>JAODKN010000113.1:565832-578038 GCA_026774425.1 Petrocephalus zakoni
CTGCTTTCTGGTTTAGCCTCACACCAGTTATAGCACACAGACCTGGGAAGATGCACCCTGTCCACATGCAGCTGTAGCCTTTTTTGTGAACATTTGTTTCAATGTTTAACTGCACTTCAATGCAAAAGAGACTCATTCTCATCTGCCTGGGGCATACCTATACAAGGTGCCTACAGTGCTGTGTAGAATTTTCCTGTGTGTAATTTCAATATTAAAATATTTGTGTAATACTATTTATGCAGTATTGCTTCTGCTTCCCAAAGGAGAATCCCAGCTCCATTTTTATGAAGCTATCTGAATGACATAAGAAACTAGATGGTCGGAAACGGCATCAGTGTAGATGGACTGCCCCATCACCTTCTGTTTTCAAATAATAAAAATACTGAAAGTACATCATTAAGAACCTAAAACGAATGTATTGTGCATACCTAGATGGATGTTGTAATCATTTTAATGTGACACTTGATTTAAACATTTTTGCCAGAATATTATATGTCCTCTTGTGGATTTTGCTTTTCTTACCCTAACGCTTGCATTTTGGACTGCTGTGCGCGTTACTTGATAGTTAGCTTAGCAACTGGCTAACAAGACAAGGGATTCAATAAGGCAAGACCTGTCACTGCTGCAGCAGTTTTATTCATTGACATTAAGCACAAGTACAACAATTTACAAACTAGACAATACATCTATACACATGGCATTTGTTTTGTTTTGATGAAGGAAATGAAACAGTAAAATGGTTCTCTGTGAAAAAATCTACAGTAACAATGTAGAGTAATAATATACTGGACACTGCTGCATTAAGCACAGAACAATTGGAGCAGGACAGCATTTCCTCCTATGGACCCACGCTGATGCTGCCAAGTGCTACTCAGGCCACCACTTCCTACTAAAGAAAGTGCAGCCATGGATTAAGCTGCTACCACCTGAAGCACTTTGCACTGTTATTGGTGACTAAGCAACACGTGCAATGCGGGGGGAAAACTGGTGGAAAATTACTTGGGGTGGGGGGGGATCCTACAAAAACAATGCTTAAACAAGCACACAGACTATAAAATTAGGTATGATATGGCAAATCAGAAGCCTATCCTCACGATGAGGGGAGCTGTTCACAATCACTGTTAAAAACAGGGTACTTGTGCACACACGAATTATGCATACCCAAGCCCCATTACAAAAGTATTACTGGCTGTCTTGGAAAAGACACAACAAACTGCAAAGCAAATATATAGCCAGATGAGTAGCTGCTATTTTACACATGCGTTATACAGCTGAGATGCACAGGTGAATTGCCAACCAATTCCATTTTTGAGGCACCATTTAAATGGATTTGGAACACCAGGAATGTTTTGTCATGTAGGACAATAACACAGAGCTGCAGTGTCAGCCTATAGAAAAGCTTTAGCCCATGTCACATCGAATGGCAGAAACGCGGCTCTCAGTCTTTGACAACTTGCTTAACTTGAATTTTTGTATTTTATTGTTTTATTAAAAATTTTATAAAAATGCTGAGGAGTTTGCTGGACAATGGTCCTTCAGCTTTCTAATCTAAAGTAAATATTTTATGAAGTAGTATGTCTGAGGTCAGAATGACATTGGGGGGAACAAAACACCGTTTTGTTTACTGATCATTTCAAGACCATTTTCTTCATGTTCTCTTTCTGAAAGCGGTGAAAATGTGTGACAAAGCTAGTATGGGGAAAAATGAGGACAAATTACCAAACATAATGACAGTCTGCATGCAGACACTGGGCTGTAATTGGGGTAAGAAGCATGCATTTCCTGAGGGCCTCCAGCGCAGTGTTGAGAGGCTAATATCCTGTATAATGTTAATACCCCATAACAGGTAATTGGCTTGTAAATGGCAAAAATTAACATTAGGTAATTACACAAAGTGTTAGGAAAGGACACACTTCATTAGCTGTGAATTCAGTTTGACATCCTACCAGGATATGGAAAGGCCTGCCTCTGTACAGTGCTCAGGTGTGATAGTGTCAGCTGGGGATTCAGCAGAACACGCCATTCTACAACTGTTTGGCTTTCAAAAAAACAAGATGCAAACAGGCTACTCCACATATAGTATTTGTATGTTGCATAATGTATATACATATATACTGTATATATAAAAAATAATGAGGAAAAGCAATGGAACCTTTGCAGCAAAGGGCCAGTGTTCCAAATGGAATGTGATCCCTTTACGGGCAGTCGGTCACACCTAAGAGCTCCTTAGGAACAGGCTGCTTATAAACACCAGCTGAAGCAGAGCTGTGCCCTGGGGAGCCATGAAAGCAATTTCAGATTTCCTTCTCGTAGGATTCACAGAATCATCATAGTTTTCGGAACCGCTGATGGTTCTCGCTTGGAGAAAAAAAAAAGTTTTACTTAAGTCCTGACTACAAACAGCATGCAGCACCACACAAAGATGAACAACATGGATGATGGCTACCTTGGTTTCGGTGCAATCCCTAAGCTAAGTGCCTTTTTGAGGTACTGAGCTTTGAGTAAGGTCAGAGACTCAGAGCAGGTTCAGTGCCAGGTGACTGCTCTACCTGCTCCAGGATTACAGCAATGAGACCAAAGGTACGTAACAAATGTGTTGAGAATGCCTATCTGTAAAGTCATACCACCACTTTATCCCCTTCAACCCTACCTTCAACCTTTGACTTTCAACAACATACTCAAGAAGAGATGTTCTCCGTCCTAGCTAAGGGTTCCGTCATGTTAGGCAGAAGCAGGAGACCTTGGCAATAAGAACAGAGCTCTACAGTCTCTGACCATGTGCTGCGTTCTCAGGAACACTGGCTGTGCAGGCTGAGCTTTCTGCAATGACTCTGTCCACTTTCACCCCAACACCAAACACTTAACCATGTCACCTTTTCACCTTTGAATTCAGGGTTCTTAGTAATAAAATATTGTGTGCTTTGAATTGAGTTTTTCATTTAAAATAAAGGGCCAATATCTTAAACCTTAAAATAATACAATTTTGGTGGAAAAAAATATAAAAAAAAATAGATCTTCAGTGCTGTCATTCTTTTGATGTTCAGGGTTTCAGTAGATAAAAGGATTCAGTAAGACACAATGCTTTCTCCTAGCTCTTCTGAAAGAGAATAAAACCTCATTACCACATGGCTGGAATCTGTTTGTGAAAAATACATTTTGGTTGATCACTGCAATTCAGCCATTAGCTGAATTAGCTATTTGGACAATGGCAGTTCTACTTAACCAGCAGATATTTGGGTGATGCTAAGACCTCTGGCAGACAAGCCATGCAGCTGCGATCACTGGTGACTGACCTCTGAGCTGTGCCTCTGCACCTTGTGAGAGGCTGTGTGAGCGTCACCGTCACCCATGGCCTCCCGTTCCAGCTCCCGCTCCCTCTTCCCTGAACCGCTGCTGTGACTCAGACGTCCTGCAACCAGAGAATTAGAAAGAAAAAAAAATAATTAAATCATATAGCTCATGACACATCAGTGCATCAGTCCATCTTGCCCATTTAGATAATGTACACAATTTAGAGACAGGAAAACAGGGTGACGGGGAAACATGTAACCATCCTACATCCAAAAAGACCACAGGGAAACCCATGCTTGCAGATTAAGTCGCTGTTGCCGAATTCCTGTACCTGGATGTTGGGGCACAGCAAACTCGTGCGAACTGCAGGCTTGGTAAAGGCGCTGGCTGGCTGCACCCTGGCCTGGGTCCACCGTGCCATGACAGCCTGAGGGTGATAAGGCGCGAGAGGTGAGATGAGCTCACGGAAGCGGCCAGCAGGACCCCCCACCTCGCCCACGGCCACGGCTGTGTCCACACTGCCCACCTGGCTGCCGCATGCCGCTCGGCCCCGGCTGCTCCTCGCTGTCGAAGTTCAGCAGGATGCTTCCACTGCCGTTGCCACCGGTGACAGAACCGCCTGTTGCCCCAGATGCTGAAAACATTGAGGGGGGGAGAGGCACGTTACAATCCCAGACCCACCTGGGAATCAGAGCCTGTGGCTTGCAAGGAGCAGGAACTCACCGTGGGCGGCGCTTACTGCCGCGGGCTGCTCCCCTGGCGAGTATGCCATCATGCCTCCATTACTGTTTCCGTTGTGATTGGACGGTACGGATGCCAGCAGGCCTGTTTACAGCAACACCAATTCCCATTAGTGAGAACAGGAGAAGATGGGGCCTATAAATACCATACTTAGTTTTCATGAAAACACCATATAACAGCCACCTTTATCTTTAACAGTGGAGGTTAACCCTTTTACAACAGAGAAACTGCAGATACAGTGAGACCACGCACTCAGCACAATCATACAAAGCCTGAAGGAGAGCATGTTCAGCTACTACGAGTGTGATGCCTGTTAAGGTGCACATATGCCTTGTTACCACCAAAATAGTGCCAGAATTTATATATAGTTTTGTGTAATATCGCCTGTGATGGCAGATGAAACAACCTGCCAGCCTATTAGTAGAATAACATTACAGGAGGTCCTTGGGATACGACAGTCTCGACATACGACATTTCGAGTAAAAATGGCTTACACCGATAGTGTCATACTTACAGACTACGTGGGCGAACTAGTTTGGTTGCGTGCGGCAACATTTTTTACGCTCATTTGTGGTGCAATGATTTCAGCATGTACTTTTGGAAAATGAAACTGAGCCGATGCAGCAGAGCAAAGGTGGTCATTGCATTTCTGTGTGATGTGGTACGATTTCTTTGCTTAGTTGTGTATAATGCAGACCCTTTTAATTATTTTTCTGGATGGTAGTTAAGATGCAAGGCAATGGAATGATGGTTTTGCTTTTCATTATGTCACACTCTCTTTGCGATACTCACTGAAAAGCAAACCATGTTGTGCATTGCATTTCCACATGGCACGGTTTCTGCGTGCTGCGGGTAGTAAATCCATACGTCGCGTCGATTGTTTTTATATAAGAGTTTTTATATTCTTAATTATTATTTTACAACTGTGTTAGGATAGCTAAATGACTATGGTGTGTTTCGACTTACACCAAATTCGGGGTACGTCACTGTAGTAGAAACGGAACTGTGTCATAAAACGAGGACCCCCTGTATATTGTTTTTTAATTCAGTAGAAAACAAAAGATCAATTTAGTAATAAATTCTAAACTTTTTCCAGGTCAAATAAATAAAATATTGTGGGCTTGAGTGGCAAAGAGATCATGAGGTGGACAGCAAAGTTCATGTTCAGCAGACTCTTATTGCATCATCCTTAAAAGGACGGCGGTAAAACAGCGAGTGAGAATAAACACACACACACGGGGGAGCCTTTACTGAGACAGAAGTGGATAATAGTGGCAATAGGGACAGAGTGAAATGAGTCATCCTCTGAATTTTTTTTTCAGTTAGGCAGCTTTTAACGACTTAAAATCAACAACTTAAAATCTGAAACAGATCAAAATAAATCCAAAAAACGGAATACATATGAACCTTTACTTTACTCTCACTTCCGCCCAAATAACGTTTTCGTTACGTTCTTTTTTGAAACTGGTGGTAATGTGGGCAGCTTCTCAAAAGGCACCAAGCAAGAAGCACCAGAACCACCAGCATCAGAACTAGGACCAGAACTGGCTCTGGGTTGGTGGAAACAAGGTAGTAGCTGCAGAAAGCCTGAAAGAGAGCTCATCCAGCCAGGCCGTGACCAGTGGAAGACAGCAAATAGCAGGCCCCTTAAAAACAAGAAGCCCACTAACCAAGTCCGCGGTAACGTGACAGCTGCTGGTAGATCTGCTTCATCCTCTCAATGTTCAGACGGCTAGCCTCTGCATGGTTGACCATAGGCCGGGGGTAGTGAATACCCACAATGCACTTGGCGGCAGCTTGTACGGAATCTGGAGCATTCCAGGGATCGTAGATATACTTGGCTGGGAAACCTCGGAGAACAGGTAAGTATCGTCTGCAAGCATAGGGAGAGATTAAACCACAGGGTCTCGTCACGAACACCTGATCCAAACAATTCCTTCATCTGCAAGTTGGCTAACATAACAGAACCTTACAGACCTCTTTGTGGCTGACAAACAGACAAACGTTAGTACCATATACTTCTGAAGACAAAACTGGAGAGAACTAGGAGATATATGCTGGTTAGAGCGACATCCTTCAGAAGTAGTTATAAGCGAAATACCTATAGAAGAAAAACCAGACATGTATGCTCTAGCTAAAATATCAATTTAATATGTACATATCTTCTGGTGCACCATCGTGATTAATTTACAACCTAATGGATCTATGATTCATTGCCATTGAACTTAAGGCATATCGAAGACCAATAAACATAAGCAATAAGAGAAAGATTTACTGCACTAAAACCAAATGGCAGAAAAGTGGATAGATTTAAAATGGATTTATTTGGAATCATATTTTAGATCAGTTAAGTAACCCTTGGGAAACTTAATGCAACAAGTGTCTTCTGACCCCATACATGCATACGGAAAGTTTCCAGACCCCTTCAAGTTGTCCTCATTTTATGTCTAAGACTCCTCTTAGAATGGATTAATTTCATATTTTTAATAATGAATCTCCACACAACACTCCACAATGACAAAGCAAAACACAGGTGTTGAGTGTTTTGTTAATTCATTAAAATCATCAATAAACTGAAATATCCAATTTACATAAGTGTTCAGACTCTTTGGAATGACACTTGCAACTGAGTTCTGGTGCATCCTAGTTTTTTCAGTGGTCATTGCGAAGCTTTTACAACTTGACTGGACTCGACTAGCGCCAAAATGAATTCATTAAACAGTCAAGAAACGCACACAGCAGCCTATATAAGGTCCCATAGTTGATGATTCTGCCAAGAAGAATGGCAGAAAAATGCGACCCTTTCTTGCTCTTGTCGGTTTCTCCCGTTGTCCATCAGAAGGATACGTCCATTTCTTTCCACACAGGCTACCCAGTCCCTCGTCATCTCCTACCTTGACTACTGCAACTCGCTTCTAGCGGGTTTGCCATTGAGTGCCATTCGTCCCCTCCAACTGATTCAGAATGCAGCTGTTCGACTTGTTTTCAACCTTCCCAAGTTCTCCCACACCACTCCTTTGAACTCTCCCTCCACTGGCTTCCTGTAGCTGCCCGCATCAGATTCAAAACACTGATGCTTGCATACTAAGTCAAAAATGGTCCAACACCATCCTACCTAAAAGATCTCATCACACCCCGCACTGCACCACGATCTCTCCGATCCGACACACATCAAGGCTCTTCTCTGTTCTGGCACCTAGTTGGTGGAACAAACTCCCCCTAGATGTCCAATCAGCTGAATCATTGAATGTCTTCAAATGACAACTTAAAACCTACCTCTTTCAGAACTATCTGGATTAGTACTTCTGGTATTATACTCTGAGCTCTTTTCCTGAATTAAAAAAAATATATATTTTCCCAACAGAGTATTAGACCGATGGTATTCATAGCCTGGGTTTTATTGTGCTAGTATCGGGAAAAATTCATTATAGAGTCTTAAAGCACTTATGTAAGTCGCTCTGGCTAAGGGCGTCTGCCAAATGCTGTAAATGCAAATGTAAAAAATCCAAAAGAAAGCTGTGCTAAGCTTTACAGGTCATTCCCAAAAAGACCGGAGGGGACCCATTGCTGCCAGTGGTGCTTTAAGCAAGTACTAAGTGAGGGGTCTGAATACTCATGTAAATGAGATTTTAATGAATTAGTAAAACACTTGAAAACAACTTTTTGCTTTGTCATTGTGGAGTGCAGACTGATTATAAAAATGAATTTAATCTATTCAACCAGGATGAGTCTTAGGCAAAATGAGGGGTCTGAAAATTTCCATATGCACTGTAAACCAGATGGTAAAAGCCAATGAGAGAGGTGTACCCTCACATGGGGTTGCTTAGAATTAGTGTAAAGTGTAATGTGGCAGTGCCACACAGGTACACTTCAGATACACCAATCATTAGAACTGAGAACTCAATTAGCAAGTGGGCATGAGCTGAATGTCAAACTGTGCCCTACACTGGTGTCAGAAGCAGCTTTTAAGGGATTTGGGGATTGTTGAGGTGCATCCACTTAATACAGATGTTGTAAAGAACATTGATATGCACTGAAAACAGGTACTGCCCATTAACAAAGAGAGGAAGAGTGAAAACAGGAAAGGAGAAAGAGAAGCATCTCATCATTCTCCCGGGGCTGTGAGAAAAGCAGATTCTCAGCAGCACAAGCTGACCCAGGAGTAGCTGTCACATGCAGGACTGCAAGGAGGTGTCCTCCCCACCAGGACCCAGAGGGACACCTGGTTGCTGGAGAACACCCAGTTGCTAAGCAAGCTGGGGGGAGGGGACTGAAAGGTGGGGCAGAAGAGTACCCAGGTGAGACCATTACTCTAGTGTATAGAATATCAGCTCCCATGTGTAAGAAGTGCCCATCCACCCAAGCTCCATGTGCTGCAGGTCCTCCCACCCCAAGCCCCACCCCCCCGGGTCCCCCGAGAGCAGGGTCACTCAGCTTTGGGCGTGAGGTCACAATAGATATTGTATTGTTTGGATTCCTGAACAGGGAAAGGCCACCTACCTATTTGGTCCACCTTACCAGAGCCCGGACAGAGGGTGTGGAGGGCGCACGGAGGCCAGCTGACCGACGCGCTTTAAACCCAAGGTCCTGCCTGCCTTGAGGGTTACGGAGATTCCTACTATAACACGCGTTAGAAAGCAGAGGTAGTGACCCCTCCCCCCGCGCCCAAGGCCCACCCCCACCCCCGCATAAATAAATGAGTGCCGACAGAAGTGCGGAGGCAGAAGTGTTGAGCTCACCCCCCCCGCATCCCCCCGCCCCTGCACACTGGCTATTTTTAGCCCGCGCCGAATCCTGGCCCGTTGTGTGCAGCGCGCTGAGGGGCAGGTTCCTGACGGCGACGTCGGACAGAGGCGGTGGTGATTCATCCCGATCTTTGGAGGAGGAGGGGGGAGGCAGGCAGGGCGCGGGCGGGCGAGGGGGGGACATAGAGACGAGCGACCCCTCCTTTGGTGTGCGGTTTAGCCCTGATTCCCCGTTCCAAAGGGACTGGACCGTCCTCTGGACGCTAGGTACCTTCCTCCACCTAACGATTCAGATCGTGATTAAAATCAAGCCTCTTTAAAACTGCCGGCCCCCGCCTTCCGAGGAGCGGGCTTCCGTTCCTTGGATTGACTTTGCTGTAAGTGGATGTCGAGCCTTGAGCAATTCGGCGGGGGATGACAGAGCCGCATTAGGCCTGTCCCATCAAATAAACGCTGACGCTTTCCTGAAACACCTATTGACCCCCCCGATTACAACTCCACCACTCAGCAGTCTGGTTCACAGGCCTGAACGATAAACCCGGGGGGGCGGGTATTAGTAAGTGTAATAGACAGGTCAGCTTTATTTATCCTAGAATGCAGACCTCTGTAACGATTTAACACTTCCAAAGCTTTCTCCGGCCACATTGATCCCTCCCTGAAAGCACCTCCTGGAGATGAAAGCGGATTCCATGCCCTGATCTCCTGGATTTACATTATATTTCTCACAGACAAAAACAAGGTACAAGGTCACCGCAGCAGAAAGCAGATACTTTCACTCAGTCACCTTACTCAGATTTTTCGCTCGTTAAAAATCTGGTAGATGGCTGTGCTGGACCTAAGAAAAAGATCCCCGTAGGATCCTGCAGAAGATCTAATTTCCATAAACTCTCTGCTTCTTTATTATCCCAAACTCTCCGTGTTAGTTTTAAATCTAATATTTCATTTTAATTTTCAATATTACTGTTCAGTCCTCAGATAACACGAATAATAAGCCAGACTACAAAGCCTAGTTATAAATGAGGTATTTTCTCCCGAGGAAAGGGAAAGATGTCATGGTGTAGAATTGCCTCGTGGTTTGTTATCCTGCGGGTCAGTACATTAGCGATGGCGCTGATTAAGTTTAATATGTTTAACGTAATACAGCGTAATTTGGCGTAATATAGGGCAAGTGAACTGATCTAATTAAATGAACTACATATTGTCACATGCTAAATTAGCTGAATTTAAAGATGTGTCAAAGGGCTGAAAGAGTGGATTAGGCCATTTTCAAAAAGAGCAGAATATAAAGGGGATTGTGTGATTATTACAGTTTCTCTTCTTTGCTTTGACGTCTCTTTTTCCCTGAGTCACTGACAATGTAAAATTAAGCGAATGTGCGTCGCCGAATCCGAGGGGAAGGAGCCCTCGCGTCTCCCGTCCTAAAGGTAGCGGGGCCGACTGAGCCGTGTGAGATTTACAGACACGCTGCCTGAACTGTGGGAGCCGCAGGGTCATCCGGCTCCCGCCCAGCGGGCGTCCTCCCCTCCACCGGCCGCGGGGGAGAGATGCGTCTCCCCACAGACACGCGCGACACAGAAGGCCAGGTGACACCCCGCTGCTCCTCGGTGTTGGCGGGAATGGCTCCCGGCACAGAGTGCCCTCCTGAGAGAGGATACAGGGAGCACTCAGGGGGACGGGGGGGGTCGCACCAGCCAATATTTAATTTGGCTTCACTCACCACCACCCCCCCATATAAATAGCCCTTATATTATTAGTGAGCACGAGCAGTTAGCTACCGGTCAGTGTCATTCTGCTTTTGTGTTTCTTTCATTTTATTTTTATATTTTTTCAAGTTTCATTTGAAATCCAGCTTAGTTTTAATTAGTTGTCAGTGTGATTTTTATTTTAAAGATTCCATTTGGTTTGTATATATTTTAGTTCCAGTTTAAGAAATTGAAGAGATCTTTCTAGGAATGGATTGGAACTTGTAGAGCTATTTTATGTGTCTTGTTTTTTAAAGAATCCAAATGAAAACACAGTGCACGTATGTACTAATGTCCTCTAAATGGGCAAAGCATGCTCCGGGCACAATTAACAGTAATTAAATATAAGCAAATCATTAAATATGTAATGTGAAAGGGTAATGCAAAGCATTTGACACTTGTTTTTATTTTAGTTCAGTTAGTTTGGGAAACGATATTTATCATTTCTGTTTAGTTGTAGCTTTAAATTGTATTTTCATATCATATTTCTGACTATGTTTTAATAAGTTTTCATTTTAGTTAACATTAATAACCCTGCTAACAATTAAGGCGACGAAGGGCAGTGGTGACTAACATGGAAGTGAGGAAATAATTATCTGATGTTTAGGTTAAAATAAAGAAGACATTATGAAACCGAACAAAGTATGTCCCCTGCATGTGACATGTGTGACATGGCAGCGGGCAGCTAACTCAACAGCCGAGCTTTGGGGGGGGCACCTTGCACAGGGTACGTCAGCGGTTCTCGCGGGTCAAAGACTTGAACCAGCAACCTTTCAGTTACACAGTGGGACCCCTAACCATCAGAGGGTCACACCTGAGCAAACTCTCAATGCTCCATGTGCCAGCACAACCTTTAGCAAATGCTCCATGGAAGTGTGGTCTCCGCAGACAGCTCATAAACACAGAGAGGTATCAGTCGGATCGCCACGGAAACAGAATGACTCGAGCAGAGGTGGCTGCTTGCATGGCCTAATTCAATGAATTAGAGCTAATCTAATGCAGCCTGTGATTTGGACTCTCGGGCAGTTACAGATGTTTAAATCCAGCTCCCTGGCCTGTGTCTGATCTGCTAGTTATAGTTAATGAACCCTTGGAGCCCCGAGGTGGCCACGTTGGATATGATTAAGTCTTGGTCAAATCTCATAGGTATTTATAACCATTATTCTTAATTAGCAAGTTAAGCAAGTCACTCAAAGGTACAACAGCAGAACCTGCTTGGGATACAAGTCAATCCCTTTTCGGTTTCAGCCGCAGGTCCTTAACCTGTATTCTACAAGAGATCATACTAAGAAGAATAGCAAACGTGCAGCCTCCTGAACGGCCATGGGAGACCGTTTGACCAACTTCTATTAAGACCTATCAAACACGTGTTCATTTATATAGGCCACCACACACCATAAAGGTTTATAAGTCAGACTCCAAAGCTCACAGATTTATGGTACAGCTTCCGACAGATAAACATTCAAAGTTTTATAAACCCTACTGAGTGACTGAGTATTTCTCAGGCTGTTCTCAGGCTGTTCTTCAGTCTTTATCCACCTGCCCCCATCTCAGGTTCATCCTCCTTTGAGATGTAAACATCACAGAGGTCTGTGAGATCGGGAAACAGCAGTCAGCTCAGAGGTCTGTGAGATCGGGAAACAGCAGTCAGCACAGAGGTCTGTGAGATCGGGAAACAGCAGTCAGC
>JAODKN010000113.1:598570-612035 GCA_026774425.1 Petrocephalus zakoni
GTCCGGCTCCCCACTCATTTTTATACCCCCTTTTCAGTAGACATACACACTAGAAAGCTAGCTGGGTCACTTTCCTCACTGGAGTTTGGCATTAGCTTGCAATACATTTGCGGTTTCTGCCGGGTGACGCATTAGAAGAGATGGGATCTAAGTAGTTGTCATGGTAACCTAACATAATGCAAGTTCTAAGCAGTGGCAGACTGGCCGCCCGTTACGTCAATCAAGTGGCAAATGCCAAAGGGAGGGTAGATGAGGATAGTCTAAAATAATTTTGAATGTCTAAAAAAAAATTTGACTTTTTGAACATGGTGCAATCTACCCGTACTACCTTTGAGATCTACTGGTCGATCGGGATCAGCGTATTGGGCACCCCTGCTCTGCACAGATTCAATATTAGGTGCTCACATCAAGTTCTAGTCCTTGGTTCCAACTTTCCGAGCCGTTAATGGAGAGGCGCCCATCTCCATCAAGGCCTATGTCCCATCTTGTACCCTTTGGTCAGCAAAACAAAGCCGCCTGGAGCTCCCTCCACCATGCAAGTCGTCTCATTCTAGACACTTCTCTAGTGTGGTTCCCCAGTGGTGGACTGAACCACATCCGGTTCTCAGAATCCCTCTCCTATTTCAAGAAATGTATCAAGACCCATCTGTTCCAGGAATTCCTCTACTAGCCTGGCACCATTTCATACCTCCTGAATGGTCTTATGCGTTTCCCTTTCTGCTGATTGAATATGTATTACTAATAAATACATAATACATTATAAATATAATAATAATAATAAAAAATATTGTCATTATGTTCTTGTAAAAGCGCGATGCTTTCTTTCAAAGATGTGAGGCTCCAGCTCCAATCCTGCTTACACCAGTGCCTGGCCATTCACTGGAAGCTCAGCCTGGCTGTACTTACGCCGAGTCAACTCCTTGACGCACTTACATTCATAATGTGATAATGTTCAATCTGTTGCCTCACATATATGTCACTTTGGGCAAAAGCTGCTAAATAAAATAATGTAAATGTATAAATGAGAATGGGGAAAAAATTCAGACAAAATGGGCAGGAGACTTCATAAAATTAAAATTGAAGTAAAATAACCTTCCAGGCTTCAGGGGAAATCGGCAAATCACATGGTTAGAGCACCAAAGATGTTTTCATCAATAAGAGGCAAAGAAGATGACATATTGTCACGTTAACAGAAACAGAGGAATTGAAAGGTGTTATGAAAGCTCTGGTGGATTAGAGAATAAGACAGTCTGGGTCAGCAAAGCAAAGACACTTGGGAGTCACGTTTGTGGGCCGCCAGCCAGGAAAGACGTAAGCCCTTATATAACTGTACCGGCACAGATCCGTGTCCTGGGGGGGGGGGTGCAATTTAGCCTAGTAACCTGATTTCATCCCAGCCACAAACTACCACATGCCACAAAATAAAGAAACCCCTGTGAGCCTCAACTCAAAGTGTCTTACCCCCTTATTTGTGTTTTTTTTTTTTGCTACATTTGCTTAGCTGCAGCTTTGCCCAAAAGTAACTTCCTTAAAGCTTAACACTCCACTTTATACAGCTAGTTATTTGGTTCTGGTAGACATGCTATTAACTTTGGCTATTAAGCCAATCTTCCTCTGGACATACACACAGTGTAATTTTAAAAATGACTTTAAGATGTCATTTGCAGCTGCATCTGAACATTATGTAATAATCTCAAAAAGTCTACCATTACTCCAAAGACTCAGCAACATTTCCCAATAACAGTGACTCTTAGCATCTTACGAAGATCTGAAAGGTATACCTTACTAAAGGTGTTCAGTTTTCTGTGTCTTTCCTGAAGAATCACTTAAGAGGTTGCTTAAGGGAGAGTTTCTTAATTGCGATGTTACTAGGTGCCAGAACACCAGTTTGCTCAAGAATGGATTATTCCCTCCATGCAGCAACTGCTTTACTGCAGCATGAGAGAAAGTGGCGTTCTTTATAAATAACACTTAAATATTGCATTAATCAGAACTGGGGAGAAGCTAAAAATTACATACAAAATTAACAAACTGAATTCTGAAATTAAACTAAATCATGGTCCGCAAATATGATATTTGCCGATTGGGGGCACGAATCTGCCAACCCAGATTGTAATATCACAGCATCGTTTTATTTTTATTTGTTCCATAAAACACCTGCATGCACCAACGTGTGTGCAGGTCATTGATATTGGGACGAGCAATGGCACAATTGCTGAAAAAGTGTCATAACATAGGAGAATTTCCCATATGCTTCCTTACTGACTGCTATGGACTAGTCCAGGGTGTTATTTGGGGGAAAATATTAGACTTATATGTAAGTAACCTGCAGTGTCGACTCTTATCAACCTCAAAATGATAAGTTCTGATATACTGTGACTTTGGCACATTAGGCGGGCATTCAAAGGGTGTCAGAAATGGGGTGGGCAGCGGTACTTGCAGGTCAGGGACTCAAACCAGCAATCTTTCGATAACTCGGTTGCGTCCCTAACCACTACACCACCTGCCTGCCTGAAATCTCTGTTGATTAGTGAATTGTTAAGCTAATATATGGTTCAATTTTTCTGCTTATCCACCGGTCTGTTGTTTTGGCAAGGTATTCCACTTCAGATAAATGTTTTGCTACACATTCACGGAATTTATTAAATAGCTCGGGCAGCGCAACTCTGGCAATATAACAACGTGATGGCATTGAGAAAGGCTTGTCCAAAGTGTTAATGAGTTTGCTGAACCCTGGTTTGCTAACTGTGCTACTTGGGCACATATCTTTTGCTAAATAAAATGTGACAGCATCCATTATATCTGTTTTTGAGAACTTGACAGATAAGCGGTTGCATTATACAGGGTGTCCTTAGCGGATAATTGCGTTGCAGTATGAGTTGATGAGCTTGCCTTACATTACTGAGTTGTTTGGTCATAGACTACTTTATGATTAAGCTTTAACTGTTAAATAAATTGGTTGTGTTGCCTCATGGTGCAGACACAGCTTTAAAACATATTCTGCAAATCGTTTTCCGTTGTTCTTGATCCGATTTGTTGAAACCAAAATGACTCTGAATAACTGATGTGCGTTCACCGCTAATATATATAATGAATAATAATGAATATTATTTGACCAGTAATTCTGCCTGAAATGCCCATCCCCAGTCATGACACGTGACAATCTGTGACAAATAAAAATGCTTAAACATCACCCAGTTTCCAAACCAAAGCTTTTTCACACCATCACCACAAAGGACAATTTGGCACAGCAACTTCAATGACCACCCCACCCACATTTGGCAACTAGTTTGAACAAATCTGAGGTTTTACTAAGTGCCAAAGATTTAATCATTAGGCAATCAAAATAAATTTAAGAATCACAGTCCACCTTAACAGAGTATCTACTTTAGCTACCAGTAAAAATGCTCAAAACAAAATTACACAGCCAGCAGTACTGGCACAGCTGCCGAAGGACTAGTGCCTTTTGAATATAAATATTTAGCAGCTGTAAGTTAAAATCTTGCAGAAAACTTGTAAGACTTGCAGAAAAATATTTTCAAGGCAAGATATTTTAAAACTTCAGACAAGGTCAAGCACTTGGTTTGGGACTCTGTGTAACAGGGTGCTCTGCCCGCTGTAGAGCCGCACAGAGGCATAGCGGTATGCTGTCAAGGCAGGCCTGCCAAAAGTAGGTCATTGCCATGGGTGAGTCACGGAAATCTGATATGGAGGCACACTAACCCACATTCTTGCTATATGATGAAACAGTGAAGACGCCAGTAGTTAATTTCACACACCTATTTTCTTTTATTTTGGAGGGGTGAGGATTTCCTAAATTTAGATACTTCATAAACCTAGTAAAAGGTGTTACAGAACACTGCTGTGAGTTTAGTCATGGTTCCAAAATTTCTTTAAAGCTTGACATGTTATCTGCTTTGGAAGAAATTGAGATTGCAGATCATATAAATAAAAAAAAAAGATTTATCTGCCTTAAGGTATTCCCTAGGACAGATTACCATGCATTTTTGCCACCCTAAGCATTTGAACAAATGCTTTTGTACTTTAGTCTGTGTAAGCATAAAAAATTATACAAAATATTACAAAGGGGAAATACCAGTGGTTGAGGAATCAAGGATCAGGACAAACAAAAAACAGAAACACAAGATCATAAAGAATGATGACGATTTAAACCAGCAAAACAGTTGCTTTGCAGAGTCCAAATAAATAAACAAACAAACAAACAAACAAACAAACAAATAAATAAATAAAAAATAATAATAAAACCACAAAAAAATAATAAAATTACAAATGGGTACATGCTGACAATCTGTCAGAATACCCCCAAAGATATTTATAGGACATGTTACAGCATGCACCCGGTTATGAGAATGAAACCAGGCCACCCTCGGGTGGGGTTCAAGAGCCAAGGAAAGGCTACATATGCCCTAAAAAATCCACTGATGAGAAAAAACAGCAATCACAGCCTGTACTTAAGGGCAACTTGGGGAGCGCTGCCAGTTATACAAGATCACCAGCCCAAAGTCAACCAGCATGAGGCACCTGTGCAGCAGTTGGGGTTGAGGGCTTAGCTCAAAGTGGTAGGGATGTCCAGATTCGATCATGTGATCGGAAATCGGGCCCGATCACGTGGTTTCAGACTTGATCGGCATCGGACGTTACCTCCCGATCAGGACTTGGATATATATATATATATATATAATATATTCTCATTATTTTTTAACACATCCATAGTTATGCGGTGGCACAGAGTTAGACCTCTTGACTCCACACAGAAACAGCAACGCGTGCGGCATGACATCACTTTGTTGCAGAGACGCTATTGGTTAAATGGTATTTTAAGTTGAGGTGCTATTTGTTTTTATATTAGACTTTTTTATATTTACTGTTGCACTAAAGTCCAAAAGTGAAGAATTTATGTTATTTATTACTTGATTGTTCAAGCTACCTCACAAAAGTGCTCTGTTTGTTAACAGAGTTGTTGAATGTTAAAATAAGAAGGTGAATTAAATAAAAAATAAGGAACATCCTGGATCTGTTTCTTCTCTCTTCTTTATTCTTTTTTTATGTATTATAGAAGTATCGGATCGGGACTCGGTATCAAATCAAATCAAAATCAAATGACTCGGACTCAGACTCAAGGGCAAAAAAACCTGATCGGGACATCCCTACAAAATGTGATTACTCTGCTACTGGCCAAACGGTCATGCGATTACTCTGCTACTGGCCCAACGGTTGTGTGATTACTCTGCTACTGGCCAAATGGTCATGCGATTACTCTGCTACTGGCCCAACGGTCATGCGATTACTCTGCTACTGGCCCAACGGTTGTGTGATTACTCTGCTACTGGCCAAACGGTTGTGTGATTACTCTGCTACTGGCCAAACAGTCATGCGATTACTCTGCTACTGGCCCAACGGTCATGCGATTACTCTGCTACTGGCCCAACGGTCATGCGATTACTCTGCTCACAGCAGGGTTTGAATCCAAGACCCTCTGATGTACTGCATTTCACCTTGGGGGTGGTCTTTACTGAGGCACTACCTTCATTAGAGGAAATCGTGTCATACTATTTAAAAGAATTACTCTAATTTGTAAAAAAAAAAAAAAACACCTTTAGCCTTAAAAATGCTCTACTACTTTTTAAGTAATACCAATACTAGAACATACAGAAGTGACATTTTACTTCACTACAGACATGTGGAACCATTAAGCTGTCACCATCCAGGTTAAGCTCTGTGCCTGTGATCGGAAGGCCGCCGGTTCAAGCCCAACCTCAGCACGTCTATGGGCCCTTGAGCAAGGCCCTTAACCCCTGGGTGCACCTCGAGGTTGCTGCCCTTCACGGCCAAGCTTGCTCTCACAGAGAATTTCCCCACGGGGATCAATAAAGTATCGCAAAAAATGTATTGCCATTTGAACAAATCGAGTGTTCCCCTTGCCTTCCCCCATCTCGCTCTCTATCTCTTGGGAATCACAGTGCAGGATCAGCTGACAGGCAGCAGCCCTGGAGCTGGGGGTTATGGGCCTTGCTCATGGGCCCATGGACATGTGACTGCTCTGCCGAGGTCAGGGCTAGAGCTGACAGCCTTCCAATCACTGGCAGAGAGACTTAGTCCGCCAAGCCACTCAGTGCCCCACCAAAACAGAGGGGAGAGTGTGAACGCAGTCCTCCACTACCCGAAATTATACTGTAGAGCAGGGGTGCCCAATCTTACCTGCAAAGGGCCGGTGTGTATGCAGGCTTTTGGGATAACCCTAAGGTCAGCTGTTCAAACCCAGGTGTGAGAATTATTCAGCGAATCAGTCCTCTATTTAGTGATCTAATTAGTGAGTTGCAGCGAAAACCAGCATACACACCGGCCCTTTGCGGGTAAGATTGGCCACCCCTGCTGTAGAGATTCCCCCATTTGGGAAATTGGCAAGGGACAGCACAGCTGTGGTGCAATGGTCAAGCCTCACCCTGGGTGAACCACCTTCGTGATCATGGTAACTCCCCTACCAGGTAAGTTTGAATCCCACCTCCTCCGCGGCAGGAATTTCAATGTTCTCCACATGTCAGATAGGTATCCTCCAGCAGTGTAGAGTGTCTGTGCCCTGTGAAGGGTTGCCATGCTCACCAGGGTATTCCCCAGACTGTGCCCTGTTCAGACGGGTGTAGGTTTTAAGTTTCCTCATGACACTGACCAGGTGGTTAGAAGATGGACTGATGAAATATTACTGTGATAATGGAAGGGGGAGTAATTCAGCAGAAACTTCTCCTCTTCACTTATTTTCAGATCTTCTCCAAAGATCTCAGTTCATGTCTATTAGTTTCCATGTATCCATTAGTGCCACAGTAAAATATAAAATGCCGTTTTTGAGGGCAAAACAGTAATATAATACAGTATACTTTTCATACTTCAAAAGTCTCACAGTACACAGTCCCATCATAACAATGCTGCCTGTGTGCATCTCACTGCCCTAGTATGAAGTGAGCACACGACCAAACCATGCACCACCTGCCCACCAACACACATCCCACTTCCCCAGCATCTGTAGACCAAGGTATTCTGCAACTGCAATCTAACCTTAGCTAGTGCTACACTGAACAGAAGCAGCAGAAAAGGTCTGCTACAGCACATTCTGTCGTGCCAGGCTCCCCCTGCTGACTGTTTCACATACACTTTGATCTAGAAATCTAGAAAGAAATCTAGAAAAGAAGTGGAAAATTAGGAGAATATTTCATACTTCTAATCTCAAAATGGTTCACAGTCCAAATGATACAATGGCCCAGGAGTGTAAATATACATAAAGTGTGAAACTCATCTAGGTAAGCATAAAGATAAATATAAAGGAAAAGTTATTATAATGCAAATAATTTCAATAGTAATATGTCACATGAAAGACTTGTTCAAAGAGCAGATCGATGGAGAAAAAAAAGTTGAACTGCCCAAAGCTTTCTGCATTTTCCAGTCAGCTATAAATAAAACACGCATCTGCAGGACTAGCTACTGCCCCAGCCAGCAAATGAGCAGGGACAGACGGGCAACCTGCAGGCTGGAAGGTTAAATAAAGCTAATCAACTGCAGATATTCAAAAGAATGCATAGTGCGACCACAGTGCAACCATAGTGCGAGCTGAGCACAGCTTCATATAATGTCAATAAATAAATGTCAATAAAGATAATGTCACCTTGTTAGTATGAGTAAACGCCTAAAAATCTAAATCATCTTTCTTGTATTTCACTTCATTTGCATGAAGTTCTACAGTTATTTTTTGGCTATACACTAAACACACAATAACATTTAAACCTACAGCCTTACATCCCAACTCGTCCAGCCTTACAATGATTGTTAAGCCTATATACACCTGATGGGGAAAGTGAAGCACATATGGAGTACATTAAAATTGGATAAAGTATATTTCAGTTGCACACAAGACTCATAAGACTTCAGGTTCATTCATATACAATCTCTTTATAGTTGCCCATTCTCCTCCAAAAGGCCCTGATAAATACAGAACAACAGAACTACCTGGGCCAGAAGAGACTGAACAAACCGTTTCCAACTGATGGATAAGATTTAGCATGAGCAAATTTTGGAAACACACTCTCAATTTATCAGCAGTTAGCCAGTGATCCAGAAATAGCCCACAAAACCAAATGGCATTTAAACAGAGTTATAGCTTCCAGGTATTATTGAAGACCAGAGAGAATCCGCAGAGTAATTTCCAAATAATTCCGAATAATTTCCAGAGACACAGGTAGGTAGAGGTAAGGGGCACGCGCTGAGACGGCGTGGTGCCGCACACTATCACATGGGTGCAGCTATGCTGTGGGTGATACCTCAGCACCAAACTGTTCAGATGGAGCTGAACAGTAACTGCAGGTTAAGGGCCCAAAAGAGTCACTCCTGGCATTGATCTGAAGCAGCAGCCTTCCAATTGCTGGCACCAAACTCCAGCCTGAGGTCCACCAGTGTGCCCCGCAGAGATACGCACATACAGAACATTTCATGGATACATGCCAAGGACTCACCTCCACCTGTTGACTCCGAGGTTGGAGGATCCCGCGAACCAAGGGTCCAGGAAGTAAACGCAGCGAAGTGTGGCAGCGCCGCGCGCCGCCTCCCGCAGCGCGGGGTTGTCATGGAGACGGAGCCCCTTCCGGAACCAGTGGATGGAGTTGGGCGCCATGGTCTGCAGGGACATGCAATCATTTGGTGCCTTCCTTTCACCCCATTTTTAAAGTTTTGTGCTCCTCTGCGTTTTGTTTGATTATACAGGCTGACAGAATTAAAATGTAACACCTCAAGTAACAATGGCTCAAAAGCACCCTTATTTGGTGGATGCTTTCTAAACTAGTATCCCGGCACCCACGCTCCGCACCAGAGGCGGCCAGTCTGAGAAGCGCATTTCCCCCCAGGCTTCACGGTTAGTGACACGGCAGGTTACGCTGGGTAAGCCGGTGCCGAGCGGCTCCGCACAGCGCACCGACACCAGCCCCAAGTACCGGCGGGCCGCAAGAATCAGCGGGGCGGCACCAGGCCAAAGAAACGCGCGCAGTCAGAATGAACTGCGGATTCATTTAAATGAGAAAAAGAACATAAGAAAAAATTAAACTTTAAAAAGTCTTTCTGCAGGAAAATATATTAGAGAAGGCATGACCTCTCTCTCGTCTCGCCACGATTTTACTCCCGATCAGAACGACTTTCTGGAAGAGTCCATTAGCGGTCTGGCCTGCCCCCCACTTCGGAGCGCCCCCCCACTCCGGGCCCCCCCAGGCCGGCCCGCCCCAGCCAAACTCACAGCGCATTTTACGCTGGTTCCAGCAAACTTTCGCGATCTGTGCCGTCAACAAGGCCAAGACACTGACTTTAAATATTTATTTATATATATATATATATATTAGGGCTGTCAAAATTGACGCGTTAACGCGGATCAATCCAGCGTCGTGATTAATCTGATTAAAAATATTAACGCATTTAACCCATCTGCACCGCAGAATGACTCAAAATCCCTGAAATGATATGATATGATGAGTGAATGATATGACAGAATGATATGACAGAAACCTGAAATCGCGCGTTTAAATAACCCACGTGGCTATAAACAAAACGGAAACATACGGAAAGGGGGACATTGGCACAGACGCGTGACAGAAAGGGGGACATTGGCACAGTCGCGTAGCACAGTCGCGTGACGGAAAGGGGGACATTGGCACAGTCGCGTGACAGTAAGGGGGACATTGGCACAGTCGCGTGACGGAAAGGGGGACATTGGCACAGTCGCGTGACAGAAAGGGGGACATTGGCACAGTCGCGTGACGGAAAGGGGGACATTGGCACAGTCGCGTGACGGAAAGGGGGACATTGGCAAAGTCGCGACTAACTTGCCACTAAAGTGACCGCGGACGGGGGCGAGCGCGGAAAATGGGTCACACGGAATCAGCCGAATCGCAAAGGCTGCACGTCGTGCCAGGAAGGACATTAGTGGCATTTAATACACGGCCGCGCATAGCAATCATTCGGAAAGTGAGGCAGCATAAGTTTATAGCAGAACGGCAGCATCCGCAAAGCAAAAGGGGGTCAGAGGTACGATGCTTATGTAACCTGTAACTATCGCCACTGTCTCCCCGCATATGCCAAGAGATTTCCACATCGCCAGCACTTACCTTTCCCTTGTGTACCGGGGGTGATTCTTATGCCATTCCTTGAGGAACTATCATGTCTTACCCTAATTTTATGTAGGTAGGGGCGGTTCGCGCGGTCCCGGAGCCGTCAGGTCCGCACGCTCGGCCGCAGCTTTCTCGCCGGTTTCGTAACTCCTCGCCACTGCGCCTGCGCCGTTTTCTTATCGCAGAATTCGGGCTCACTGACATGAAGCTCAATCCTGCGTCTCTGATTGGTCAAGTTCTAATCACATGTACAGCCTACAGTCACGTTTATGCAGCATGGAACCGAAAAGCAGTCCTTAGCCCTGAAGTACCAGGCAATCACAGTAAGATGTTGAATGCGACCATTTAACGAATTTTTTACGTGCTCAGTGCAAGAAAAGAGGCGAAACGAGCTCGTACGGCTGGTATTCGCTGAAGCAAAACCACGCCCAAGTTCTCTGTTGACAATATCATTGGCTGCCCACGCAAAGCCTATGAGAAGCTCGAGCGTTCGGGGTTTATATGTATATACTTAATAGCCAACCATCAATCCGTATGTAAATAGCTTTGGTCGGCGTGTCTATCTGCCACAGTATTGTCTCGGCGACTAGAACTTAAAGAACTGCTACAACCAGCGTCATAAACAATAATAGCAGATTTTCTTGTTACGATTAGTTTCATTGCTGAAATAGAATGAATAAATACGGAATGAATGAAGTATACATATATATATATATATATATATATAGAGAGAGAGATATTTATATATATATATATATATATATATATATAAAATCAACGATTTTCTTATCGGCCATATGTCCTCAAACCGACTGGGAACTCAATGTACTTCAAAATCATAGGTTGTAAGACTGATGAGCAACGAGCGCAAAAAATTATATAGAATCTCACTCAATCTCAAAATAGAAAGCTTCGACATTTTACAGTTTTCACTTCGAATGAGTTTCGTGATCGATTTCCCAGCAGAATGTTATATGCTTATTCACAATACAGCTTTGTATGAAAAGCGTATATTTACCATAAATGTAATTTACCCTAGTCATATTTAATTTAGCGATGAAACTGTTATATATTGGCTACTCACTGTAATCGTTCCGTATTTAGTTCTGTCTTTTTATTTCCTGTACGTAAATATATTCAGCAATTATGTCAAGTAATGAAAAAGGTAATAAAATGAACATGTAGGACATTGTTTTTCTCTTTCTGGACAATGCGTGACATTCTTTGAGGTCACAGTTGCATAAGTGGCCTAATAATCACTGTAAAGCAAAGAAAACGACGCCAACTAGTGGTAATATCTCAGCACTACACTGGAAAGTGCGCAAAACAACTTCATTATAAGGGTTAAAACCTATAGGTTTTAGCTTTACTCTGGGCTGACGTTTAAATCTTATCTAAAGCTTTCCTCAGCACGTAGTGTTTTCAATGTTAGGTCGATTTGTTGATTAAAACTTTGCCGCGGTAGTAAATTTATCCCCGATATGTTCTTGCGGGTTGAGTTCAGGGATTTTTTGTTGTCCCAGGTTCATATAATTCAATTTTAGGAATAAATATGCCTAGCTTTCACTGCGCAGTAGGAATTTCTCTCGGTTTAGTTCTGCAAGTTCTGTTCCATGACGAGAATATATTTGGCCAAAATGCACCGTACCATTTTCATCTGTGAATGATCGATTTACAACGCAATAAAATCAGCGCGCTGTTACTGTATGTCTCTAATATTGGTGTAAAAATCCTTTCATGTCCCTTATTACCTACGGCATGAACGTGTGTTACTTGGCACGATGTGAAAAGGGGTGTGGAGTTTTGCTGTACTCCGAGATGAAATAGCACGGCACACTGCCGAAGAGCGGGTGTCCGTCGGTGATCCTGGCGCGTTGTCACACCGCCATTGCAGGGACTAGGAAACGCTCCCCGTCCCTCGACAGTGCCAAGCATTACTGCGAAGCCAATCTGTCGTGCGCTACCAGGGACAGAAGAAACACCCCTTCCGTTTATTAATTTAGAGTGTGACATCACCGCTTCCCCCGTCGACAGATCTTTTTTTAACGTGGACAGTAGTGGTGTGCGATACTGCTCAATTTGGTATCGATCCGACACCAAGTAATCACAGGGCCAATATCACCGATACCAATACTTTTTACTTACAGAAGCGAGTGGGGGAGTGGAGGGGGTGGGGGCACTTTCAGAAAGTCGCTCTGATCGGGAGTAAAATCGTGGCGAGACGTTAGAGAGAGGTTGCTATGTAGGGGATAGCAGTGCATTAATCAATGTGTTAAATCTGATTAAATTTTCATAACCACCAAATGGTTTTGTGATTTCTGCACGCCACATTTAATTAGTTCATTATGTGCATGTTAAACTCAGGACAGTTTTTTTTAGCGAAGTTTTTAGCAAAATGAAAAACGTTTTTTTTATTATTATTGTAATTAACTAAATTTAGAAACGTGAAATCTGCATTAATTATTGGAAAACAAAACTTTAATTGGTCTTTTCAAGTTACTTATTTAGAAACTACAATAAGAAAAAAATCTCCATTTGCACATATCTGCTTTTATAAACAAAGTGCACACAGTTATTTGCGAAAATTAAAGTAAATAAAGCGCAAATAACTAAACAAAAGTACAAAATAGTCTTGGCTCTTTTTCTCTGCCACGTTGCGTACTACTCTCACTCAGCCACGGCAACAAACCACAGCAGGGCAAGGGGGAGCAGGAGGAGCAGAGTGAGCTGCACGATACAGAAGGAGCGGTGTTTATTAGAACAGATGTGTCTACTTTTGGGAGTGTAGTGGAGATAAATTGGCACAGTATCGATCCCATTACGCTAGTATCGACCCGATACCAATACCAACGTTGGTATCGATACTATCGATATTTGGATCGATCTGCCCACCCTAGTGGACAGCTCCTGGTCTCGGTACGACCAATTCCAATATAGGCTTATTCATTCGAGTCTGTGTTTTACTTTTCATTTTACCCCCAGTCCCACAGTCGCAAAGCTGGCGTCATGTTACAAGTGAGGTAGACCTGTTAACTACTGTGATCATCCAGCTATTGCTATGTACGGGAGAAAGTGGGGCGTTACCCGGTTAAGGGAATATAAAAGCTGATACAAAATTAAGCATATTAAAATTACACTCACCGGCCACTTTATTAGGCACACCTGTCCAACTGCTCGTTGACGCAAATTACTGATCAGCCAATCAGATGGTGGCAACTCAATGCATTTAGCCATGTTGACATGGTCAAGACGAACCGCTGCAGTTCAAACCGAGCTTCAGAATGGGGAAGAAAGGTGATTTAAGTGAC
>JAODKN010000113.1:612135-628119 GCA_026774425.1 Petrocephalus zakoni
AATTTTCTATTTGTCATTGGTTTGGTAGTATAAATGGTGTATTCCTAGTGAGTTGTTAAGGGTTATTTTTTTATTAACTTATATTGCATCTGGTAGTCTACCAGTTACAATAATAGGGTTAGCCTACAAGTTTATCAGTCCAGTAGATTACATGAATAGGGTGGTGGTGACTGCAGCTGCAGAGGTGGCCTGGGAGTGGAGTCAAATTCCCGGCCTGAATTATTGTCCCAGTCCGCCACTGTCCGAGACCCACTGGTGATAGACGGGATTTGAACCGGCGAAATCTTGGACTGTAACCAGAGCCTCATACCACTAGGCCACAAAATAAAATTACTTAAAATTAACCAGTCCGTTATTATTTTCAAAATACGTTGGAAAAGGTGGACTTGAGTGATGGTTTCTGAGCCCATACCCTTAATTACCTTTGAAAGGTTGATTCAAGAATTGATACAAATTTAAGTATGATCATCATTGGCAACTAAGAGTACACTGATTAACCGTCGATAAATATGAATAGTTTTGATTGAGATTTAGTGAACACTGTCGTGGAGCATATAGGAAAAGTAAAACACAAAATGATTTTTTTTTACCTCTGTCATCTTTATTAGCTATCTATGCTCAGCCAAATCAATTAGCCCATAACATTATTTAAGCACTTCAAAAAATATATCAGAAATGTTCACTCCAGCAAGTTCCTAGCAGCTGAGCAACAGTGGTCCTCATTAGCCGACTTTGCAGTTACAGGAGAGTTTAGCTTGAAGCTGTTTCCCTGTTTTTCAGGTGTTCCAAAAGCTGACTGAGTTGCCATCATTTTCTCCACCAGAATTCTGCACCACAGACAAAAAAAAAGTTTGGCTTTGGATTGGGAATTGTGTTTTAAAGGAAACTCACTTGACTCCATTCATTGCTCAGCATTTTTGTCCAGCTATTTATCTGATCTTCATTTAATTTCATTTTCAAAAAATGTTTTAAATCATTTCTTTTATATCAACCTTTTATTTATACTTTTCCCTTTAACATAGTATGCAGTCTTCTGCAAACCTCCATCAATGTGTGTGCAGTCGGCGCCTTATTTAGCAGGATCCGCCCACTCTGGTAGTTCAGCTAAACGGGATCCATCCACCCAGGACATCCCCATTCAGCAGGATCCATCCACTCGGGACAGCCCCATTCTGCAGGATCCACCCACCCAGGACATCCCCGTTCAGCAGGATCCATCCACCCGGGACATCCCCATTCAGCAGGATCCATCCACCCAGGACATCCCCATTCAGCAGGATCCACCCACCCAGGACATCCCCGTTCAGCAGGATCCATCCACCCAGGACATCCCCATTCAGCAGGATCCACCCACCCAGGACATCCCCGTTCTGCAGGTTCCACCCACTCAGGACAGCCCCGTTCAGCAAACTCCTTAGCCACACAGCCAAATCCTATTTGGTGTCATGCCCCTTCTCAGCTGTGTCCAATTTCTTCATCAAGGTTCTCTGTTTAGGGGTGTCTGGCATGTTCACGAGACACAAGATCTCCTTGGTTCGTCCAGAGTTTGAAAATTTCTGCCAGAATCTGCCAGTGTACTTGTTCTGCTTCATCCCAAGACACTGAGTTTTTGCCTTGCCCCTTGACCGCCGCTGTACATTGCCTGACCTTCACCAGGTCCATTGACTATGAGCCTGCTTTGCCCACTGATCACCAACACCCCTCGCCTGACCTTCACCAGCTCCAACAGCTACGAGCTTTCCTTGCCCACTGATTGCCAATGCCAATTATCTGACCTTCACCTGTACCTTCGACTATGAGCCCACCTTGCTCACTGTTTGTCCATGCCAATCGCCTGACCTTTGCCTGGATCATCGACTTAGAGCACGCCTGGCCCACAGATCGCCAACGTCGCTCACTTGACCTTTGCCTGGACCATTGACTATGAGCCCATTGACTATGCCCCCCGATCAGCAATGCCAATTGCCTGACCTTTGCAAGGTCCATCGACTACGAGCCCACATTGCCCACCACTAGCCAACACTGCTCACCTGACCTCACGCCAGGACTGTCGACTACGAGTCTTGCCCACATTTGCCGACACCCCTCACCTTTGCTAGGACCATTGACTACGAGTTCACCATATCCACCGATCATCAACACCCCCTTCTGACCTTCACCAGCTCCAACAGCTATGAGCATTCCTTGCCCACTGATTGCCGACACCGCTCAACTATAAGCGCCCATTGCCCACTGATCAGCAATGCTAATTGCCTGACCTTTGCCTGGACGATTGACTATGAGTGCGCCTTGCCTGCTGATCACTGACCCCAACTGCCTGACCTTCGCCAGGTCAATCGACTATGAGCCCACATTGTTCACCAATCGCTAGAAGCCTACCTTGCGCACTGATTACCAATAGCAGTCTCCTGCCCTTTACCTGGACCATCGGCTACGATCCTGCCTTGCTCACTGATCACCGACAGCAATCACCTGCCTTTCACATGGACCATCAACTATGAGCCCACATTGCCCACCAATCGCCAGTCCCCTCAACTTTCACCTCAGACTCAGATTCCATTTCCAATGTGTATTGATTCTCTGCCTGTTTCTGATTTTCTGTGTTGCCTCAAAACATTGCGGTTGTATGATGAGAGAGAGGAGTTTAGTGGTCTAACCCATTCATAAAGCTCAGATCAATTTACGTAATCAGTAATGGTTAAATTGTTGTGGATTTTCAAACAGTGGCATACCTAATGGATTCAGTGATGTTTTTGTTGTCTTTGACCGATGTCTCCACCCAGGCAATGAAGCCACTGGTCTTGCTGAATCTCTCCACATCATCCTTTGACACTTGCCAAGGTGATAAATCACACTGTGGTACATATATGAAATTAAAACAATAAGCATGAGAAGGAATTGTGAGGATCATGATGAGTTGACCTATGTTAAAATCCAGGGGAGATCTTAAGAAGTGGAATCAGTTGCCTCCCATAATGTGTTTACCAAGTAATTCAAATCAGATTCCTTAAGCCTTGGGTTCATTTTAACCCTGCTAATCCATCTAGATGTATATCATGTTCCATAGTTGACTTGGACAAAGTTTCTAGTTATTCCTTATCTTTTATTGTCTAAGAAAAAAAACTCTAGCAGTTTACCAGGAATGTATTACTGTGTTAGTATGAATGAATCATCTGATACTTTCAGAGCAACTTACAATAAAGGAAAGGGTTTCAATTTATGTGCACTTCCTGGGATTTAAATCCATGACCAATGCGTTGTTAGCACAATGCTCTACTTGTTAAGCTAAAATCTCATACATTTAAATAGAATAAATGCACTTCCATTTAGAGTGGAATCATATCAGCTGAAATGTCTAGATTTGCTCGTTAGAATATCCAAGTAATACTGTTGTTTTCATTTATGTGCTTGTGTAACCAGGGGTCTAGACCTACCTTGTTTGCCAGCAGGATACAGGGGACAGGGTTACCACCCACCAGAAGGGCCTTGCTGTCCAAATCCTCCTTCCATTTCTGGCAGCTGTGAAAGCTGGAGATGCTGGTGACATCAAACATGACTAGGCAGCCTGATGCCCCCTTATAATAAATCCTGGTCATGGAGGTGAAACGCTCTTGACCTGAATAGTGTTACCAGCCAGAGTCAGGATCAGGACCATGATACGAAAACAAAGATCAGACTGGTCAGCCGTACCAGAAGACAGTGAAAAGAGCAACAAGCAGGGGACAGCAAGGCTGGGGAGCATGCACTGGTACAGTGTTACAGTACGTGGGCATCCCCTTGGCCTGGTCCAGCCACTCGGGTCCCCAGCAATGAGGATCCTGAGAGCCGGATCTCACTCAGGGAATTGCACCACATGGCCGTAGTGCTGTAACTGAGGCTCCCTCATTCGGGATTCCCAGAGCAAGTGTTTGCTCGACACAAAGTCAAACCAGCAGTACCCAAGGATTCTCCAAAAAGTCAGTTCTGAAGCTGTTCAGTCTTCGTCTCAGGTCACTGGATAGTGTCCATGTCTGCAGCCATATAGCACGCCCCTTTCCAGCAACTTCATGATGCCCATGCTCTCCCAATCCATCTACTGACTTCACAGGAAGAGTTACCAGAGACATGAATGTCGCTGCCGAGGTAAGTGGACCTCTTGAGGTAGTAGATATTCCCTCTCCAGACAGACACATTTCGGATGGCTGTATCCAGGTCATTAAAGGCCTGGATCTTGTGCTGCGTTTCATTTGCCATATGCGCTCCTGTTTCTCGGAAAACCGAGAAATATCTTGGAGCAGTCCAGAGTATCCCGAGTTGTAGATTCAAGATGGCTGCTCAGTGGTATTTACATTTTTAAGCACATTAGTGCTGTTTGAGTCAACTTCGTAAGCTGTGTACTGTGTTATTGTATTCGATAGACGCGTTGCTACGGACATGTTATACATGAAATACCCCATTATGTGTCGTTTATCTACTGGTAATGCTAAAAAATTCTTTGGTCCATATTGCAAACAAATGACTCTTCGAACCATAGGTTCGCAGGATCTGCAACTCATGCCGAAAAATTCCCATTAAAAGTGTAGATGCTTTAGGGTATGCCTAGCTTTACCCTGAATCCAAGTTCTAGCTTCTGTGGCAAATGGAATGCATCCGAGTCGGTTTTCCCCGAGTTTTTAGCGGATGTAACATAATCTCGTTGGTTTTTCCCCTCAAAAATTTCCAGGGTGACCTGCAAGATGAAATGCCTCCTCTGGGAGCACTGGAAACTCCAACATAATCCTAAGCAACCTGTAGGGCACGGGTAGGCAATCTTATCCGCAAAGGGCCAGTGTGTATGCAAGTTTTTGGGATAGCTGTTCAAACCCAAGTGTGAGGACTCACCTGCCAATCAGTCCTCTAATCAGTAACCTAATTAGGGAGTTGAAGTGAAAACCCGCATACACACCGGCCCTTTGCGAATAAGATTGCCCACCCCTGTTTAAGGTCTTGTCACGGAAGTTCTCCCCCATCACATTAGACTCAGCAGTTGCATCCAATGTCTACAGTTCCATCATACAAATCTTGGAGTCTGGCATCACCGCTGCATGGAGCCATTCGGACCCTAATCTGAGACAAGCTCTCCGTGTAGGAGCATGGAACATCACGCTTCGTATTGCTTACCTCAGCCTAAAAAGTACTGCTTCTTTCTCCTTACACACTTCAATAGCATGGATGGTTTTTCATATGTTGGCTTAACATCAATAATATGTCCAGCTAAAATACAAGGCAGCTTACCTGCTATATCCCATAACTGCAGCCGTACAGTTTCCGTGTCTGACCATGTAAGAGTTTTCAGTGCAAAGTCCACTAGAAAGTCATACAATCACATTAGTCGGTGACATTTAAATACAATTCACTCTAGCAGTATTGAAAGATCTGCTGATAAGTGTTCAGTAAACAGAAAAAGAAAATTAAATCACATGCATTCCTATGGATAATACAGTTTTCATTGCTCTTATAAAGTATAATGCAGTTTAAAAAGACATCCTCAATTTGTGTTCTATATACAAAAACACCATGTTTATACCCCTGTCCAGTTTCTATTATCATGGTGAAACTCGCCAGTGGGCATACATTGTCAGAAAAAAAGGGTACAACACTGGTACAGATAGAGTCTTTTTCTCTATCTTAAAAGGTACATTAACCTATAGTAAGGGTACACTTGTAGACCCCTGAGGGTACAGCCCCAGTAACATGTAATTGCTATAGGCATATACTACACTTACCTCCCACAGTACTCTTGTAACTCTTGAAGAATTTTTCGTGCACATAACGTTGCACCAGCGATGTCTTCCCAACTAGACTGTCCCCAATAATTAGCACTTTGAACAAGTGATCATGACTCTCCATACTTCAGACAAAAGTAAGTTTGGGTAGCAGTTCCAAGAAATGATACGTACTGTATGTAGTTGTACGCGAGACACATTAACAGAAAGCATTTAGAAGGTTGTATTCCCTCTAGGACAGCCTGCTATAAACGTTAATATAAGTTTTACGAGAAGTAAGTAGAGCAAGCTCTGGATACAACAAACCACATCCACTTACAGTGAGCCACCAAATCATATGACACTCCAGATCTTTGGCTTTTTTAAATCACTTCCTAATTTTCAGAAAACTACATTATTCCTGTACTGGGCGATACTTAAGATTCGGCACACGCCGAAATGAAACTGCATTTGTTACCCAAGGAGTCTTGGTTCCATTGACGTTTTTTTAATTTGCAGCAGAAACCTCCCACTGAGCAAATTATGAATTACGCCATAATAATTTTCCAGTTCTACGTATGTGGAGTTTGCATGTTCTCCTCATGTCGTTGTGGGGATTCTTCTGGATTCTCCAGTTCCCCTTATTCAGTACTGTGCAAAAGTCTTAGGCTGTCAAAGGAAATGTTTAAAGCTGTTAATCTGGGTAGTAAGTGTATATTTGCTCCAAACAAAAACCCCATTTAACTTTAGGGCATATGCAAATTGAGAGTAACACAACAAAGAACGAACAGGAATATCTTGTTCTCCAATAAGTCATTGATATCCTGCTTGATGCAGATCCCAAACCTCTCCTCTGGGTCACCTCCGCCATTCCATGTGTTCATTAAATTTCACCACCAGTTCACTTAATTAATTAAGGTAATTAGTTAATAACTCAATGAGGTACTGATTGCCCTTAATACTAGTGTGCTAGTGGTCAAGTAAAAAAACGCATGAGTATATTGGATGGTTGCTGTAAATACTGAGGTGACTTTAGGAGAAGCTGGAAATGATTAAGCTGACAGACCTTGGCAGAAAATAAAATCATAGTTTTACACCAGCATAAAGGTAATTTAAAAATCATTTCCTTTGAAAAGACTTTTGCGCAGTACTGTACCTAAAGACATGGTTGGGTGATTTTGGTGTGGAAGAACTTGACTGGCCTGCACAGAGCCCTTACATCAACTCGATCAAACACCTTTGGGATGAATTAGAATGGAGATTGTGAGGCAGGCCTTCTCGTCCAACACCAGTGCTTGACCACACAAATGCTCTCCTGGATGAAGGGGCAAAAATTCCCATAGACACACTCCAAAGTATTGTGGAAAGCCTTCCCAGAAGAGTGGCTGCAGTTGCATTTGCAAAAGGGGGACAAACTCCATATTGATGCCTATGGATTTAGAATGTGATGTTATAAAATTTCCCCTCAGTGTAATAGCCTGGTGTCCCAGTACTTTCGTCCATATAGTGTATGTACACTCTCTGTCACAAACTCTCCTGTACACTGTACAGAAAGCAGCTGGGATTTTGTTCCCTGAGGTTCTGAGGGGTGACTGAGATGTGAACTGGACGTGGGGGTCGGTGGTGTCTCTCTTCCCACCCCTCATTCCTATCGTGCTGACATAACCCTAACCCCAGCATCATCACGCACCACTTCCTGTTTCAGCTCCCGTAATCTTTACATCCAGCTTCCTGCCCCACCCAGCTCGGTGAAAGCCCCAGCATAATTTTATTAAAATATAGCTGATTCAGTTGGCAGCTGCCAACTTATAAAACAAACTGGACTTACAAATAACCATTAAATAGGATTGTTTAAGTGACTGAGCCAAATCCACCAAAATAAAGATAAGATAAGACAAGATAAGATAAGATTAACTTTATTGGTCCTAGAGGAAGTCGGAGTGAAAATATGGCATTTATTTTCGAGGATTGATGATGGCTGGAGTGACATCATTAAATTTTAATTGTTTCATCTGTATTCATCAACGCAGCCAGCTCAGGTCTTCATCCAGGACATATTTAAATCATTCAAGTGTCATTAATCAGCACCATAACCCCTATGCCATTAGTCATAAATGTGAGGAGAATGCAGAAAATGCATTTTAAAGTGACAGGTCTTTCTGTGCATGATGTTCGGCAAAAGCTGCACTGAGGAAAGGAAATAGGGGAAGAAAATGATGCTATGCCAGAGGCAGCTGGAAATGGATGGGCGGCTTGGCAGGAAACAGCCAGATCCATTCTCTAGCCAGTCACTGAGCTGCCTCATTGTCATTGGCAGGAAACAGCCAGATCCATTCTCTAGCCAGTCACTGAGCTGCCTCATTTTCATTGGCAGGAAACAGAGCCAGATCCATTCTCTAGCCAGTCGCTGAGCTGCCTCATTGTCGTTGGCAGGAAACAGCCAGATCCATTCTCTAGCCAGTCACTGAACTGCCTCATTTTCATTGGCAGGAAACAGAGCCAGATCCATTCTCTAGCCAGTCGCTGAGCTGCCTCATTGTCGTTGCCAGGAAACAGCCAGATCCATTCTCTAGCCAGTCACTGAGCTGTCGCATTTTCATTGGCAGGAAACAGCCAGATCCATTCTCTAGCCAGTCGCTGAGCTGCCTCATTGTCGTTGGCAGGAAACAGCCAGATCCATTCTCTAGCCAGTCACTGAGCTGCCTCATTTTCATTGGCAGGAAACAGCCAGATCCATTCTCTAGCCAGTCGCTGATCTGCCTCATTGTCATTGGCAGGAAACAGCCAGATCCATTCTCTAGCCAGTCACTGAGCTGCCGTATTTTCATTGGCAGGAAACAGACAGATCCATTCACTAGCCAGTTGCTGAGCTGCCGCATTTTCATTGTTCTAAACCTTCAGTTAAATAAAAGATAAATCAAATGGTAGTTTATATGCACTGGTATACTGGAATGATTTTGAGGATTGGGGAACGAATCAGTGTTCTTCTATCCATCCAACAAAATATCAGTAACATTTTGGAGAAGGGAACAAGTTTCAAATGTGTTACTATTCAGTGATCAGTCAGTGATATATCCAGCACCCCTGGAGCGCATCAGGGGCTTAAGGGTTTAATAAATGGTGCGTTTTCACTTTTGGCTCTCTATATTGATTGGTTAATGATTATTCAGAATTTCTGAAGCAAAATATCTCACTGTATGTTTGTGTATGTGGCTTTTTCATCTTAATGTTAATGCCACATAATCACACACAAAGGTCTTTCAAGGTTGCTTTACAGAAAAGGAGTTAAAAAGTAATGCATAAAGTAAAAATAGACCTAAGTAAAAGCATAGGAATAAATATGAATAGTAAAAATCAAAATTAAAAGAACATAAATCATTCATGACCCCTCCTTGAATCAGCACCTTATCCTGGTGGAGGAGTTTGTGTGTCTCTATGATCCTAGGAGCTATATTCAAATCAAAAAACTTTATTTGTCCCCAAGGGGCAATTTGAGGCATGTAGAGCAGTGTTACACAGACACAGAACCAGACATTAAAGAAATAGAAAAATAAAATAAGAATAAAAGTAATAGTAATAATAATAATAAATGTAATATGATGGTTCTCAATATATACATAAGGTGCAAGATTGCAGTCGAGTACACAATATACACAAGGTGCAAAAATGAGGAGGTCAATGGGTAGGTCAATGGAGGTCAATGAGGTCAATGGAGGCAAACTTGAGCATACTATCAAAGATAGTACCCAGATATCTGTACTCCTCTACAAGCTCCACAGTTTTCCCATGGATTGTGCTGGTGACTTCTGCTGCCAGTTCCTTCTGCTTGCTGGAAAAGGTCACCAACATCTCTTTTGTCTTCTCCATGCTCAGCTCTAGTGAGGCATGGAGAGAAGCCAGAGAGCAGTGACAGAAGAACAGTGTCATCCGTGTACTTAGTCAAACAACAGTCAGGGTGGGAGGACCTGCAGTCATCTGTGCAAAGGATGAAGAGCAGAGGTGAGAGGACGCAGCCTTGAGGAGAGCCAGTGGAGGCAAGGGAGAGGTTGGAGAAGGCGTTGTTGACCAGCACTCTCTGTGTTCTGTTGGTTAGAAAATCTAGGATCCACAGGACTAGCTGGTCATCCAGGTGGAAACGGGTGGATAGTTTCTCCGCAAGGATGTGTGGCTGCATAATATTAAATGCTGACGAAAAGTCAGCAAACAGAAGTCTGGCTGAGGTGTTGGGACATTCAAGGTGCTTGTGTATGGTGTCCATGATGAATAATTTTGCGTCATCAACCCCTCTACCTGCCTGGTATGCAAACTGGAGAGGGTCCATCAAAGCATCAGTCACCTTGATGATGTGCTTCTTTATGACTCTCTCCATGGCCTTCATCACAAGTGAGGTCAGAGCCACAGGCCTAAGGTCGTTCAGAGGCCTGACTGAGCTCTTCTTGGCGACCACCGTGGACTGCTTCCATTACTGGGGAACTGTGCTGCTCTCTACTGATCTTTGAAACAGGAGCTGAAACACGCCCCCCAGCTGCTCCCTGTCTGTTCCCAGCCGAGGTGTGAAGTGAGAAAATGGAATAAAACAAATGGAGCGCAGGGTAAAGTGGAGCAGCCAGTGTCTGGGGGTCCCAGGTGCATCATTGTAACGATGGGTTGGCTTGGAAATGAGATGCTCATTTATGGTGGTTAATTCACAATCACTTCAGGAATGTCAGATTGAAAGGCAAGTTTACATGAGTAATGCTGGATCACTATATGAGTTATATCTTTTCAGATAAGTAGCCGCTAAACCCTTGAGAGCCAACCACTGCTGCTGGTCTGTCATTTTCTCACAGAATGACATGTACATATGAATTGACGGCTGTAGCAAACAATATTTTGATTTGCTTTCTGCAGGCTGACAGACTGTAGAGTCACAGACAGAGGCTGTTCTTCCCTGGCTTCAGCTCTGAGGTCAAACCCCTCACACCTGAGAGAGCTGGATCTGAGCTACAATCACCTAGGAGACTCAGGAGTGTACCTGCTCTCTGCTGTGCTGGAGGATCCCAGCTGTAAACTGGAGAAGCTGAAGTGAGTGGAGAAAATGCATTTTACAATAAAAAAACTTGGCACCAAGAAAACCCATAATGCATTTCAACTGTGACATAATAAACACAGCTTCCTCTCCTACTTCCTTATATCCCACAAACTTATCAGCCCTCGATCCATGTTAGAAATAATTACTTAAGAGGAAAGAACCATTCATTCTTAAAAAGCATGCAAAAATTTCTGTAGGTTAGCAGATCTAAAAGGATCTTTTTTAAGTGATAGCAGCGTTTATATTAAACATGTGGTCTTTAACGTGTTGTGGACAAGAATTCACTGGACACGAAACAAAACAAAAAACAATTTTTTGTAAATTAGTTGTTTTTTTTAATTGTTAATTCATCGCCCCTATTCTTCTCATTCGAATGTAGTGCTCCAGTGCAAAAAGTGGATGTAAAAGTTTTTAATTTTCTTAAGGGTGGACAGCTGTGCACTCACAGAGATGTGCTGCGAGGCGTTGGCCTCAGCTTTAAGATCAAACCCCTCACACCTGAGAGAGCTGGACCTCAGCCACAATGCCCTGCAGGATTCAGGAGTGAAGCTGCTCTCTGCTGGACTGGGGGATTCACGCTGTAAACTAGCGACACTGAGGTCAGTATTACTGGGTATTCCACACTGTACATTTGAGATACTGAGGTCAGTATTATTGGATATTCCACACTGTAAACTGGAGATACCAAGGTCAGTATTACTGGGTATTCATCACTTTAAACTGGAGTTACTGAGGTCAGTTTTACTGGGTATTCCTCACTTTAAACTGGAGTTACTGAGGTCAGTTTTACTGGGTATTCCACACTGTATACTGGACTTACTGACGTCAGTATTGCTGGGAATTCCATCGTCTTCACCAGCATCCAGCATTTTCACAGCAAGAACATGGGAGACTCTGTACGTCCCTCTCTTTAAGGTGATCTTTAATGATTCTACTAGGCAGTCAGATAGGAGTGTTTCCCAGCTATGTTCTCTTCAGGATTCTGGAAGTTAATCTTTCTCAGGCTGGTCTCCTTGCTCTTGACATCCCTACCCGGGCTCAACCTCATTGCCATCAGGGTCATTGGGTGCTTGGGGCAGGACTGTGGATGAGGGAGGATAGAGCTAGACAGGAGGAGACTGAGCATGCTGCCTGACCTCAGATCTGGGCTCACATACCATGGCACCATCAATTTCTATTGGCCAATATGCCTTGGTATTAGTATAAGGACACAGGGGTAGTCCCAGGTGACTGAAGTGAAGCCTTTGTGAGGCTTCTTTAAAAAAAAAAGAAAACACAGCAAGGAAAGTTCTGGGCTGCTGGTGGCAGTTGCCAGCATCTTCACTCTGGGTCAACATCTCCTGGGTATTAGAGACAGGAGACGTGACAGAGTCGCTGATGTCTGTTCCCAGCCAAGGTGGGAGGAGAGAAAACCAAACAAAAAGTGCGGAGAGCAGGGTAAAGCGGAGCAGCAGGTGTCTGCGGGTCCCAGGTGCACCATCATGAGGATAGTTTGCTGTGAAATTGACATGCTCATTTATGGCCGTCACTTCACAGTCACTTCAGGAATGTTAGATTGTACGTTTCTGGGAGTAGTGTTGGATCACTATGTTAGAGTTATATCTTTTCAGATGAGCAGCCGCTACACCCCTGTGAGCCGACCACTGCTGCTGGTCTCTCCCTTTTACTCAGAATTGAATTACTTTGTACAGTTGAATAGACATGGACATGTAAATATAAGACTGTTGAAAACAATGTTTTGATTTCCTTTCTGCAGGCTGTCAGGCTGTAGAGTCACAGAAAAAGGCTGTTCTTCCCTGGCTTTAGCTCTGTGGGCAAACCCCTCACACCTAAGAGAGCTGGATCTGAGCTCCAATCACCCAGGAGTCTCAGGAGTGAGGCTGCTCTCTGCTGTGCTGGAGGATGCCAGATGTAAACTGGAGAAGCTGAAGTGAGTGGAAAATATGCATTTTACAATAAAGAAACTGAAAACTATGAAAACCCATAATGCTTTTCAACATAATAAACACAAACGCCTTCTTCTCCTACTTCTGTATATCCCAAAAACATATCAGCCCTTGATTCATGTTAGAAACAATTAATCACTGAAGCAGGTATTAACCATTCGTTCTTAAAATGCATGCAGAAGATTAGTGTAAGTCAGCAGAGTTAACGATTTTTTTTTAAATGGCAGTACTAAGTTTAATGGCAGTATTAAACATGTGCCGTTGATAAAAATACATTGGACGCCAGTCAATGCCGAGTTAAGTCTTAAAGAAAATTAATTGTTTTTTAACCAATCTGTTATGTTGTGGCCCCTATTCTCCCCATTTGAATATAGTGCTGCAGTGCAAAAAGTGGATGTAAATGTGTTTAATTTTTTTAAGGTTGGACTGGTGTGAACTCACAGAGAAATGCTGTGAAGCGTTGGCCTCAACTTTAAGATCAAACCCCTCACACCTGAGAGAGCTGGACCTAAATAACCGTGATCTGCAGGATTCAGGAGTGAAGCTGCTTTCTGTTGGACTGGGGGATTCTCGCCGTAAACTGGAGATACTATGGTCAGTATTGCTGGGTATTCCTTGCTGTAAACTTGAGATAATGAGGGCAGTATTACTGGGTTTCCACAATATGGTTTATCGTTCACCAGCCCTCTACTCATTGGGCCTGGCCGGGCATAGCCTGAACAACTAACATGGGTCACTCCTTCTGTGGGCTCACCACCTGCAGGGGGAACTTTGGGGGTCCAGTGCAATGTGGATCCGGTGGCAGTGGACCTCGGCGGCTAGATCATTGGTTACTGAAACTGGCTCTATGTACATGGAACATAACCTCTCCGGTTGGGAAAGAAGCCTGAGTTGTATGGAGTTAGAATCCTGCCAAAATGCCACAAATACACAGAACACGTTTCACAAATGCCCCATGATCTGTAAACAAATCGGATGCAGTTTATAAATGATACGCAGTCCGTAAACGTGCAGATCATGCTGTACAAATACAAAACATACGTCTCACAAAAGCACAATGCGCTTCGCAAATAAAAATACAGCTACCAAAAATAAAAAGAACGTGTTCCACAAATATAAAGACAGAGTAAAACCAATAGGAAACATTTTATCATTGTCATTGGTCATTAGTTTTATGGACACAACACATTTTTTACAAGTACACAGCACGGGAAACATTTGTGGATCACGTGAATTTTGGCAGAGTTATTCCGCGCCGATTCGTACACAAATGCACGGAGTTCCACACAAATACCATGAGCTCCGAGACGGCAGGGGGCGCTGTCATGCAAAATTTCTCCCGGCTGCTTCCCCCTGTAACGTGTGGCTTCCCAGTTTCAACTTTGTACTTACGGCTGATCGTGCAGATCATGGGGCATTTGTAAAACGTGTTCTGTGCATTTGTGATGTTTTGGCTGGATTCTAACTCCATAGGGCTGGTGCGGGAGGTAGAGAGAAACTGGCTAGATATAGTCGGGCTCATCTTGACACACAGCTCAGACTCCGGAACCAAACACCTGAAGAGGGGCTGGACTTTATTCCATTCTGGAGTTGCCCGTGGTGATAGGTGCTGGGCGTTGGTGGGGCTACTCTTAGCCCCCCGGTTCAGTGTCAGTGCATTGGCGTTTATCCCGGTGGATGAAAGGGTTGCCTCCCATCGACTTCTTGTTCGTCTGACAGTCGTCTGTATGTACACGCCAAACACCAGTTCTGAGTATCTGGCCTTCTTGGAGGCCTTGGAGGGAGCTCTGGAAGGCGCCCCATCTGGGGACCCCATTATTCAATGCTCACATGGGTAACGACAGTGAAACCTGAAAGGGTGTGGTTGGGAGGAATGGCCTGCCTGTCCATAATGAACACCATGTTTGAGCATAAGGGTGATCATACGTGCACTTATGAACACCTTAGGGCACCAGATCACCCAAGGCCACAGATCGATGTTCGATTTTGCTTTGGACATTCAAGTGGAGAGAGGAGCTGAGCTGACAACTGACTACCTCCTGGTGGTGAGTTGGATCCGATGGCGGGGGAAGATGCCGAATAAACCTGGTAGACCCAAACGTATAGTGAGGGTGTGCTGGGAACGTCTGGTGGGGGCCCCAGTCCAGGAGATCTTCAACTAACACTTCCAGCAGAACTTCTCTTCTCTCCTGATGCAGTCAAGGGACATGGAGCCTGAATGGGCTATGTTCCAGGACTCCATTGCTGAGGCAGCGGTGCAGAGTGGCCATGAGGTTGTTGGTTCCAGTCATGATGGCAACCCTCGAACCCGGTGTTGGACACCAGCGGTAAAGAGAGCTGTCAGGCTGAAGAAGGAGGCCTTCAGGGACTGGCTAGCCCATGAGACTCTGAAAGCAGCAGATAGGTACCGGCAGGCCAAGCGGGAAGCGGCTCTGGCAGTTGCTGAAGCTGAACTCAGGTGTGGGAGGAGTTCGGTGAGGCTATGTAGAAGGACTTTTGGTCGGCCTCGAGAAGATTCTGGCAAACCGTCAAGCGGCTCAGAAGGGGAAAGCAGAACTTCTCCCATACTATCTACAGTGCTGTGAAAAAGAATTTGCCGCCTTCCTGATTTTTTATTTTTATGCATATTTGTTGCACTTACATGTTTCCAGTGATCAAACAAATTTTAATATTAGACAAAGATAACCAGAGTGAATGCAAAATGCAGTTTTTAAATGATGATTTCATTTATTAACAGAAAAAGTGTGAAAAGTTATTGCCCCCTTTGGTAAATCATGAATTAACTATGATCAGCCACACTCATTGTAAAACTGAGTCCAATTTCACCAGCCACACCCAGGCCTGCCAAACCTGGTCAATCAAGAAATCACTGAAACAGAACCTGTCTGACAAAGTGAAGTAGGCTAAAGGATCTCAAAGTGCAAGACATCATGCCACAATCTAAAGAAACTCAAGAAGAGATGAGAAAGAAAGTCATTGACATCTATCAGTTGTGAAAGGCTTACAAAGCCACTTATAAGGCTTTGGGACTCCAGCAAACCACAGTGACAGCCATTATCCACAAATGGAGAAAACTTGGAACAGTGGTGAACCTTCCTCGGAGGGAAACACCTACCAAAATCACTCCAAGAGCACACTGACAACTCATCCAGGAGGTCACAAAAGAGCTCAGAATAACATCTAAAGAACTGCAGACCAGACTTGCTTCCGTTAAGGTGTTTGTTCATGATTCAACAATAAGAAA
>JAODKN010000113.1:642276-658818 GCA_026774425.1 Petrocephalus zakoni
CAGGAGTGCTCTCTGGGCCACACTGCTGATGGATTCTCAGCACCTCCACGCCCCAGACAGTGTGTTCAGCAGGGGATGCCTGTGTTCATCCCAGGGCAGCTCAGGCAGCTGTGGAAGTATAAGATTGCCTGCCCCACATGGACCCTTCGGGCCCCAGCCTCGATCCCACGGCACTCCGTTCTGAGCTCCCCCCCAGAAAATTCGGAGGATGGGGAGCAGCTCAAGATGGCTCGCTGTCAGTGCCCGAACTGCCAGTTTCCGTGGGGTTAAAAACATTTGGGCTCTTCTGAATTCCTGGAAGCACTAAATGCTGACAAGTTGGGAGCCATTTGTCTGTCTCTCTAAAGCAGAGCGTGAATAGTACTGCCATCTCTCGCTGTTTTATCCTCCTTTGCTTTGTTCCTTTTTTCATGTAGGCATGATGTGTACTTTCAATGTATGTATATTTTTTTTATGCAGAATTATGTACTCTGTACAAAACAATGTTTAGAATAAACTGCACCAGCTCAGTAAGTATAAATCGGGTGGCAAGTCCTTTTGTTTCTAAGAGGCCCAGGAGCAGGAGGAGCTTGTCATTTGTGACCATCCACAAGGATCTCTGAGAAAAGGTGTCAGACAGAAATAGCAATCAATAATGTAAAACTAGCTGTATATTTATTTGGACATGGACGGTGCATGCATAGGATGAACATTCTGCTATGACGTCGTATTCATCACCTGCTGATTTTACAGAAGCTACTCCACGCCTGCAACATCCAGGAATGTGGGATTTATGCTGTGGCTGTAATCCAGAGAGGTCTCCATCGCAATGATCGCTTTATGTGCTCGTGAATAGGAATGTATGAAGACATTCTTAGGGGAAATAAACTGAATTTTAATATTTCCAGATGAACAACCGAAGGCATTTTCTCTACCAGCAGAAATGAGAATTTAAAAAGTGTACATCACCCTTGAACTATTGAGTTACCCTTAAACTACACACCGTATTATCTTGCTTCAACCAAACTAGGCAGCAGTGGAAAAACTGCATCAAAATAGAATATTTTATTGGTTAAGTCTTTAAGAGTTCAGCATCTTGGTTATGATAGAGTTTAAATGTGCCGTGCTCCCAGCCACCTATCTGCGAGCGCTCTTGTACCCCAAGTGTCATGAACCTTTCTCAGAAGCCAATTTGCATCCTTCAGCTAAAGCAAGGGTGGGCAATTTCGGTCCTGGAGGGCCGTGGTCCAGCACGTTTTGGTAATTTCCCTGCTCAGAAACACCTGGTTCACCCCACCAGTTAATTGTCAGGGTTCACTTAAACCTGACAATTAACTGGTGAGGTGAACCAGGTGTTTCTGAGCAGGGAAACACCAAAACCTGTTAAAGACTACTGTACTAAAGGAGCAGTGTTGCCCAGTGGTCTGGGAAGTGCACTTGTGATTGAAATGTTGCTGGTTTGATTCCCGACCAGCAAGAAATCGCCCCCAAGCACTGCTGCCCCGGTGCTGAATTAGCTGCCACAATGTCACATGAGTTAGATACAGAGCACACGATTCGTTGTTGTGTGCTGTGGTGTCAGTGATGACAATCACCTTTCAAGTCAAAACTATACAGGGGTAAATGCGTGAGGAATTATTGAGATGTGGAGTCTTGGGTAAAACACAATACATGAAACTCCCACTCAAATGTTGAAAAAAGCTGACTTGCAAAAAATAAAGGGTGATGTAGGGTAACTTAGAAATGTAAAAGTTTAATGTAATCAGTAAAGTGGGGATTTACGTCTTTCTTGGGTTAAACTGATGCAGACTGAATCGTGCCACCTTCTGGAAATGCAATGGTGTGGCTGATCTTACATCCACTTGCAGAGAAACCTAACAATTACTTTTTCTATATTCTACATTAGTCAATAAAACAGCAGATGTGAATAAAATTATAATAAAAAGCTTGGGCATGCAGATTTTTGCTATTGCTGTTTTATCCAGCAATTAACACAAGCACTTCTCAGAGTGTTGCAGCAATCTGTCTCTTGGAATTGCACTGTTACAATCGAAATACTACATGCACTATAATTACTCAACAGGTTGGGCTTGCCGTCAAGTGGTAGGGATTCATTCATGGAAATGTGCACATTAGCATGTATCTCTACTCTAGGCTATGTTTAATAAGGCAAGATAATCGATATGCTGATGAGGAATAAAGAATTTGACATGCTCTGTTCATTCCAGCTATGCAAGATCTCCACAGGAGAGCTTTTTTTTGGTCCATAATTGGACCCCAAATGTTTTAACACTTCCTTTGGCTAAACTGAAGAAACTGAGGAAGGCCATGGAAGAGAAAAGAGCACTCTGACCATACATGAAAAAAAATATACATTCCGGGCTACATCACAGAAATGTATTGTCAATAAAGCTGACACACACATGAGCAGTCCTAAATATTTATTGTAGCTAATAAAATCCTATCTATATTACAACCACATATTCAGTAGATTCAAAGGTGTTCTCAAAAGTACAAAGAAGCAATCCAAAGGTACATCACAGACAAAGGAGCTGGACTTGCCTGTTGGGAGTGACAGTAGAAGCCGGCGCGCAGCACAGGGCGTCTCCAGAGTGGTCGCTGAAGGCTGATTTGTGGTTCAAATAAACTACATATGTTGTGAAAGGTAAGTACATTTTTAAATAATGCCAATCACCAATTATGAGTCATGCAGAATGCAACAGAATACATGATTTCAGAAAAGCAGCAGTGGGCATGGAAACTGGTCTAAGAGAAGGGGCGGGCGGGGCTGACAGAGCACCCTGGCTGGACACGCTAAGCGGCCCATTCCCCGCAGGGTGGGTGATGGCGACTGGGGCCGTGCAGGCATGCTGGGATTCCACTGCCATAGCCACTCTACTGCATCCTACTGTACTGAGGCAGGCCAGTGTTTGTCGCTCTGAAATGGTACAGTATTTACAGGCACGGTGAGTCGTCCTTACAGCCTTGTAACTTGTAAAACCCATTATGTTAGAAGTTTGTTTTTCTTTGACACTGAACACTTGCTGTACTTATCTAGATGCCCAAAACAATCATGAGAATATTTAAGAATAATTAACAGCCACAGTGTAATAATGTAATGATATGTATCCTCTCCAAACATGAGCTGCCGATCCATTTCAGGGCACACACAAACACTAAATAATACCCTATGGGTAATTTAGAGACACGCATCAGCCTGTTTGCCTATAAGCCCAGGATCAGAGGTGGGATTAGACACCCAGGCCTGGAGGCAGGAGGCGTGTGCTGCCCAGAGCCAGCTTGCCACCAGGATCCACTGGCTTAAGTAAAAGTGTAATTGCATCTACTGTACGATATGTGAGAATATCAACCTGTCAGTGACACCAATCCTTAAAATAAATTGACAGTGCATATCAAATCCCTGCCTGACTAAAAAGACATTTACCAACATCTGTGGTGTTTCTTCTGGCTCCTGTCTTGTCCATGTCTAAGGCTCCCCAAAGGGATGCTGCCTGTGGGTGAGATTATACTGTGGTGACGGAGAGCAGGGGGCTCGGACAGAGTATCTCCTCGCTGCTCCCCACCCGGTTTCCGTGGCTCAGCAGCTCCTCCACAGTGGTCCAGTCGTCCAGCAGCTTGCGGTTTCTCAGACGGCTCAGCTTGCGCTGGCTGAGCTCCAGCACGGCGCTGGAGCCGCCGGCAGGCCCTGCCCGGGCCGTCCTCCGCTGCCGCTGCTCCCGTGCCGACATCAGCTGCTGCCGGCGCTCCGTCTTGTTCCAGTAGCGGCCGGTCCGCACTTCGCCACGGGCTTCCTCATCTGTGGTCACCTCGCTGCGCTCGTCCGCAAGTCGCAAAGCTCGTGCCTTCAGCAGCTGGTTGCGCAGAGCCCGGGGGTTTCCCGACAGCACCTTCCGGCCGGCGGCAGCGTGGCTTTCCATGGTCCCCTTTCTGGATCCAGATTGCCAGGTCTCATTGGTGTTGTGGAGGTGGGCCAGGGTATGATGGTGCTGCTGTAGCCACTCCTTCTCACTTTCATTACCTGGATACCACTTACAGAATATGCCATCCTGCATCCCTAAACTGTAGTCCACATTGCTGCAATGTTCGCTGTGTATGACATCCTGATGGTCGGATGCACCGTCCTGTTGCCAGGGTCTGTTGCCCCAGCCCATTGGGGCTACTGGAGCCAGTTCTGGCCTCTCCCTAAAGCCTGCAGAAAATCGCCCACAGCGGTGCATGGCAGCAGCGTGATAATTGGGTGATGTAGGGTGACTGGCTCGCCTCTGCTTCATTTGCCGGGGAACAGGCTGCTGCACTGTGTGGCCCCTCCACAGGTGCTCCGCTGAGGAGTTATGACGTGGGAGAGAGATCCTCCTCTGGAATGATGGGCTGCTGCAGTGGGACAGGCCAGCGTGAGCGGAGAACACGGAGCCTGCACTGGAGCTGTACCTCCTCAGATGTGGGCTGCTGGCCTTCCTGAATTGGACCGAGGACGGGCCCCTGGTGCACTGGTGAACTGCGCATGCCGGACTGGCTTCAGGGGACCAGCTGCCCTTAGATGGGCAACCCAAGGTTTCAGGGATGGACTCCAAGTCCCAGCAAGCTTTGGCACCCTCCCTCTGGTCGCGAGAAATCACCCGCGCCCTGTAAAGGCGAATCCTCTTTTCCAGCAGTTTCTGGAAACGGCGGAATTCCCCAGTGCTGACACTGTAGAAACCGGAGTCACTGAGCTCCGAAGAGATGAGTGATTCTGATGATGGTGAGCTGCCATGGCTGGTGCGGCCTGGCGGAGATGACACTGGTTCTTCCACACCCTCCTCTGTCTCAGCTGCAGACAGCTCCCCCTGGTGGAAGCTTCCATCAGTGCAACCCAGACCACTGTCCAGCTCATGTAGCAAAGGCAGATATCCTACAGGTTTTTCCAATATTAGGTCGTCATCCTCTGTCTGATAAACAGAGAGCAGTGGTTTAGGCATTGTTACATACAGCTGTGTGTGGCATACAATCAACGTGCTCTGCAGACATGTAGCAACAGGGGAAAAGTAACTTTAGATTGAGGGGAAATCAACACACAGCAAAAGTAAAAAAAAAAACTTTGGGAAAATTATTATAGGAGGGTCCAAACTGACCTGCAGCACTGAATCGTTGGTTTTTGAATTTTGAATGATTTAATAAGATTGTGCAGTGTATGTTTATGGTACCAGTATAAAACTACAGTCAGGCATTTACATGGATGTGTGCATTTGTGACTCGATTTTCCCTTTTATGCACTTTACTCCAGTGCAATCTTAGCATGCTCCTTGGAAGGTAAGCACTGGTCCCAGTTATTTTTACAGGGATGGACTCCCCATGTCTCATCACTGGTCCCGCTTAGAATATTATCCATATTTCGTTTTTATTATTTTGATGTGTGGTGGGTACAGGGGCTGCCACGTATGCACTGGCCCTCGTTTAAATTGACCCCTGCCGCATACGCACTGGCCCTCGTTTAGATCGGCCCCTGCCGCGTACGAACTGGCCCTCGTTTAGATCGGCCACTGCCGCGTACGCACTGGCCCTCGTTTAGATCGCCCCCTGCTGCGTACACACTGGCCCTTGTTTAGATCAGCCCCTGCAGTCATTTTCACCCATTTGCTTTCCACCACCTTGTGTTGCCACCATTCTGAGTCACACTGCATTGGTGCACACACTGCTATTGTGCTGTTGCGTAACTGTTGTTTTTTTGTACCTAATCACCATGGCTCTGCCCGACACCCTGGCTAACTCAGCCTGGTAAAGTGTGGGCTTATTTGACCATCTGCTCACCACCAGAAGAAATGGTGCTATGTGTATTCTGCACTTAAAGCAGGTCTGAACCAGCCATCCCACTCTTTCTAGGTCTTGTATCTGATAGGGGGATAGGAGGGCACTGTCAAGCCGTCTTCTCTGGCCCATTGATTTTCCATAAAACACATTTCTTGCCACCTGAAGTCCATGACAGCTCACCTGTGTCAACCAACCAACAATCATTTTAAGAAGGATTTATTGGGTTCTTTCAAGTAGATGAACAGATAGGCAAACAAATTGATTTTTATTGATTCCTGGGTAATTAAGGGATCAACGTAAAGATAATATTACGGACACCCAGAAATGGGAAACCTGTCCTGTTGTACTATATCTGTCCTGTTGTACTGTATCATGGCTATTATGGAGCTTTTAAAAGTTGTGTGGATGCGAAACAACACATTCTAGTAAACAAAAGAACAGAAAGATAAACATATGAGTGCAGCTATAGCTGGCAGGAGCACAGCTGAAGTGCTCCAAGAATCAGTCACACGGCAATCAGGGCCGTGCTATGGAAGCAAGCACTGGGAATATCTATCATTTTATTGCCAATGGCATGTTTCACTCACATGTTTATTTGTTTTTTATTTATTTTAATGGAATTTCTAAATAGAAAATTTTGTTAAATGCTTTTTAGAATGCACTGTTATGCCTTTGCAGATCCTGTGCTTGTGATTTTTAGCAGAATTCTGAGAGGTAAGATCTTGTCTTGAACCACAGTGATACAAAAAAACATAATTAAACAGGTTAATCAAGACATAAACATAAAAAAAACAAATGCACAAACAAAAGGCATTTAAAGATGTTAAATAAGCTCTTTTGTTCACACATAATGCAGCAAAATTAGCATTATAACCTAGATGTAATAAGGAAGAAAGGTTATGTTTGTGTTCAAACATTTGCTAATGACTTAGAATCAGCTTCCCTAACTGTAAAGATGTGGTAAATGTTTTAAAATGTGTTCAACACAGTGGGAAGTTGCAGACAGGTGATTGTGCATGATAATATTTGGGGTGCAGGAGCACCTCACTGGCTGGTGAGAGCTTACCTGACTAAGGAAGCTACCTGGCTCATCCAAGTTTGCATTGCAGCATCCGATAAGACAGTGCCGTCTTTTAGGCACACGGCTAGACAAGTCTGGTTCCTGCACAAGAACAACAAGGTCATATTATTTTACATAAGGGCTGTCTTACATGAGTATTTGTTCAGGGCTTTGAATATTCACTCCTGACTTTATATATACTTTATATCAATAATTATCCAGATGTAACCCTGATTTCTGGCTGAAAGATCTGAGTTAAGCATCAGTGTGTGGTGCTGTGACTTGCTGCATGGCTCTGAACACGCTAACACGGTGTTCCTGCGATGCCATGGCAACTGCTAGTCAGGACATAACCACGGCTCCTACATAAATGACGCTTTTGGTCAAATGATTTCAAGAAGAATGGGGTAGAAAATCTGCAGCAGTTGGAATGTGCGTGTGTAGCGGAGAGCAGAGATTACAGGGTCTTTATTCACAGAGTACGTAAAGGCATGATACCGACGTCAAGCTGTGGGTGTATTTTCGAGAGGGGAGTCATTGTTTGAAAAGATGCCAGTGGGATAGGATGTGTGAGGAATCTTATCTATGGGATTTGCTGTCCTTGTGAACAGATGGCCATCTCCTTTCAGATACTGAAGAAGGGCCTTCTCTCTAGCTTCTGAGGAAACACGGTAAAATGTAAGTTACCTGCTTCCACATGATTAAAAATAAAGGTTAACTTGGTCATCTTGTAACTAAAGTGACCAGTGTTGTGCTGAAGTACTTAATTCTTTCACAACATACTTGTAGATGTAATTTGCTCTTCATAAGTGTATTGGCCATACCAATTTTTCTTGTATTTGCTCTTGAAAGAAAAAAAATCAGGAGATTAAGTAGGATTCTCATTATTTTCAGATACCAATCAGTTTTTCCACCCCAGAGAATTGTACCAGTATATATGTACCCTGAGAGCAAAGGGAAGTACAGAATGTTGGCAGGTACACACCTTGTCTTCCAGTCTATCCAGGTTATCCAAGGTGAGGGGGATGCTGGGAAGATACTGGTTGGCAGCATAATGGTCCTTTGGCTGGGTCACATGACTGCAGCACTGTCTGAAAGCACACAGAAGCTAGGCCTGAAATGGATCCCCCTGCTGGTAGCTGTGTGGCATAAGGCAGTGGCTCTCCAGTCACAGGGAAACAGGGACATTTCAGCTGGCCATGCTTCAGCATTAATATAATATCTGTCACTGTACAGTGCACAAAACAAGAGCAAATTCAGTCCCCAGTAGCCCAATATCCCCCAGACAAATGCTTGCCTGTCAGCATAAGCTCTGATATGGGGCGTCGACCCTGCAGAGACGCCCAGACACCTGAAGGTATCCCATGTGCTCTCCGCTTGAGTACTGCAATCAGAGGCCGGCCACGAATGGTGCTGGTGCTGGTGGTACCTCCCCTTCCGCCCTTCTGTTTGCAGTGTGATTGGCTGTTCGAAGCTACCCCGGATGCGTAGAGAATCCCATTGGCTGGCTTGGGGCTTGTGCCCTTTCATCTAAACAAAAAAATAATAATACAGACCTTGCCACCAAATGAGTCAGCATCAAGTTCCTCGTCTGTCTGACAAAGCAAACATGCAGACAGGTCTATCGATCATGTTTCCTTTTTAAATACAGTGTGAGATGTCATTTAGCAAAAACATATCCAAATTATTCATTTAAAAGAAGTATTTTACTTTCCTGCTGATATTAATATAAGCAAAGGACCTTGAAAACAAATGTTCAGAATCTTTTTCAGGACACTCGTACTTAAGGTCTGGATGCCCTGTGTACTGTGAAATATCACTGAGGTTGGCTGAGTGTAGGTGTTAAAAATGACAGCACTTACAAATGACAGCACTTACAAATGTGTTAAAGAGAAAAAAATTACAATGTATATGTGGCAAAGCAAGTATGTTTCTGTCACTGTATTTCCGTTTCTTTGTTTGGGTTTATATGTACAGCTAATGATAATATCTTGGATCACTTAAGTAAACAAATGAGTATGATTTGATTATTCTTGTCTAGCAGATGCTTTAAAAGAAATGATCTTAAAACCTCAGACTGTTAAAGAGCTCTGCATTTCTGACCGGATCTGATGAACACATCTAGTTCTTGCTGAGCACGAAGGTCCCTCCGTTGGCACTGAGGAAGCTTTCTGCTTCAGCACTTGCTTGCTAATGTTCCTGGGGATGTTTGTATAGCAAAAAAAACCTCTTCACCCAGGTCTTATTTCAAATGCTCAGTTTTTTAATGACAACGTTCATCTGGATGACCTTGATTACACTGCAGTTGTGCAGTAAATGCCCCTAATCAGCTGTGAACCTCCCTGTCATTTATCTACGTGGATTCCGCTTTACAGCAGAGATGTACAGCCACGAAGAGAGAATCCTCCACTACCCCTGTACCAAAATGCACAAAAGCAGTAGCTCCATAATCGACCAGCTTTCACCAGTTAATGATCCTGCTGCTGACTCTTCATAATCTCCTCCCTCTACCCTCCATCTAATAGCCTCTTGCTGGGTTTGGAATCCTCCATCTTCACAGAGACCTCCTTAGCTGTGACTTGGGTAAGCTTGAAAAGTCTTGAATAGTTGCTTTGCAGCATCTCCACAATATCCCTGACCTTTACAGCCCTGTTTCACCCTTCACACAGCATGTGCTGGGTGCTAAAGGGCTCTGCTACCACCATAGATGGCATTCAAGCCACAGTAAGCCGAAGACATGCTTCTTCAGATGTTTCAGTGCCCGCACATGTCACCAGAGCCATAACACCAGCAGGAATGTAACTGCATTCACCAACTTTTCATCTTGACTTGTTCAGCTACACAGCTAAATCCTAATCCAACAGCACCACGACACACTGTTCCAGCACAGTATGACTATTAACAATCAGGCACACTTTTCAAGTCCCTTTGGGAAGGCTAACAGCTCCACCACCTGCAAGAAACCTGCAGGAAGCGTCCATGCAATTGGAAGGTTGCTGGTTCAAATCCCAGACCAGCAAGGTTCTACTGAGGTACCCTGAGCAAGGAACCACCCCAAGCACTGCTCCCCGGGCGCTGAATTAGCTGCCCAGTGCTACGTCACAATGTCATATTGGTTAAATGCAGAGGACACATTTTGTTGATGTGCAGTGCAGAAAAAAGGGTTCTTGGGGGTGCTATATAGAACCATAGGGGTTCTAACCCTAGGAAATAGAACCATTGCCTTCAAAAAGGTTCTATTTCATGCATGTGAGGATATATTAAATGGTTCTATATAGAACCTTTTGAGGGTGCCATATATGTACCAAGCTATAAAACCCTTAAAGGTTCAATATGGAACCTTTTGTTCTAAGAGTGTGGTGTGTCAGTGATGACAATTAATCCCTTCACTTTATAGAAAAAACTTCTGAAGAGTGCTCAGATAGCAAAATCACTACAATAAAATCTCACTTGCGAAAGTGTGTCATTCCAGGGTCTAACCAAAGCACTTAAACAAGCTGCTCAACATAATTCTTCCGCTGAATAGTTCACTACACTTCCAAGCAAACATCAATACATGTTGCTAATAACAAAGGCAGACAGAAAATATTCACTGCCCTTGATGTTGCTAAAAATTTAAACGATAGCTCACAGTGACATAATTTTCAAAAGCGAAAAAGACTTGAAAATGATCAGTATGGCTGGCCGACACGGTCCGGCACAAGGAGAGGAAAAGGCAGGCGTTGTGAAGATGTGGCTTGCTGTGTCCATATTTTAAATGCTAGGTGTGAGTTTGCTGTAAGCATGCTGATGGAAAATGCAGTAAGGTCAGCATTGCTGGTCACACAGACGGGTGGTGCTCTGACAGACAAACCTGCCTGCTCCTACATCCAGGAATGTCCACTGGGTCATCCTATGACCCAACCCACTAGCTGAATCCACGGCAACTTAAAAGATATGAAAAGGTTTCGAAAATGGCTTAAAAAAAAAGAACCTTTTCAGGTTAAAGCAAGGCTCTAGTTGAGGAACAAATAGCTATGGAGGCTTGGATATGCCAAAGGAGTTTCCCCGGACACCCTCCACACCCTCCACACCCCCCACACCCAGCTCCCCCTCCTTCCAGAGAGAAAAATGAGTGAGACGAGGTCATATCTGACTCCACCACTCCCGGCTACCCTAACCACGAATCACACGCACGCACACACACACGCACACACACACAGACCTGTACAACACTGCACGCAGAAATAGAAATGTTCACCCACACACATGCACATGCACACGGACACACACTCGCACACAGAGCTGCACAACTCTGCACACTTAAATAGAAATGCACACACAGATGGAATGCTGATGCATGGATGTGTAAATACAGTCATATTAATATTCATGTACATAGCGAAATACGCACATACAAATCACACACGCAGCTAGCAAAAGGCAGCGGTGACTCCTCTACGTGACAATGCTCGATCAGACGGCTTCAGGCAGTGAGGAGGCTGATGGCACTTGGTGTGTTCCCGTCTCCAGGTGAGCCCACACACACACACACACACACACACACAGTGCACAATGAAGCAGTTCCCCGGGGACTAACCCCCCCCCCCCCAAAATCACACTGTATATCTACACACCACCTTCCTACAGCCCCTAAAGTGACACATCCCAAAATGCACAGCACTCACCCCACTGTCATCATCCTCCCATAATCCTGAGAGCCGGCAGCCCATGTCGGCGGGCTGGGGGAGCCCAGGCGAGCACAGCGGGGGGGCAAAGGGAGGCGCGGAGGCCCACCACAGAGGAAGGTGCGGATGAGCAGAGGGACACTGGCATAAACGGAGACACAAGCAGACTGTCTGAGGGTGGATGAAGCAGAGCTTACGGTCGCTCTCTCTCTCCCTCCCTCCCTCTCTCTACCTCTCTCTACCTCCCTCTTTCTCTTTGTACTGGAGGTCCGCCTCCTTGGCCAGTTTCACATGTCATGTGTTGCGTATTACTGTGGTCGGGATGGCATGCTCCCATTGGCTGACTTCTATTACAGCTAGCCAATCATGTGGATAAAAAGCGGAGCAGGGGCAGTCCTTCTTCAGGCAAGCCTCTGTCCAGTGTTTATAAAGAACAGCAGTATGTGACTGCTGGCTTATCTACTGATGACTCTCAGCCCTTCCCATCATCCTTTGGAAGGCATTCCTTCCTTTTTTGTATATGCTCTCCCTGACTGCATCTTCCTATCCTCCTCTACTTCCCCGTCCCTCTCAGTCTATCCCCAGTGCTTTGATGCTGTGGCTCTTTCTGATTGGCAAATGAAACACATATCCTCCTGGCATGTGCGCTCATTAAAGCCCCGCCCTCCTGCACGCACATGTTATAATGTGTGGGCTACACGCATTACAGCAAGTGATTGACAGCAGACAGTGACACATGGGCTGGGCACCAAAGTCTGCACACAGTCAGAGCAGATATTAGCAAAACCCACCGACACGAAACACACACAGTCACAACTCGCCAATGTCTGCACATTCTTACATTATCATTATGATAACATTTTCTATGAATTCCATGTTTATAGGAATCCATGAACACATTCAAAACACATTATAATGCATTAATGAATCATTATAAACATGGCTATAAAAAGGCATAACAAATTATAGCCATGTATATTATGAATTATGAATGTTTTATGAAGCTCTCATCTATAACATACCTTCAGAATGTGGCACAAAGCATTCTGCTGTAATACTTTATTAATTCATATACAGACCACTATAATGCATTATGAAGGCATACATAGTGCATTATTAATGGGAGCTTTAAGTAACGTGTTGCAATCATTATTGATCAGGATTTATATAGTCTCCTCCTCCATAGCCCTGTACATTTGATGGACATTAATGGCAGTCAGAGGCTTTGCCTTTCGCCTCAAATCAATTAGAGAGGCTGGAGATACACATATAGGGTGCTGACTGAGGGCCCCAGAGAAGTACTTTAATTCACAGGGATAACAAACAGCATTAGCACAGGCTAATGTCTATTAGACTGGTTTACAACCAAATCTTCTGATTTTCTATTGTGTAACAAATGGGCCCGATAATAGTGAAAGATAATGTAGAAATTCCATGAATCGGCCAGGTGAACAACGACATACGCAGGCACATAGTGACACAGGCACAGATATCTGTGATGTAAAGATGAGCACAGGGAGGAATATTTACTGTAGAGAAAAGGGGAAGGATGAGTCAGGCAGCAGCTCCAACCCAAAACTGTGCTCTCTGCCTCTTAGGTGAGGTCATACGGAGGCATGCTGAAAAACAAGCTCTGTCTGCCCCCCCTCCCCCATGTACCGCTAGCCTGTGTATGCATGTCCTATTATAGTCCCCGTTCTGAATTTTTTGTGCCCAAGAGGAACTGCTGCTGTACATTTTGAAAGGTACATTACCTGGATTTCTGCGGGGGATGTTATCCAGCTGTAGAAACACAAGGACACACCTTCAGCTTTAGAAATGGGTTCACAAGTCATCCCTCCTGACACAACTGTACCACCAGCAGAAGCCTTGCCTGGCCTTTTAAAGCTGGAACAGAAGTTAAAGAGGAAACTGTGTCTATAAGTGTCTGTCAGATGTGTGCCAATCAGTTGTATGCATCTGTCAGGTGTATGTGTCTGTCGGATGTATGTGTCTGTCAGGTGTATGTGTCTGTCGGATGGATGTGTCTGTCGGATGTATGTGTAAGTCAGATGTATGCGTCTGTCAGGTGTATCTGTATGTCGGATGTATGTGTCTGTCAGGTGTATGTGTCTGTTGGATGTATCTGTATGTCGGATGTATGTGTCTGTCAGGTGTATCTGTATGTCGGATGTATGTGTCTGTCAGGAGTATCTATGTCTGATGTATGTGTATGTCAGATGTATGTGTATGTCAGATGTATGTGTCTGTCAGGTGTATGCGTCTGTCAGGTGTATCTGTATGTCGGATGTATGTGTCTGTTGGATGTATCTGTATGTCGGATGTATGTGTCTGTCAGGTGTATGTGTATGTTGGATGTATGTGTCTGTCGGATGTATGTGTATGTCAAATGTATCTGTATGTCAGATGTATGTGTCTGTCGGATGTATGTGTATGTCAGATGTATGTGTCTGTCAGGTGTATCTGTATGTCGGATGTATGTGTCTGTCAGGTGTATCTGTATGTCGGATGTATGTGTCTGTCAGGTGTATCTGTATGTCAGATGTATGTGTCTGTCAGGTGTATGCGTCTGTCAGGTGTATCTGTATGTCGGATGTATGTGTCTGTCAGGAGTATCTATGTCTGATGTATGTGTATGTCAGATGTATGTGTCTGTCAGGTGTATGTGTCTGTCGGATGTATGTGTCTGTCAGGTGTATCTGTATGTCTGATGTATGTGTATGTCAGATGTATGTGTCTGTCAGGTGTATGTGTCTGTCAGATGTATGTATCTGTCAGGTGTATCTGTATGTCGGATGTTTGTGTCTGTCAGGTGTATCTATGTCTGATGTATGTGTATGTCAGATGTATGTGTCTGTCAGGTGTATGTGTCTGTCGGATGTATGTGTCTGTCAGGTGTATCTGTATGTCTGATGTATGTGTATGTCAGATGTATGTGTCTGTCAGGTGTATGTGTCTGTCAGATGTATGTGTCTGTCAGGTGTATCTGTATGTCGGATGTATGTGTCTGTCAGGTGTATCTATGTCTGATGTATGTGTCTGTCAGATGTATGTGTCTGTCAGGTGTATCTGTATGTCGGATGTATGTGTCTGTTGGATGTATGTGTCTGTCAGATGTATCTATGTCTGATGTATGTGTATGTCAGATGTATGTGTCTGTCAGGTGTATGTGTCTGTTGGATGTATTTGTACAGTATGTCGGATGTATTTGCCTGTCAGGTGTATCTGTATGTCGGATGTATGTGTCTGTCAGGTGTATATGCCTGTCGGATGTATGTGTCTGTCAGGTGTATTTATGTCTGATGTATGTGTATGTCAGATGTATGTGTCTGTCAGGTGTATGTGTCTGTCGGATGTATGTGTCTCTCAGGTGTATCTGTATGTTGGATGTATGTGTCTGTCAGGTGTATCCGTATGTCAGGTGTATGTGTCTGTCAGGTGTATCAGTATGTCAGGTGTTTGTGTCTGTCAGGTGTATCCGTATGTCAGGTATATGTGTCTGCCAGGTGTATCCGTATGTCATGTGTATGTGTTAGTTGGATGTATGTGTTTGACGGTGCACCATTCTCAGACTAGGCTGGTTCTGCCCAATTCACTTTCCTTACCACACCCTCTGCTCCATCCTGCACTAGGAATGAGGACTAAATCCTAGTGAGCTTTTTTACTTCTTAAAATATACTTCCTTTCACCCCAGTTGATTTGATATGCCAGTAGTAATATGTCATTCTCTGACTCAATGAAACTTCCAGCATTTAAATGTTTATCTTCCTGTTGTAGATACTTTTGCTCAAAGTGATGTACAAGTATGGGGCCAAAGAAGAGATCTGGCCAGTACTAATGCCACTGCAGAACTGGTAATGCTTCACTTGAGGGGGTATACTTTGCATAAATACTTAGATGTTACTTAGTTACTACTGAAGGATAAATCATGAACAAATAGTAACTACTTAAGATAAAGGGTGTCTCGTGATTCATTAATGATTAACAAACATGTGATCATTATTTCACTTGTGTTATTCATTGTTCCTTCAGTAGTTTCTTTTGTAGCTTTACAGAATTTACAGATATAGTAACTGCTTGAGATACATGATGTGTTACAATTCATTAATAATAAGCATGAGAGTATGAGTATGTAAATAAGCTTTAGTTTGTGGTTAATTAACACATACAGTAAGTAATGGCATAATGCTTTATTGTGTCCCCTCAAGTAACGTGTTACTGCAGAACAGCGCCACTACAATTACGCTGCTGGCTGCAGGACTCAAACTCACAACCTTCTAGATACAGACCCTTAAGAAATTGCCGTGCAAATCCCCCCAGCAGAAGTGCAGCTGCATTCCAGCTGAGCAGAAACCCGATTTTCTTTTGCAGCATGGGCCTTTGGTATCCTGCAGTGATCAGAAGCAGCACCGATTATCCTGCAGTGATCAGAAGCCGCACCGATTATCCTGCAGTGACCAGAAGCAGCACCGATTATCCTGCAGTGATCAGAAGCCGCACCGATTATCCTGCAGTGACCAGAAGCCGCACCGATTATCCTGCAGTGATCAGAAGCAGCACCGATTATCCTGCAGTGACCAGAAGCCGCACCGATTATCCTGCAGTGATCAGAAGCAGCACCGATTATCCTGCAGTGACCAGAAGCCGCACCGATTATCCTGCAGTGACCAGAAGCCGCACCGATTATCCTGCAGTGACCAGAAGCAGCACCGATTATGTCAAGCGGGAAAAATGGGTGAGAGATGCATGACAAGATAAACTTCAGTGTCATACTATAAACAAGGCAATGTAAAACTGTGTCATCATGTAAATGCAAGTGGGAGGGTGTATCCCACAGGGGAGAACTGTCACACTGCGAAAGGTGGGGAGGAGGCATTCTAAAAAAAAAGGGGGACGTAAGGAAGACAGAAAGCAAGGAACAGTAATCGTGCGTTCCTTTACTCTCGAGAGGTCAGGATCCGAGTCAGATTACGAGCCTAGAGGCCGGAAGTGACGACATGCGCGCTCCCGTCTCCCCAAAAACCGAGACAA
>JAODKN010000113.1:658918-691625 GCA_026774425.1 Petrocephalus zakoni
CCTCGGTTTTTTAGCGGATGTGACGTCACTCCGCGCGCCGAGCTCCGATCTTCGAGAGTAAAGGAACGCACGATAAGATGAGAAGGTTAATATGAGACATCAGCGAGACCCCACACCCCCCCCCCCCCGCCAACTCCCTGGCCTGTTTCAGCCCTCTCGCCTCGACCCAGGGCCCTCCAGCCCTCCAGCACTCCGTCTGTGAGTTGATGATGACATTTCTCCTCTCCTTTCTCCTGCTCCTTGCTACCCAGAATAGGACCTCTCTCCTGAAGCCGCTTGGTTAGGGGGTGGGGAGGAGGTCTGCAGGGACTACTTACCGCAAGCTGATTTTACACCTTTCTCTCTTTCCATTTAGCAGCGCAGGTAGCTATAATCAGCAGAGCAGCAGCTACTGCTGCAGAAGTCCTGCATGGATTCCTGCATGCTGCAGACTGCAGAAGTCCTGCATGGATTCCCCTGCATGGGTCGAGGCCTTGCCACATAAGAAGAGTAACAGGTAATCTGAATATGAATAGAACCAGTACTGTTGTACCAAATGGGCTGGCATGTACAGCACATAAATCAGAATCAAAATTCTTTATTATCATTGCTCATTTGTACAACAATTTTTTTTTCACAATAATATTAATAATAAATAATAATAATAACATTAAATGACAATAAATATAACAATAAATAACACAATAACAAAATCTACTTTAGAAAATGTAAAATAAATATAAAAACCAAGTAAAATGTGGGCAGAATATACCATAAGAGCTAAAGAAGATGAAATAAAGATGTATAGATATAAAGTGAGGGGTGTGCAAACAAAGTGTCCAGTGTAAACAACAGTCCAAGGTGGCAGGACTGTCTTGGAGGTTGTGACGAAGCCACCGCGCCCTTTTCACCGCGAGTCGGAGAGCTTTCCTGCCCGCAGCCTTGCAGGTGGCGAAGCACAGAGTGATACGAGAGGTGCAGAAGCTGCTGAGGTAAGTTGGACCCTTTTCATCATTCGGAGAAAAAGAAGCTGTGGTTCTGTTCTTCTCACTACTTTGGAGGTGTTCATTAAAGTCCCCTGTAATGTGAGCCCCAAGAAGGGAAACACTGGACGCTTTTTCCTACCTTCTTGTAGTGTATATAAAGTGCAGTTTGCTCTGTTCTTCCGGGTCCTAAAGTCGACAATCAGTTCTTTCGTTTTTGGCATGGTGAGGGTAAGGTTATTTCTCTGCACCATCCTGTCGTGTTCAGCACTTCCTCCCTGGATGCATTACTGGAGATCAGTCTTACAATGGTTGTCATACACAAACTCGACAATGGTGCTTAAGCTGTGGGTGGGTAGATGGTCACATGTTAAGAGCGGGGATAGCAATTGATTGTGCATACAATGCCATGTAACACCTGCGTTTAGAAAGAGGGGAGCTATAAGGCAACAATCTGACCTGCTGGGCCTGTTGGTCATAAAGTCCATGACCCAGGTGCAGAGTACCGTTTCAAGTTTGAAAATAGTTTCCTGAGGGATATGGAATTAAATGCTGAACTAAAATCAACAAACCGCATCCAGACGTACGTGTTCAAGGTGGACTAGGGCTGTGTGCAGTGCAAGCTGGCATCATGCATATTTTGTCATTTCTCCTATGCCTGTTGGCCTGGATATGAGAGATAAAATTAACCTTGGATGGCAGGGACACTTTGCACAGTAGCCAGGCTGTTGTTGTGTGTGTGTGTGTGGCGGGGGGCATAGAACTATTTCTGTCATCTGAACATCATCGCTGTTACAAAACAAAGAGGATGTGTAGAACACATTCAGCTGTGATGCAAAATATGGAAGCCTTGGGCCTGAGCTTCCTGCTGCAATGCTCTAAAGCCGTAGCTCTGACGTGACTTGGCTCTGTGGGAGGACATCGGCCATGCAGAAGTCAGATGCAGTGTTTCTGCTTTGGGATCGTATTCCAGGTAGTAAGGACATCTGCAAGGGAAATCAATAATGTAAGAGAATAACTGAAATACTCTAAAATGCTGATGTCTACCCAATTTTTGGGAGGGTGCAGATACGAGTACGGACTGTACACACACAAATGAAGTCTTTTCCTTTTGCATTGACATAAATGTAAGTGACAACAGACTCAGGTATTTTCAAATATAGGCTGAAAGTTCTTGCAACTGTCAGGAAGCTTCACCACACATTATCATTTAGGACCTTGATTTACTAACTCATGGTCACGTTCTCAAGTTTTGCAGGTTCTACTTATAGTAAAAGTTCAGTCTTTGTGAACACATGGGTCTTTGTGATTGGGCTGAGCAAGGATTTTAGCTTATTCATAGCTAATGCACTATTCTGTAGTGTATGGTGCTTTTTGACTTCTGTAGAGTCCTGTTCATCCCCACATTTACTTTGTTGACTTGTAGCCCTTATTTGCAATACCTCTTACTTTGTCAGGATAGGCCTCATAGGATATGTGTGAATGAACGCTCAACAACAGTGGGCTCTCGGGTGCCAGTAGTGGATGGGTTTTTAACCCTTGGCTTCAAAAACTTTGAATGCTAGCAGCAATCAGGATCTAACCTTGGGAGCTGCCCTCTGTTGGGCTCTATATCCATGGAAACAGGGAATATTGGGGAAGTCATTAGGAAACCACTGAATGGCTGATAATGGATTGCAAACACTTATAACAAGTTGTAGAAAGCTCCTTTAAGGCACTTAAAACAGCTGATCTAATGGGATGCATTATCCATAACTTCTGAGGAATGAGAGATGGGTGTGCAAATTGTTATAACACTCAAGACTCACACGCACTCCCTTGAAACACAAGTTATAAGCTGGATTTTAGTAATAGATTACTTTCATTACTTGATGGAGATAGGTTTGAGAACAGCTGTCCTACACTCAAGGCCATCGCTCTTCCCCACCTGGGCCTTGGATTCAGGCCAGTGCACACGGAACATCGTGCTCATGTGTGTATCGCTTTGGCTTTAGTGTACACCGGGACTCCTCCAGTGCTCTGGCCAAAGACTAAACTCTGTGCTATGATGAACTTTAAAAGCAGACTGGAATACTTCACCAATGCCGCCTTTATCCTCCAAAGAAGTCTGCAATTGAAAAAGACTAGCTTTCTCCAAAATTTTGGATAGAAATGGCAGCATAGATATGGGTGAATAGTTCCAGAGAACCAAGGGGTCCAGGTTTAGATTTTAAATCATGGGCCAGACTACGGCATGTATAAAATAAGCTGAAACAAATCCTGCAGCGAGACAACTAGAAATATGCAGCATATATAAAATAAGATGGAACGTATCCTGCAGCGATGCAGCTGGAAATATGCAGCATGCAAAAAATAAGATGGAACGTATCCTGCAGTGATGCAGCTGGAAATATGCAGCATGCATAAAATAAGATGGAATGTATCCTGCAGCGATGCAGCTGGAAATATGCAGCATGCATAAAATAAGATGGAACGTATCCTGCAGCGATGCAGCTGGAAGTATGCAGCATGCATAAAATAAGATGGAACGTATCCTGCAGCGAGGCAGCTGGGGATATACAGCATGCATAAAATAAGCTGAAACATATCCTGCAGCTAGACAGCTGGGGATATACTGCATGCATAAAATAAGCCGGAACATATCTTGCAGCGAGGCAGCTGGAGATATACAGCATGCATAAAATAAGCTGAAACATATCCTGCAGCTAGGCAGCTGGGGATATACTGCATGCATAAAATAAGCTGGAACATATCTTGCAGCGAGGCAGCAGGAGATATACAGCATGCATAAAATAAGCTGGAACATATCCTGAAATGAGGCAACTAAAGAGATTACTGACAACCTAAATGCTCTTTTGGCCTGTATCTCCCACATCTTCAGGTCTATCATCAGGAAGCAAATGCTTTCTATTACTACCACCTGTTCCATTGAGTGATGGAGTTTCATAAACCCAGATATCTCACTATATATGCAAGCAAATTACCCTGGCCACAAGTCTTAAACTGGCAAACAATTCTAAAAATCTCTGTCCTTAGCCATATGTAATGCTGCACCTCGTTATCATTTTAAATGTATTACATCTGAACAATTACAGAACATTCTCCATTGTGAAGGCTACAGGCTCCAAAAATGATGATTGGGTACTCATCAATGTCAGCAAATGCGGCACAGTATTAAACCATTGAATAAAAGATAACATGAAAAAATCCACCAATAAAAATACGTTTTTATTCACTCTAATTTCATAAGCAACAATAAAGAAAACAAGGAGATATTTCTAAACTGTATAATTAAAGCCTGAGAGAGCCACCTAGCGTTAGCAGCATGTACAGCACCTTAAAGAGCTGACTGCTTTTGCGCGGTGTGACGACACGCATAACGCTCCTTTACCACCCAGGCATTACTGCAAGAGAAGCCTTAACATAAACTCCTTATACAGTGCTGTGCAAAAGTCACAGGCAGTGAAAGAAAATGATGCTTAAATGATCTTCATGTTGGTATGAAGCTATGATATTCTGTCTGTGAAAGTGTGTCAGCTTAACCATTTCAAAACCTCTCTCAAAGTCACCCCTGTATTTTCAGAAAGAATTCAATACACCCATGTATATTTTGACTGAACCACAACCTCACTTCATATGGTTAATTACTGAGTTTTGAAACTAATTATTTAATGAATTAATTAAGTAAGCTGCTTGTAAAATTAAATGAATAAATGGAAAGGCCGGGAGGTTTGGGACAGGAAGCACTGTCCATCTAGCCATCCAACAAGAAAGCTGTTACTTTATGGAGAACAGAAAAAATTCTTGTTAGTTTTCTTTGTGTTACTCTTAATTTGCATGTGTTCAAATGTTAAAATGTTTTTTTTGGTCTGAGCACATATATGTTTACTACCCAGATAAATAGCAGTAAACATTTCCATTTAAGAGTTCTTCATAGTACTGTAGGTCATATTAAATAGTACTCATTCCTCAAATATTTGTTGTGATAGAAAGAAGATATTAAATTACAAGTATAAAGACATACCGGTTTTATTACTGAAAAGGACATCAAGTTAATTCGAATAAAAGAAGGATGAAACCAAACCACTTTTGCTTTTAAACAATGGTTTTGCAGATTTCTTTTATGGTCAAAATGCATGTTGGGAACACCTATTATCTTGTGGACAGAGTACATATACTTTATGTCTCTCTTCCTACTTTTGTGCCTCCTAAAAAATTTACAACTGGCAACAGTCATAAAGTTGTCAAACTTTTGTCACAGACACAACTGAAAAAACGAATCAGAGAACAACAGGGCATATATAAAAACACCTGCTTTGAGATGAAATGGAACAGTGAGTATAACAGCGGTCAGCAGTTTAATGGTTCTCAGTCTTTCATGTTTCAGAAAGCCTTAACTATGTTCAACTGTGCTTATAAAGTCTTTGGTGCTTATTAATTTCCATTGCTGATTCTTGTTTTTGTGTTCTGTGCACAACAACACCCCCTGCCCCCAGCCAAGTGTAGCCACTTGATTTGTTTAACTGTATCCATCCTACCCAGGTGCAAAGCACAACTTTTTAAGTCTTGAACCCTGTGTTTCACTCCCACTTCTTGGGGAAAAATAACTCTGGCAGTGGCCTACAACTCTGCTGTGCTGAAGGGCTGAGTGCTACGGGCAGGTCTAACAGCGTGGGCCGATGTTTTGACGTTTTGCATGACTAAACAAAGCACATAGTAGGTTACAACACGCTGGCATGGCGGCAATGGGGGTGGGTGGGTGTATATCTCTGCTCTCTAAACATGCTTAGACCATGGTGCTTTAATGTCTGTTACCCTGGGCACAGACTGAACTTCTGGATAGCCAAATCAATTCTGCCCAATTATAAATTCATAGTGGACATATGTCATCAGTGCAGTTGCAGTTTTTTTTTAGGTAAAAACTGGTGCAGCAGCAACGCATCACCCCAGCGAGGCTGTTACATGAAGCAGACGAAAAGGAGTCCGGAGAACCATCATCATCATGTTTTGTACTCATTTGCAACATTCACGATCTATTTTTTTTTCTTTGTCAAGGACTATAATTAGTAACTAGCAGCCACGTTTAATGAAACTTTCACGCCCATTTTTAGACTTTTCAGCATGAATGATGTTGTCTACAGAAACTTTAAGTCTTTGTTTCAGTAACGCAGGTTTTCCTGAACTGTTTTAAAGCTACATAATAATAAAATTATAAATAATTATACTCTATAGGATTATCAGTGCCTGATATAAACCATTAATTTGAGACAACGATAAGGATCGATACCATATAGCGAATATTGGCGGATATATTTTGATCAAAATGCAATTCTTATCACAGATATGGTATTTAAAAGCGTAACATTTAAATTTTATTTTATCAATATATTTTGCCACGGACTGTCCGTGTACTGACAGGTTAACGATCCCTGGGGGGAGATTTTTTTGACGTTTTAAAACGGAGTGCAAATTAAAATCGACCAAATTATATGCTCAGTTTGATATGACGTAACTGCTCGAAGCAATCGATCATTTTAAAATGGAAGACTGCGATCGAGTCAATGAAAAACAATGTGTAGGCCTGCATGACGGGCATAAAACAGTCGCCTTCATGCAAGTACAACAGGCATCCTGCCCTGAGGCAAAACGGAAAGAAAGTTGTACTGAATTTTGCCAAAGCAACAGACGATTTACAAGGCAATATAATTCTTAAATCCATATAAAAGCCTGTGTATGCGCAGACTTGTCTCGAATTGAAATTCTCACTCCCTACTGTAGCTCCAGCTTACCAAAGTTGGCAAGCCTGTATACACACATAGCCTGCCTAAACACAAATATATTACAAAAATGATTTATACAATAAGTTTTAAAATATAGGCCTACGTCTTAGCGTCAGTATTAGGGTGACCAACAGCAAATTAGTTGTATTATTAATAAATATTGATGTCTAAGTGCCAACTAATTTTCTGCAATTTATTTACAACGTTTTTGAGCAAAATAAGAATAGTCTACAGTTCTCCATACTCGAATATCAACGAGCTGAAGGGAATGTTATTGAATCGTAAAGCCGACTTAGCAGCAGAAATAATAACGTGGTTTTGTGAAAGACGTTAGAACGTTATAATGGGCATTTGAACGTAATGTTCAAAACACCATATAACGTGTTACGTTGCCAAGACAACGCTTCCGGGTTTCCTTAGCAGAGAATATTGTATAATGTAAAACTGTACGTTGTTTCCAAAGTATTATACTGCAACTGTCACTGTTATACGTATTCATTATAAAAGGCCCCAATTCGTCAGATTTCTAAAAATGTGACTAACTTAGAAGAATGAATCTGCGTGTCGAGCCAAATCGCGCAGCTCTGCAGCCGCCAGGCCCTCAGCGGGCCTTTGATGCACCATACATGGAAACGGCCGCCGAGCTCCGCCCCCCGGGGCCGGGGACGTCACCCGCCCCAGTACGTGCGGTTTTCCACAGGAAGAGCGGAGGCTCGCCCAGGACAAGGAAATGCAGCCACTCAGCAATTTCGTGGTGGACAAGACTAGTATGACTTGGAATGGTCGAACACACGCGTCGTGTGCTGATTTCCGTGTTATGGGTTGGTAATGAAATATAATACTACCCATCATCCGGACATGCTTTTAAACAGAGTGAAGACATACGTGCATTTCGTGTCGTACTTAAAACAAATCTGGCCGTGGCGAAAGTTGTTTATACTCTCACACCCGCTCGTTTCCCCTTTAATACGTTTGTGTTAAAGCTTGTGTTGTTTATGTACACATTATTGTTATTATTATTATTTATATAATATCAGAAAACATATAGTTTATGTGGCATTACTCCTTCACCCTGTATATATACAAAACTGCTTTGTAGTTCTAAACAACAATACATGGCGTGTTAATTGTAAACATAACTGTAGGAAAGATGAAAATCTGGTAAAATCAGATGTTAGACAGCAGCATTTTCGTTTGTGATAGTCACGTTATTAACTAAGAACGCACCCATACTCCTATTCCACGTGCTATGTAAAATATAAGCAAACAGCCACGCTGTTATATTAAAAGTAAACGTCAATCCCTATAAAGCCAGTGGTTTTGTGATTTTACCTTAGGGGTTAATTTTTGTACTTTAATTGTGCCAGCGTTTTGTACATACCTATCAAAAAAAGCTATTGTATTTGCTCCAAGGCAAAATAAGAGTACTTTCCGATACTGTCGTCATATCGCACATTTGCTTTGACGTCAGTTTCCCCATATGGACGAACGGAAGCTCATTTGCATCGTCCTTTTGTAGCTTGGTGGGAGGGTGTTTTATGCAGCCGTCCAATCGGAATTTTTAAAATGGCTTATTTTACGTTCAAGGGCAGCGATTGGATAAATACGCCCAGCAATCAAGATGTTGACTAGATTATGTAACTCCTTTGTACTTCCCATCTTAAAAGGAGATCAGAGAGCGCCTTCTCTCACTACTCAGGGTCTCCGCGCAGTCCTCAGCTGCTGCTAGTTATTTTTGTTTTGGGACTTCATGCGGCTGAGCTAGAACAGCGTCTAAGCTAGAATTTCAGAAGAAATAATAAAACTGTCGGAGGATCTTCGGAATAAGAGCGAGTTGCTGCCCAGGGAGGTTTGCGGGACTTTTGGAGGCTCGTCGGAACTTCTCAGGACCGCTTCCACGCTGAAAGGACAGAAGGACCCGGCTAAGCGAGACGCGTCGGGCAGCATGAGCAACCGCGGCGGCTGCAGAGCTGAGATGGCCCCGGAGGTGGCGGCAGCGGCCGGCTTCGTCGCCAGCCTGCTGGGGACCCGGGGCTTCCTGAGCGAGCAGCAACTGCAGGTGTTCAGTGACTGCTTACAGCAAGCGCTATCAGGTAAGGGACCGCCGGGAAGCGCAGGGAAGCGCAGGGGAGCCTGAGGAAGCCCGGGGCTGAATGTCGGGCTGAGGCAGCTGTTATTTCTGGGAATGCAAACAAATGCTGCGGGGCTTTAAAGGGAGATCGCTGATTTGTGGGGACTTTTAATGCTAATAATCATTCGGCCACGGTTGCTTCTACTTTTGCTTCGCGGACTGTTCCCTGCCGCCCCGGTCCCTTGCCCCCGTCCCTGCCGTCCCGGTCCCTTGCCCCCGTCCCTGCCCCGTCCCCGCTACAGGTCACCGTTATCTGCCCGCTCTTGTGGGACCGGCCCTGGCCGAGCTCTTCCTCACGTCTGCCGTCGCGGTGCCCTTCCATTCGGCGGGACCTTTAACGTGTTTGTCCCGCTTCTCCTTGCAGAGCACTACGCGCATCACTGGTTCCCGGAGAGGCCCCAGAGGGGTTCTGGCTACCGGTGCATCCGGATTAACCACGAAATGGACCCCATCATAAGCAGAGTGGCCGGCCGCATCGGCCTGAGCAGCCGGCAGCTCTTCCTGCTGCTGCCGCGGGAGCTGACCCTCTGGGTGGATCCCTACGAGGTGTCCTACCGCATCGGGGAGGACGGCTCCATCTGCGTGCTGTACGAGGCCGAGGTGCCGGCGGCGCTGCCCGGAGCCGGAGCCGCACCCGGAGCCGGCGCCACCTGCAAGGGCTTTGCGCTGGGCCGCGCAAGCCCCCCGAAGAACTACCTGATGGCCGTGTCCAGTTAGGCGGGTCGCGGGGCTCCGGGCAGCCGCCGCCCTCGTTTACTATCCGAGTCTGTGTTTCTGGCACTGCCCTGCCATTTCCAGCTAAGTCGTATTTATTTATTCAAGGCTCTTCCCCTCACCCCTCCCGAATACTAAAGCACTATTAATACTCGGCAATTCACAATGACATTGGTCGGATATAGTGTTTTGGGCTACATTTCTGACATTATTTAGAGGTTCCATTGAAACTGACAAACTGAATAGTGTAATTATTTTTCTCGTCCGGAGTAATGAGATTTCCAAGCTGGGTTCCCAACTGAAAAATAGTGCAATACTCTCATTTTTTTTAGTAAAGATACAAGGGCAAAATATCATTGATACTTGGGGGAACTTTAAAATGCACTACTTGTCTATTGGCTATTTTCTGCCCCGGATATTAAACCAAAAACAAGTTGTACCATTGCTATGCCTATGCAGCTGGTGTTTGCTGTACTGTTCAACTGGTTTCAGATCAGCAATCATTTGCAGTCCTAAGAGCAATAAGTGGACTTTCTTGCCTTAAGTGATGTGATGGTGTTTCATATCATTTATTTGATATGTTGAACACCTTCATTGTGTAACTTGCTTCTTAAGGGGTTTAATAATAAACAAATGTAAATCTGGAAATGGATCACTGGTGCATTACAACCTGTGGGTTGTGGTAGGATTCTGACCCGATCCATGGAGGTAGGCTATTTTCTGTAAGCTGTGAGGTGACTGTACATTTGTTAGCAGCAGGCTGACACTGTTGTTACTGGAGTGTGATGTTCTCGAATCGTAGCATTCTCATTTGTGAGCTGTTGAGCAGCTTATCTGTTTACTGTGGGTTCTTTTTCCCTTCACGTTTGATTTTTGTAAGCTGTGACAACAGTGTACTTTTTGTTTTTATGAATTTGTGTACATAGGTGCATGTACAGTTTTGTACTTGAGATGTAATTTTTAAAATAAACGTTTATGACCATTACCTCTTTCTTGTTTCCTTTACCTTGTTTCTTTTGAAGGACTGGACATTTTTTCTTAGCTTGTCATCCTTCAGGGCATTCATACTATATTTTAGTGATTTACTATTAATTTGCATTGGTAGAGACCCTTTGCAGTTGTTTGAGACTGATCATACATATCTTACACGTTTATGTAACTGAAGAGCTTAAATACATTAACATTTACATATGTTGCTTCTTGTCCTTCTTAATTCACCATAAAACCAGACCAGTATGATCAAAATAACCTATAAAAAAACTGGCCGTAATGTTAGTGTGTCATTGATACATTTTTATGCAATGCAAGCAGACCTGACTGTTTACACTTCAGGCCATTTGATGTTTGTATTGTTGCGCTGTAGCTTTCTGAGCTTCTGTGTGGGTACATTTTCTGTTTAGTTTCTTGCTTGTATTGCTTTGCTTCTGCTCTTTCTTCTTTTGTAGTGTGTGGTTGTTGTCACCCACAAGCCTGGTGACCTAGAATAAGATCAGAAAATTCCCCTCTGAGCACTCCTCCAGTTCCTCAGTACTTTGAGTACTGTAGTGCTGGGGAAACTTGAGGTCAGCTGTGGAAAGTACAGCTTTCGGTTGCCCTAGTGCCACAGTTTCAGCTCTACATGCCGTTGATGTTTTTGTGGGCCCAGCTGCTGCGTGCGCTTGTTCTGACTGTTGGCTGGGGGGGCGGAGCCATATGCTCTTAGGCTCTTCCTACACCATCTCTGTTCTGAAAAAATTGAAATGAACTCATCTGTTGTTAAAAATAAGTCAAAGTAGCTGCACAAGAGTATTTCATTTAAAATACATTTTCTTGGGTATAGTTTGACTTTGTTAATATTACTTTGGGTTTTTAAAATTTAATTTAGGGTTTAAGCAATTTTTTTATCTCATAATTCCTGTAGGCCTCATTTGTGCTGAATCAAAAAATACCTGTCCTTTTGTGACAATTATGGGAAGCCGACTGCATTAACCATATATTTTAAATCCTTTTTTCCATTTAAATCAAACTTTTAGGAAATGAATGGGTGTAATGGTTAGGGACATGACTGTGTAATTGAAAAGGTTGCTTGTTCGAGTCCCTGACCGTCAAGTACTGTTGAGGTTCCCTGAGCAAGGCACTGCCCCCAAGCATTGCAAAAGTAGCTTCCCACTGCTGTGTCACGATGTCACGTGGGTTACATGCAGAGGACACACTTCGTTGTTCTGCACTGTGGTGTGTTGACAATTAATCACCCTCACCTAAATTAAACTGTAGTTTGTCTTGATAAATTGTCCCCTTCTTCGGGATTAAGCTTTTAACTTTAAATTTTAAGGGATTAAGTTTTTAATTTTGTATTTTGGTAAAATTGCAAATATTTCTATAACAACTGATTTCCATAAGATCCTAACTATTTGCATAAAAGCCTATTTCTTCAAAAGTCTGTTTAAATAAGAGTCAAGTTATTATTATTACTGAAGCTGATCTATTATAACAGTTTAACTATTTACCTTGAAGTCCACATATTTCTAAAAAGACAAATATTACTGTTCTGATAATTCCCCTTTCTCCAGCAGTTGTACACAAAGCATGTACATGCATTATTAATTACTTTTTAGTTTCGTCTACCATTCCTGGGGATTTCGCCTACACTGCGATATGCAGGGCTTTGATCTATCAAGTCTGTAGTTGCTTTGGGTAGGAGCGTCTGCCCAATAAATGCATGATAATAAATCATCTCCATGAAAGCCAAATCCCTTTTCATAAGAGCCTGGCTGTTTCCATTTGACAATTTCCATAAGAAAGGCGCAGGAATGCCTCAGAAGCCCCCTGACTCCCCCCTCGCCAGCCACCAGCGTTCATGCAACAGGAGTGTTAAAAAAATAATAAAAAGCCAAATGACCTGAGTGGTGAAAAGATGTGGATCTTTCTCACATCACTCGTGCTGTAAAGTTGGGCCAGATGAAGGTGTAAATGTGCAGCAGCCACCCCCTCCCCCCCCCACCCCCACTAAGCGTCTCACGCTGGGGCATCTGGTGTTTTGAGGAAAAGGACAATAAAGTAGCCTCCCACCCCTGCCCCATTCTCGTCCGTCTCTCTCAGTCACTCTCCATGCCTGCACAACCACCATCTGTGGTAGGAGTGCCCCCTCCCCCCCCCTCCCCAAAGCCATGCATACAAACACACGCACATACCACCTCCGCCTGCTATTGGGTCCGGACACTGGGTTGCCAGCAAAAGACCCCTTTCATTACAGCTAACTGGGCCCTCCGCCTGCTTGGACTCCAGCCAACACCCCCACTCTACCAAAGAGAGTCCATTGAACTTTTTGCTAGGCAACAAGTGAAGGGAGTGATTATGGCACTCTGTATCCCTCAGCGTGGGCGGCTCGCAAGACCAAACAGATCCTTCTAGTGGTTTGCAGCTTTCTGGCTGAATTTCAATAAAAAGAGTGACACACATGTATTGTACACTTTTGTTTTCCAGCAAAGTAGGCAGCCATGGCAAAACATTTAGGACTTTCCAAAACCCGTAACAGGACTTAACATTATATGCATTATATGCATGAGTTTGTCACACTCTGCTCAATGCCATATGTACTGCCCTTGAATTTTCAAAAAGCAACAAAAATATCTAACTGCAATCTAATGAGAAGTTATTTGAAGACCACAAGGTAAAAGAACACATTTTGTACTCATTTTATTGATTTAAGTATTAATATTTTAAAATAATTAAAAATTTGTGAGTGAATGGTACCATATACCATGCTGTATATGTGCCAAGAGGTCCTGAGAGTGAATGGTACCATATACCATGCTGTATATGTGCCAAGAGGCCCTGTGAGTGAATGGTACCATATACCATGCTGTATATGTGCCAAGAGGCCCTGTGAGTGAATGGTACCATATACCATGCTGTATATGTGCCAAGAGGCCCTGTGAGTGAATGGTACCATATACCATGCTGTATATGTGCCAAGAGGCCCTGTGAGTGAATGGTACCATATACCATGCTGTATATGCTTATGTTTCATAAAGATGTGACCAATAATACTGCTGTACAAAGCTGTGCAAAATTGTGCAAAACATTGCAAATTTAATCAAAATTGAGTCATGACTGAAACCAGGTCATTTAAAATCATTTACATACCTACTACACATAAAGGTGGACAGTGTAGAAACTCTGGCACTGCTTTTTCCAGGCTTCATTTCAGCGTGTTGCTGTGTTTCACCCTTCGTAGGGCAGAAGCGCTGCTCTGCTGTGTTTCGCCCTTCCTAGGGCAGAAGCGCTGCTCCTGCTGTGTTTCGCCCTTCCTAGGGCAGAAGCGCTGCTCTGCTGTGTTTCACCCTTCGTAGGGCAGAAGTGCTGCTCTGCTGTGTTGTACTTTCATAAAAGAAACAACTGAAAACAAAATAAGCAACAAAAATGCCTTAACTATTAAAATAAAACAACTGGGCTAAAATGTTATCAAAATAACTATTCCACATTATTATTAGTATCGTGTTCCACTTTCACTAAAATTTTGTTTAGACCTATGCTTTCACAATAAAAAAATGCCCATGTGATGCTCCAGGACTACGGACATTACGGCTTTGGTAGTGGTGGTCGGGTGGGGGGTGGTTGGGGGGGAGATCTGACACTGTTTCTGCTCTAGGCTGTATTTTGCGTAGGTGACAAATTAAGGTAATTAAGAGGATATGCAGGAGACAGTGGGGCTGCATGACTTTCACACACACACACACACACCACACAGGTTTGTAATTCTATCTTTGTGGAGACTGTCCATTCATTTCTATGGGGGAGACTCTGATCCCAACATGACAACCTTAACCCCTACCCAGCCCTAACCTTAACCATGTGTAACCAAATGAAATATGAGACTTTTGGCATTTTTAGTTTTTCGATTGCAGTCACAAATCTTTGTGAGGACCTGAAAAATGTTAAAATACCAGGTTTTTATTACATTGTGGGGGCCATTTGGTCCCCACAAAGTAATATAAACATAAGCACACACACACACATCATGTATTCCTATAATTATGGGGACACTGCATTCATTCCTATGGTGATAACTCTGATCCCAACTATGACACCCTTAACCTCTACCCAGCTCTAATCTTAACCATAAACAACCAAACAAAATATAAGACTTTTGGCATTTTTAGTTTGTTGATTGCAGACACAGATTTTTATAAAATTGAGATTATTCTTATGGAGACCAAAAAAGAGGGTTTTTATCTCACTGTGGGGAAACTTGGTCCCCAAAACGTAATATATACATGACAACACCCACACACACACACACACCCACACACACACACACCTAAATACACTGTAGGTTTCAACACATCTTACTCACAGTACTCACGACATTCAAAGCCAACAATATGGACTGAATATATTTTCATAAAATCACAACTTTTCCACAAGTACTTCCACCAGCAGCCCTAAAAGGACCTCCATTCTGCATAGCAAATGTTCATTGAATGGGAACATTTAATGAGACAAACAAAACTCCCAGGCATTTACCACATGAGGTGGTGTACTTTTCTTATCCTTCCCGTCTTCCATCCTCTTTCTCTCCATGCTCCAGTGGGCTGAATCCCAGTTGAGATTAGGCATCAGGCAATTTATCCAAATGGATAGACACCCCTTTGCTGGCCTGACAGTCTACCATTTGCAGAAGCTCCTATGGGCCACACATGCAAACAAAGTAATCAATCAGCATAATAATCACCCACTCAGATACTCTCTTCACACGCCTGTGCTCTCCACACACCAGAAGAAACAGTTTGCTAATGTTTGCTGTGCTCCAGGAAGAAAAAAGATCAAATATAAGTTATTGCTGAGAGGCATGATCAACGGCTGTTTGTGTGCCCAACAGATTGTGAGACACAATTGGTAAACTTATCGCAATCTTGTGCAATCGTCCATTTCTCAATTAGTCTGAATCAACTGTCTCCTGGGAGATTTTGTTATTGCTTTCATAAGCAGCCTTTTCTGCTGCTGTGGTTTACATGGCTTCCCCTTCAGTACTTTTCTGTGTACATAATCGAGCTATGATTTTAGCATCTGTGACTTCTACAGACTATCCAAGCTGGGTGACATGCTAGGTGGCACAGGTCTGCAAAATGTTGCAAAATGTGGAAACAGGTTCCGCCAAAGGTATGTCTTTGGCGACATGGGCTGTCTCTCCCTTTTCTCTGTATAGCTATTGTCCCCTTTTCTCTTTGTTGTATGGGGCAGTGAGAAAATAGCTTAAAATGGGCTTCAGGCTAAAGTTTACTTTCAAAAGAAGTAATAATGTAACCGAGTTCTTTTCCTAGGATGCCACGGCACTTTTTGCTATTTTATCGGATAAATTTTCTGTGTTTTACCACGGGAGAAGCCTTCTGTTTACAAAGAACAAGTTTAATAATGAACATATGGAATAGTGGGCAACTTAGGATGGAAAAAGCAGGGCATGTTTCACAAAAATGAAAATCAAGATTTAAAGGAAGATTTTCAAGATTTTAAAAAGTAACCAGGTCCAAACAAATTACTAATAAGCTCTTAATAACAAATGATCTTGATAGATACACGTTTTTCATAGAAGTATAACACTATCTCACAAGAAGATGGACTTATGCGATATTCTTCGGTTTAGGTCATTAGCACTGCAAAAGGTTTGTTCTGAAACAAGCAAATTACACTGGCAATTACATAATGGTCCGGAATGTTCTGAGAAGGAGGTTTTGGGCTGAATTAATTAAACAAAAACATTTTCTTGTCAATATATTTGCAATAATTCCAGTGTAAATGTGGACGCTCCAGGACCCTGTGCTGAGCAAAGAGCTCACGCCAAAAACAGGCACTGCAGACAGTGCTTTCTCGTCCGTGGGCTTTGCCAGACAGGCACTGCAGACAGCGCTTTCTCGTCCGTGGGCTTTGCCAACCAGGCACTGCAGACAGCGCTTTCTCGTCCGTGGGTTTTGCCAGACAAGCACTGCAGACAGCGCTTTCTCGTCCGTGGGTTTTGCCAGACAAGCACTGCAGATAGCGCTTTCTCGTCCATGGGCTTCACCAGTCAGCAGGACCGGCTCCAGCTCTCGGTAACAGGGTGGGCCAGGAAGAGTTTTGGGGTGGGGGGGGGGGGCAGTTACATATAATTACATATAATCACAAGGCCAGCCTTCTGATTGGTTGGGCCAGGCCCACCCCGTGAAGCCGGGCCTGCCAGAGAGGGACTGTAGACAGTGCTGCCCACCTCTGTGAAGCCACACACATTGTGTCTACGAATAAGGGACATTCTACAAACAATGGTTGTAGAAGAGTCAGATACTTTTTTGGTTCTCAAAATGTCTAAAATGTCTGTTCACAAATATTTAGCAAAGCACTGTTTAACACATTGCTTTTCCATGGGTACCACCTACATTGAGACCTCAGTTAATAACTGGTCTTAGCAGTAGAGAAAAGATGTGATGCTGGGTGTGGGTGACAAAATACATTCTGTAATGAGTTGTGTTTTGTGTTTAATATGTTGCATGAAGGCCAGATGGGGTTAGTAGACACTGTGCAAATGCATTATGGTCTCTATGTCTAGCCTGGGGCGGCTTTGAAGCCCAGGCATGTGCTCCCAAAACATGTGGGGGTGGCTGGTGAGTTGTGCTGGTGCACTTCTTCATGCAGAATTCTTTTCACACCATATTTTTATAACCACACTTCACATATCAGTATCCACAATTATTTTTTCTGATGATTTCTTTCCATCTTTGCAAAGACATTTGTGGGCAATTGTATTTGATCTGGTTCCAAAATAGCCATCCATCCATCCATCCATCCATCATCGTACTATCCATCTTCAAATCACTTATCCAGTACAGGGCTACAATGTGGTTTCAAAAGAGATAAAAAAAAAAGATATAAATCTCAGTCTAAAGAACTCAAGACTGAGAATTGCTTCAGACTCATAAAGTGACACATATAAGATGTTTTTGTGTGACTGTAGAACAACGTAGAAATGAACAAAACATTTCATAAGTCATCTTGGATAGCACTGCTCATATACTCACAAGTCAAGAAAAGTAGCTGATGCCCAAAAGTCTTGCAGCAATATGTAGGATGTTCATGGAGCGATTAAGGCAATCTTTCACATTGGGAATTTTTGATTGTTTCTTTGTACTACTGGGAAACAATTTGTTATTTCTTGGTATTATTCAGAACATCAAGACCTCCACTAAGCCCATTGATTTATATTGAGTAGTTGTTAATGGTTTCAGGGCGTTTCCAGACTTCCACATAATCACAGATTACCCATTGGGTGGGACCCCCTCCCCATTTGTCCTGATTGGACTGTAGTGGGCCATGGAGTGTTTGGAGACGCCCAACCTCCTCAGTGTACTGGACAGAACACTGAGCTGAAAACTGAACGTCCTGCTTAACCTTCAAATCCCAGATCGCTGACATATTCTAAAGCATATATCTGTCTAGCACTTAGCCGTTAACATATTTTTGATGGTTACTGAAAATGTGAAATTTGTAATTATACCCTTGGTGTTTTATAGTGTGTTTTATAAGTGCTGTTGATGTTTCCATTTTGTGACTTGTAGACGCCAACTTCATGATTTTGTTATTTGATATTTGGATTACATTTTTTTGTCTATTCATTGACAAGTCTGAACCACAAAGGGTACCATATGGAAACAGTTATAGGCAGAGCCTGGCACTCACTCTCTCTCCTTTTGGCCGTTCAGAAATTGTGTACTATTGTGTTATTATTGTGTTGTGTGTTATTGAAGTATGAATGTATATAATATATAATGCTGTATATATAACGATATTATCAGCCACTGAGCTTCATTGTCGTAAAATGTTCTTACCCAAAATGCCTCACAAAATGCGCTGTAGGCAAGCAGACGTGGGGGTTTGTGACATTTATGCCAGAAAGGTTTCAGTATTGTGCCCTGTTCTTTCAGTATGTGTGGAAAAAACTATTCATGAGTGAAAACTTTAAGCTAGGTAAAAACTATTTTGGAGAAGAGCATCTGCTGAGTTAATGCATAATGCGACTATCTTGGGATGGAGAGGTGACAATTGCTTAGGACATCGAGTTGCTTGTACCTTGATCCCTACAGAGTGCTCATGTAAATACAGATTAGATCAGCATGCAGTTAAACTCCTGGTGATTACAAGGAACAGTGACCCATTTTGGCCATATTTACATACCAAATCAATGGCGTGATTAAGAGCACTGCACTTACATCCATGATAATGCACTTGTAAATAAACGTTACATAAGTACCTGAATGCATATGTAATATAAACTGGGTGTTTCCATGTATGGTAAAAAATGGAAAATAATGAATGCTTTTTTGATCTGTGCATCTCTCTTTTTATCAATACAGTATTCAGTTGGATTAATGGGTTAAAACTTTTAAAAATAGACACAGTACTGTGCAAAAGTCGTCAAAAAGAAAGTTTAAAGGTATTTATCTGGGTAGTAAGTGTATTTTCGCTAAGGGAAAAAACAATTAGTTATATCATATGCAAAATAATAATAAACACTAAGAAGATTTTTTTTTCTGTTCTCCAAAAACACGCCGCTTTGGGTCCCAAACCTCTCCTCAGAGGCACCTCAGTCCATCCATGTATTCCTTATATTTCACCACCAGCTCTCTTAATTAACTTAATTAGTCAAATATCTCATTGAGGTATTGAGAAGCTAAACAAGTTGTGCTTGTCTCCTTTTGAATATTTCAAATCATTAAGCTAATACACTCTGGACCAGTACTGTCTTCAGACTGTTATGTTTCTGTCGCCATTACTGTTTTGAAAAGTAATGTTTTTGCTGTGTGTTATAATACTTTATTATAAATAAATCATCATAGGGATCACATGTTAGCATCCAGCTGGTTGAATATGCAAACAGAGATTCATAAACTTTAAACAGATCTTTAAACAGATGGCGTCTCTTAAACTAATCAAAGACGGATCAGGGAGGATTTTGATTAAACTTATTAGATGAGAATGAATATAAACTCAGGACATCTATAAACACGGTACACGTAAAATACACTATCCTCGTAAAAATAAACATGATGCATTGCACATATAAATATGCAGGCTTAGCATGTTTAATTGGATTCCGCTGCTAAGATGCAAAGCTAGTATTAATGATTTATGTGAGAGATGTTTTCTAGTTTGTAGATACTGATACATCGAGTGTGAATCAAAAAATATGGTCTGAAAATTTGCATGGGCAGCTGCCAGTTAAACAAAGGCAAGACTATTTCAAAGCAGCCAGAGTCTTTCTTTAAAAAAAAACGAAACTCTTCCAACTTTAACATAGTGAGGTGTGAGAACTTTATAGGCCTGATCTCTTTAACAGTTGTTTAGGAAACACCTCTGTCCCTCTCCTAAGCTTCCCTCACAAAGGCACTATTGTTCCTTTAGAGCTGCTGTTGATGCTGCCAGTGTTTCCCCAAGCAGCTGTCGGGAATGTCTCTGCTCCCTTCCCCAGACATGCGCTGTCATGGAGTGGGGAGTGTGCTTATGATGACCTTGGTGGTGGGGGCAGCTGGGGGGGTGGAGCCATCCGAGCCTCTAGCTTAACGCTCAGCATAGATTCTTTGTTTTGGTCCCCTGCCCTCATCACCTGTCTAAGAGGAGAGCCGGCAATGAGCCCCACCCCCTCGCTAACCAAACACTCTGCTAACTGTTTCTGCTCCTCGCAGGTTTAACCCTTCATTACCCCCAAACTGCGTACTCCCTTCTGCACGTCATGCACGTTTTGCCCTTCAGCTGAACTGGAAAAACAGGTCACGCTATCACTGCAGTTTGGGCACACGGGCAGAGAACGTAACTCCCTCTCCATCTGGAGAGACAAGCTTGCAAGTTAGAGACTTTACTAGTTTGGATTTTTATGTATGTTTTTCACTTTTAATTAGTTTGTTACTCTGGAGATATTTTCACCCAGACTCTCACATAGCTTTAGCAGTATTTAGAAGGTTGAAAACTTTCACTTAAAAAATTCTGCTTAAGTGGATGCAGCCATCCACAGACTTTACTTTGATTTTCTTCACTGGATCTTCAACAACTTTGCCATCCACTGTCTCGTAAAATTCCTTTACCTTTAAAATGTACTCCATACTTTTTTGAGAGAGGTTATTAGTATTTCATATTATCATAATATCAGCCAGCTGTCAAACATCCATCCTTCAAAACTTTCCACAAAGGCTAAATTAATTTTGTGTTTGTTGATATGGTTACACAGTACACTTATCTTCAATATTTTTTTAACCCTTCTCATGCATGTGGGCATTTCATTCTGGCCATGCTACGTGAGAATACAAAAGAACATCTTGTGGGATTTGATCTATCATGTGATTTCACATATGAATTTTTAACTGTAATAAATTAGCCCCAATTTAGTGGGTGTGGTTGACTAGCTGAATTTCTACCTGGCTCTCTTTAAGGGGGACTAGCCAGAGATCTGAGATCTGCATTACTCCATAATTAGGAATTTGCTTTCCAGATATTCCCACCTTTAAAATGTTGCTCCCTTTATGTAATATGGAAGTTATCTTTTGTAATTCATTGATTTATTTGTATAAGAAAACACTTACTTCTGACATCAAATTCATCATTTATTTCTTGGAGGAATGAGACAGAGGTTTTTAGTCCAGTTAATGTGTAGTTCGATAATGTGGATTAAGTATAAAACTGACCAATACATGCACCTTACCTCCCAACACTGTGTGAAAGTCAACAGTGAAAATATATTGAAAAGCAATATGATGACAAACAGACATACAGCCAAGCCTTAAAACGATGGGTTTGAACCTCCAAGATGTTTTAGCCTGCTCATAGCCTGGGTTTTATTGAGCCAGTATAGGGAAGAATTCACTACAGAGTCTTAAAGCACTTATGTAAGTCGCTCTGGCTAAGGGCATCTGCCAAATGCTGTAAATGTAAATGTTTTTGTTACTAAGTAGGCAGGTAGCAAAATTACAAATTTGAAGCCCATCAAAAGTAGCCTCAGCTCCAGTGAAAGCTACTGATTTTGGGTTGGTGTACTCCCCACAGAATATTTTTCTGACTATGGGCCTAGTTACTTACATTTTGCACCAAGCATTAAGATAGAAAGGTCTATGTTGTACACTTAATGTCAGCCACATCAGTGATCAAACAGTATCAGAATTGTGTGTATGTGTTTGTATGTGTTTGTGGTCAACTATATATTAAATTGTGGGAGCCAAATGTGATAAAAACCTGTCAATCTGACATTGTGGGGACCATCTTTTTGGTCCTCTGAAAGGGAAATTCAATTTTATAAGACTCTGGAATCCAAAAACTAAAAATGCTAAAAGTCTTCTATTTTGTTTGGTTATTTATGGTTAAAGCTGGGTAGGGGATAAGGATGTCATTGCTGGGTGTAGGTTTTTCCTGTAAAAATGAATGGAGAGTCCTCTGAAATATATGAATACAAAGGTGTGTGTGTGTGTGTGTGTGTTTGCTGGTCACGATGATAGCGGTGCTTCACAGCTGCTTGAAATATTTGGGTTTTTATTGATAAGTGGATGGATGCCTATGAGCCAGAGAATCTATTGTTCCTGGTGGTTTTTGTTATTGTTAATAATAATAGGAAGAACCTTCATAAGAGAAAATTTCATAACAGCATGCAATACTACACATATAGCCACAATATATATTATTGGAACAACTCAGATTAAGTGTCTAACTGAAGTGTGTCACAGAGATTTAGCTAATAATAATTAGCTAGCTAAATGTTGATCACTCAGAGCTAAGTTTTTGTTTGTCACCAGACTGGTGGCCAGTTACCCTGGTTCCAGAGACAACCTGTAGAGTCAAGCTAAACAACTTTTTTTCAACATTATATTTGATTGGGCTGTGCAGGCTGACTACTGTATTTCTTATAGAGAACAGAAAGTAGGTTATTAATAAATTCAGGAACAATGGCCTCGGCGAAACCCCCCCACACACATAAACAACCCCCACTGCACAGGATGTCCCCTTCATTTCCAGTACTCAGCTGCGGGGCCAGAAAACTTTGATGGTTCTCTGCAACATCTGCAGTCTGACCATACTTCCCCCTACACTATCCACCCTCCTTCCCTCAACCTATTGGACATCGTCACAACAAGTCAGCCAATCAGAGCTTGTTGTCAGGGTAAAGCAGAACCATGTGACCTAGGTAGTTGTTTTAGTCCCATAACTGTGGTTTCTGCAGATATAGGTTAATCATATAATTGTGTGATGGGTGTATATATGTGCAATGAGGAGTTACATGTTTTTTTTTGTTGAGGCATTGTGCATTTTGTACATTAGGTATTGTCTGTATTTTTACTGAAATCTTGAAGGTTTAGCTGAAATGGGTTACTGTATTATTTTAGTGCTGCGCTTGGTGCCTCTCTACGTTCCTTCTATGACGCACTTCTGAACAGTCTTATTAGGTTCTTGCCTTGCTGGTAGATGTTGTGCAGCTCCTGCTCCCAAACTGCTTTCACTTGTAACTCGGCATTCATCAGAAGCTCAATCTAACCTAGCCTTAATTTTGCTTAGGTGACACCTCGACAGCACATTTAATGTATGTTACTTTGGACAAAAATGTCTGCTAAATAAAAATAAATCTAATATGCCCCCCCCTTCCTTCCACACCTGTTGGTAACAGGAACGCTGAAAAATATATATCTTAGATCATATTATGACCGCCACATGTCCTTCTGGCCAAACACTGTATAAACATTTATTGAATTCTTGGCACCTTGGTTTTAGTGAGTAATGTAATCGAATGTAATTTAAATCTATTCTACAACTAGGCATTTGCTGAAGGAATTAGTTTTATGGTCTCAGGAGTCCAATGGCAGTTTCTCTCTGGACTTTAGGATTTTTCTTTACTAGCTGCTGCCATCTAGAGGCTGGCGTGTTTGCGCCCACATTTTCCGTCCTATTAAGGACAGATGAAATGTTTAGTAGAAGAATCTGTTCTGTCCATTTCCAGGGCACACTGGCAGTGTGTGGCCATAGTTGTTACATAGGTTTGCATGATACACTGAATAAACAATTGAATAATTATAACACATGCTGCTTTTCGGATGCATGTTGTTTATGATGTTTATGATGTTTATCACATGATGATCTCGCAACCGATAAAAACGTGCATTTTATGAATCTGTTATTGGTCGGATGATATGAACCAGGGTGACTACAACACTGACTTATCTGTCCTAATGAATCACTTAACCATATTTTTTCTAAAACGTGATGCTTATTGCGAGACAGCTATGGGCACATATGTAACAGGCACATTGTGACAGCATGCAATGTACGAAAGATTTTTAAATAATTTAAAAACAAATATTCCATTATTAAAAATAAGACTAACACTGTTTAGGGTGCAGTTTCACAACTAAACATGACAAAAAATTAACTGATAAACTAAACTAAAAAATAACTGATACATATGATAAAATGATTTCTGTTATAGGACTACAATATTCTTTAGGTACACTATATAGACTAAAGTACTGGGACACCTGGCTGTTACACCAACAGGAACTTTAATGACATCCCATTCTAAATCCCCAGGCATGAGTATGCAGTTGGTCCCCCTTTGTGACTATCACAGCTGCCACTCTTCTGGGAAGGTTTTCCACAAATCTATGGAGTGTCTGTTGGAATCTTTGCCCTTTCGTGTAGAAGAGCATTTGTGAGGTCTGGTGTTGGATGTGAAGGCCTAGCTCACAGTCTCCATTCTAGTTTATCCTAAAGGTGTTTGAAGGGGTTGAGGTCAGGGGTTTTTGTAAATTCTTCCACACTAAACTCAACCAATCATGCCTTTATGAACATTGCTTTGTGTACAAGGCACAGTCATGTTGGAACAGAAAAGGGCTATCTCCAAATTGTCCCCACAAAGAAGCATAGAATTGTCCAAAATGTCTTGGTATGCTGAAGCATTAGGAGTTCCCTTTCATGGAACTAGGGGGCCAAGCCCAACCCCTGAAGAACAACTTCATACCATTATCTCTCCTCCACCAAACTTTACAGTTGGCACAATGCAGTCAGATAGGCAATGTTGTCCTGCTATCCACCCACCCATCACACTTCCAGAAAAAGAAGCAAAATTTGCTACTCCACACAACATGTCTCCACTGCTCCGGAGTCCAGTGGTGGAGTGTTCTACACCACTTCATCAAATGCCTGGCATTGCCCTTGGTGAGGTGAGGCTTGCATGTAGCTGCTCAGCCATGGAAGCCCATTCCATGAAACTCCCAGCACACAGTTATTGTGCTGGGCTTAATGCCAGAGGAAGTTTGGAACCCTGCAGTTATTGAGTTGCCGATTTTACGCACTCTGTCACTTTACATAGACTGCCCCTTTGTGGCTAAGTTTCTATTGTTCCTAAATGCTTCCAACTTTGCAATAATGCCATGTACAGTAGACTGTGGAATATCTAGCCGGGAAGAAATTTCACAAATTGAGTTATTGCAAAGGTAGCATCCTATCACAGTACCATTCTTTCACAAATGTTTGTAAACCTGACTGCATTTTATACACCTGTTGCAATGGGTCTGCATGAAACACCTGAATTCAGTGATTAAGAGGTGTGTCCCAATACGTTTGTGCATGTAGTGCATATGTTGCGTCCTCACACTCTTCACGCACAGTGAATTGGCCTCAGTAACGCACGGATTCACAATGAAATACAAGGAACGTGCTGTTAATGCTTCTTAGCAATTGCATCTGTATCGTGATAGAAATGCGTTAAAATGGCAATAATGAGTGGGCATTGTAAAACTGATTTTTTTTCCCCAGTACTGTTGAGCCCCAATAAAAATCTGTTCATGTTCATTTTTCGGGAAGAAGAGAGGTGGGGGGGGGTGACTATAGACTTCTTTTTTTTCTTCTTTTACGATGTTACGAAGTTACCTTCCATCCTATTCGTATGTTCTTTCTTATTTTCCAAAAACAGCTACAATTCCTTAGAGACCACTTCCAGGAAATGACATTTTTTACAAACTGTACAAACTGAGGTACAATTCCCACCTTTTTGTTATATAGTATTTGAGATGTTATCCTGATTGTCACACTCTTAAAATTCCACCCTTTTGGGCTGTGTTATGCAGAAAGTTTGTCCAGTCAAAAAATGACTTAAAGACTCACCCAGCACAGATATAAAAGTTCTGTTAATCTGCAGAAAGTTTGCTAGTTAAATGTTGATCACTGAAATAAGTAAGGCTCACTTACTTCAAAATTATCCACCCTGACAGGTCTATAAACTTGACAGGTGTAATGTTTTCACCTAACAGGGTGGAAATTCTTGCACTGTATGTATGTTGCAAATTATTTTTCTTAGGAAATGGCACCATCACTTAATGCAGCTATAGTTTAGCCACATGTTTGTTAGATATTACTTGTCAATCTGTTTGGTGGTCAAGCTCTTCCCATCATGATTGACAATAATTGTGATTGTGATAAGGAACCACACACACACAGCTGTTTGCTGTGTCCCTCCTTTTACTACTACTCCTCTTTTACTACTATCAAGGCTAAGATGTTCTTGTTGCTTTTCCCTGTGTTTTTGGTCTTACTTTGGCGACACTTGGTGGCTGTTCTGGGAACATGGCCCAACAAAGTTTATCCAAAATTACACTGTGAGGACTTGAATGGGTGTGGGGTGTGCCCCTTAAAAGAGCAGGGGGGGTTGGGACACCAGATATATATGCAGGTTGCCCAGGGTTGTTGCACACATTTTTAGTGGGGTGAATATTGCTGGTTACCCAAAACATCAGGGAGAGTTGCCGGGTCATCTGGGAAATTCTGAGCTGGCGTGGATTACGGTACCTGCAGCACTTCCTCCGTGTAAGATTGGACGAATCCTCGTCAGCTTTGTTTATTGGTTTCACGTCAGTATCCTCTCCCTACAGCTGTTTTTTGTCTCTCTCTGGAGGTTCCATGTTCAACGTGATCTTGAACGCCCACGCAAAAGTCAGCTTGGTCTCAGATAACAGTCTCATTCCAAATCAAGACAAGGCCATCCCACTTCAAAGGCTCCTTCCAATGCATTATTCTTTTGCTGAGATCCCATGATTCATTCCCCAAACCTTCAAAGCACACAACTGACAAATGCTACATAGATTGTGTGCAAAATCAGGGGCTGCATCTTTTGATGGACGTGAACTACAAAGGAATATACTTTATAGGCTCTTCTTCAAAGGGTGAATGAAATGCACATTTCTAACCCGCATTTGAAGGAGCCTTCAAATGGCACAGCCTTGTCGCGTTGCTGGGACACATTCGATTTTCAAATGCAGCCATAGAGGGATGTAGCTCCTGAACTCCAAAACAGGCATACCATCCACCCTTTGAAGGACACAGTCTACGAAGGTGTAGCCTTTGTAGGCTGTGTTCTTCGAAGCTCGTTGTCAAATGGGACAGTCTTGGCTATGGATCATTTCTTGTTTGAGTAACCAGCTGTTCCCACCCTTACCCCCGAGTCACGAAGCGCCACTCCAATCACATAGCCAGGACACGTCCACTTTACTGCTGCCCAGTGAATCTTGGGTTATGTTACGCTGCGTAGGTTCCATCGGGTGGATCCTTAGCAACTTGGCTACTTGACACAGCCATTAGCCTGAATTACACTTTGGTGTTGAGCCAATGCTGAGACCTACGCCGTCGTGAGAATTCATACTTGTGCGTCAGTGTGTTGGCGTCGCTCTACAACTACAACACCAGCAAACATGCTAGGTGATACATATTTTTGGATGTTGCATTTATTGTCTTTCCACCCTATGATATATTCAATTGTCGAATCAAACAGTTGAAACCAAAAAATAAACAAACAATCCATTTATGGACTATTTTAGCTGCTCCAAACTTCTCATAAAGTATGAATGAACTTAACGGAGCTAAGTGAAATTGGCGTGGTCATCCTTAGTGCCTAGGGTAGGTTATTTAATGCTAGATATAAATAACCATTCAGTTTCAATCAGCTATATAAGTACACCTGGGGTGTACAATTTCTTAATATGATAAAATGAATGTGGGGTCTGCGTTACCACATCGTGTAGTTCATCGTGTAGTACATTTCTGCGGACGTGCCCATCAGGCTACAGCGTAGGCTTTGGTGTGGGGTCCTTGGCTATGCTGTACTTAGTGCAGGGATTCAATGCATATGAATCAGCCTTTAGAAAAATGCAGCACCTGAATGGCAGCGTCAGAGAGTTGGTGCCCTTTCTGGCGAGCTCTCTGGCATCTCCCAGCATGCTCCGCTGCAGTGTGTAATTTCTGCCCTTATAGTGGTGTGCTCTCCTTACCTGTGCTGTACGTGATGCATGTCCCATCCTCGCTTATCTCTGATTGCTTGTGGATGCTTTCCATGTGCAATCTACTGTAATGTGACTATCCTATCACATCCGCTGTTATGGTGTTTGGGTCCGAGTAGCAAAACTTACTCGTTGTTTGTTGATCTATATGTCAGTTTTGCCCATGGTTAGTCGCGAGTCCTTAAAATGTCATTTTAAGGGCCGTTTATGAAGAAGTGCTGTTTCACTGGCATATAACCGCTTCAAGGTTCCTTGCTGTTATTGCTAGGTTTGCGAGACGCCGTAAGAGAATTTTTTATTTTAATATAAATGTGTACTTTCATATTTGTATCAGTACTGTGGGCAGCATGGTGGTGCAGTGGATAGCACTGTTGCCTCACGCTTCTGGGATCTGGGTTCGAGTCTCTGAGCAAGTTCTATGTGTGTGGAGTTGCATATTTTCCCCATGTTGTTGTGGGGTTTCACCCTACAGTCCAAAAACATGCGGAGTTACTGAATCGTCTATAGGTGTGAGTGGCGATGTGCTGGCCCCCATCCTGAGTTGTTCCCCACCTTGTTCCTGTAGCTTCTGTGATGCCCCCACCACCCAGAAAATAAATGGAACTGGTGCATCTTTTAGGTTTTGTTATAGAGATATGTCAACAGACAATTGGCCCTTTGTTTGTTTGACAACTGTATCTAATTGTGCTTGCAGTTTTAATAATAAACAATTTAAAATTAAATTCCATTTTCCCTACTGTGAAATCAAAATCGAGGTTTATAACAAACTGTGAATGTTGTGTAGTGTTGGTTACAAAGCCTATGCTGTACATTGAGGTGAGCCGGACTATATCTAGTCAGGATCTCTCTACCTTCTGCACCAGCTCAGGCTCCTTTCGCACCAGAGAGGTTACGCTCCATGTGCCTGGAGCCAGATGTGGTTTCCGATGATCGGACCACCAAGGCCCCTGCCTTCGACTGCCACCCAAAACAGCATCCAATTTTCACGGCCCCTCTTGCATATATAAATGGTTACTGCTGTTCTAAAAGATGTGTACCTTTGGTCTTTTCGTAATGGCAACACTATTGATTGTTTTACTTTGTTTCAGTTATAAACACTTTCATTTTTTTTAAATGATTCATATCAGGCTAAAAATGCCAGAGATCATTATATCAGCTGACGTTACAGCTCAATGATTACAACAATAGCGCAGTCTTATTGCACTATTGGTCGTTTTTAAGTAAGCAAAGTTGTGTTTTGAGACTAGCTAATAGCTAAATTGTTTGCATATAGAAAAAACAAAAACATAATACCAAACAGGGTACTTCCCAGTTTGCATCATGGGCAACACTGTTCCCAGCCAAACATCTAAACAGATTTCAAATTTTCAGAAAATTCCAATACTGTATGCAGGACCCATCGTCCAATACAGGATGTTCCTGTCTTATGAGTCCAAACACAGCACAAAGGGAAGCAGAGTGGCGATGGAAACACCGGCTGACCAAGCAGCTGCATCATGAGGCGTTTGCTGTCTGACCAGATGGATCCTGGTTTGAGGCGCGTCTGTCACAAGCCTCTCAGAGCTGGGGTTAGTCTCTGGGGTCCCATTGTCTTCATCTTTGTAGGCCACTATGGGAAATTAAGTCAGTTAGCAGCACAGTGCTTATGTTCTGCCTTGTTTCATATGGTAAGCATGAATATGTACAAATATGTAAAGTCTCTAGTATTGACTGTTGGGATCCCCATTCTTCAAACATTATCAAAACCTGTGAAGGCAGTGTATAGGTCTATCTCACAATCAAAAGCTTGTGTGTGTGTGTGTGTGTGTGTGTGTGTGTGCGCGCCCTTTGATGGACTGGCAGCCTGTCCAAGGTGTACCCCATCCTTATGCCTGGTGGAAAAGGCTCTGTCACCTGGCCTGGATGAGCAGATAAACTGATAGGTGAATGCCTTGTATGATGCATGGCTCTGCTTAATAGAGGCAGGTGAATTGTAAACATATTGGTTATATTGAGGCAGCCTTTATTTCCCACCAGGGGGAAGGGAAATGGTGGTGCTTTATACCTACCACAGATATTGTTTTTGCATTCTGGCATATTTTCTGGACACTGACTACATGGCTCCCCCTTCTGGTTGGGCAACTCGTCTTCATAATTTCCCCTAAAAGACATACAAGGTAAAACACATCTTGACAGCTGTCAACCAGGACCTTCATGTAAACAAAATATTAACCAGGAACGTTGTTTTTTGTCATTCAAAAATAGTGACAAAAATGCAGACTGACCAAGTGGCTGTTGTGCCTGCATCATGAGGTGTTTGCTGCTTGCCCAAGTTGATCGTGGTTTGAGGCGCGTCTGTCACAGGCCTCTCAGAGCTGGGGTTAACCTCCGTGGTCCCCTTGACTTCATCTTTGTAGGCCACTATGAGAAATTAAGTCAGTTAGCAGCACAGTTCTTATATTCTGTCTGGTTTCATATGGTAATGATGAGAGCAAGCTTGTCGCTGTGCTATTTTATTGAACTAAACATGAATATGTAAAAATATGTACAAATATGTGAAGTCTCTATTATTGACCGCTGTTCCCGAGTCTTCAAACATTATTATAACATGTGAAGGCAGTGTTTAGGTCTGTGCTCATAATCAAAAGTTGGTTGGTTCAAATCCTGTGCTTGGCAGACTGGTGTCACCATTGGGCCCTCAAGCAAGGCCGTTAACCCCAGCTGCTCCAGGACACTGGCTGAGCCTGTGGTCTGATCCCCACTGTATAGTGCGCTCTGATCTGCACTGAAGCAAGGGCGTTAGCCACAACTGCTCCAGGGATACTGGCTGAACCTGTGGTCTGATCCCCACTGTATAGTGCGCTCTGACCTGCACTGAAGCAAGGGCGTTAGCCACAACTGCTCCAGGGATACTGGCTGAGCCTGTGCTCTGATCCACAATGTATAGTGCACACTGATCTGCACTGAAGCAAGGCCAGTAACACCAACTGTTCCAGGGATACTGGCTGACCCTGTGCTCTGATCCGCAATGTATAGTGCGCACTGATCTGCACTGAAGCAAGGCCAGTAACACCAACTGTTCCAGAGATACTGGCTGACCCTGTGCTCTGATCCGCAATGTACAGTATATAGTGCGCACTGATCTGCACTGAAGCAAGGCCAGTAACACCAACTGCTCCAGGGATACTGGCTGACCCTGTGCTCTGATCCGCAATGTATAGTGCGCACTGATCTGCACTGAAGCAAGCCCAGTAACACCAACTGTTCCAGGGATACTGGCTGACTCTGTGCTCTGATCCGCAATGTATAGTGCGCACTGATCTGCACTGAAGCAAGGCCAGTAACACCAACTGTTCCAGGGATACTGGCTGACTCTGTGCTCTGATCTGCAATGTATAGTGCGCACTGATCTGCACTGATGCAAGGCCAGTAACACCAACTGTTCCAGGGATACTGGCTGAGCCTGTGCTCTGATCCGCAATGTATAGTGGCTCTGACCTGCACTGAAGCAATATTTATATATTATATTGTGTGGACCGAATGTCCCCATAATGTGATAAAAACCTGTTATTTTGACATGGTGGGGACTGTTTTTGTTTCCTACATAGGAAAATAGAATTCACGTTTATAAAAATCAGTGGCTACAACCAAAAAACTAAAAATGCCAAAAGTCTTGTACTTTTGTTTGATTACTTATGGTTAAGGTTAGGGCTGGGTAGGGGTTAGGGTTATCATAGTTTGGATTAGGGTTGTGCCCTTAGAAAAAAATGAATGGTCCCCATTTAGATGGCAGTGTATAGGTCTAACTCACAATTAAAAGCTTGAGTGTGTGTGTGTGTGTGTGTGTGCGCGCCCTTTGATGGACTGGCAGCCTGTCCAAGGTGTACCCCATCCTTATGCCCGGTGGAAAAGGCTCTGTCACCTGGCCTGGATGAGCAGATAAACTGATAGGTGAATGCCTTGTATGATGCATGGCTCTGCTTAATAGAGGCAGGTGAATTGTAAACATATTGGTTATATTGAGGCAGCCTTTATTTCCCACCAGGGGGAAGGGAAATGGTGGTGCTTTATACCTACCACAGATATTGTTTTTGCATTCTGGCATATTTTCTGGACACTGGGTACATGGCTCCCCCGTCTGGTAGGGCAACTCGTCTTCATAATTTCCCCTAAAAGACATACAAGGTAAAACACATCTTAGTTCTCAACCAGGACCTTTATGTAAACAAAATGTTGGTTTTTGTCATTCAAAAACGGTTTTCAAGCACCTGTTATACGTACCCTGGGGAGTAGTTGCAGACCATTATGACTGCTTTATTCAGAGAAATGCCCACCACCTTATCACAGGGGTGAGATGCACAGCCAATGCTGTCTGTATCTGCCCACACCACCTGAAACAGGCAGTTTGATATTCAACTTCATTTTAGTCATACGTCACTTAAAGACAGCGACCCATTCTGAGAAACACGTCATTAGGTGACTGTATTGTGTGAACATCAGAGTGTGTACTTACACAAAGCTAGATGGTACAGCCTACTGCAGACTTAGGATACAGTACACTTTTTTATTAGAAGAAAAGGCACACTCTAAAAGTATAGTAACTACATAAAGCAGTAACATAGCTTTATTATCATTATCAAGTATTGTGTAATGTACATGACCGTATGTGCTATACTTTTATATGACTGGCAGCACAGTAGGTCTGTTTACACAAGCATGGCCACAAACACTTGAATAACACTATGTAACAAATTTTTATTTTTGTTTTCCTAACCTGTTATGGCTAAAACAAACAGAAAATAGCTATTGTTCCACAAAAACTTTGCTATTGTTTTTTGT
>JAODKN010000113.1:731506-743682 GCA_026774425.1 Petrocephalus zakoni
CCCCCCCCCCCCCCCCCCCCCCCCCCCCCCCCCCCCCCCCCCCCCCCCCCCCCCCCCCCCCCCCCCCCCCCCGGTCCATCACTGGGTGCAGAATCCTTGACAGACCTTGACATGAACACTAAAGGACCCAAGAATTGTTAAAGTGACGGATGTGAGACGCAACCGATACCCCCAGGGAAAAGACCACCCTGTATTTACCCTGGGGGGCTGCTTTGGTGCGTATCCTGCAGAGAAATTGTCTTGCTTTAGCTTGTTTTTTTGTTTGCCTCCTGTTCTGCTAGGAAAGTTCTGCTGTGCTCAACATTCCGAAGAGTCACCACTCACGGAAGGGGAAGAATGTGGCGGGGACCCCCATCCTGAACCAGCGGAGCAGGTTACAGTAAAACAACCATGATAACACGGCAGAAGTGAACAGTCCTTTATAAAAATGAGCAGAAGTGTTTTTGGTTTCCGTGAGGGGTTCATGTTCTGTTTATCTTTCCTCTTTTCTTGTAAATCTGCGAACTATTCAGCATGTCCATGGAGTCCCAAAGGATCACCTTAGGACTTTGGTGGGGCCCTTGGAGAGGAATGGAGGCCACATTCTGCCCCAGTTCTGCTCAGGGCCACTAGGGGAGGATCAGACCTCTGCTTCTTTGATAGTGGAGCATGAGGAGCCAGCCACAGGTTTGGCTGTTGAGCCTCCCGACAGGAATGGTGACAATGTTTCTGCTTCTGAGGAACAGCCATGTGAGTCTGCAGCTCGGTGCCCAGTAGTCCCTCGCTCTGATCCAGAAGCTGACCTCGGGCCCAGCCAAGTAGTGCAACATGGCAAGAACACGAATGAGCAGTCAGACCCCACTGTGATCTTGCCACCCCTTTCGAGGGAGGGGCACTCCCACACGGGACTCCCAATTCCAGCTGCCCGCTCTATGTACCTGCCCATTCTGGCTGGGGTGGATGCTGATCAGGGCCCCTGCGGTGCCACTCCTGGCCTTCCCCCGGTGCCCAAGCCACGCACCCTTATCCTAAAAATACCTACAACCCCTGCGGAGGTCTCCTCTGAGAACCAGGGTCCTGAGTCAGAGGATGAGAATGAGGAGGAGGAGGATATGGAAGAGGAGATCCACTTGGGGGGCGGTGCCGTGGAGCGCCAACCCAAAGCGGCCCTGCGTAAGCTGCAGCTGAGCGCGGAGGAGCGCAGCCAGCTGGCCAACTTCAGCTTTGGGCAGGACTCCGACTCTGAGGTGCCTTCCCCAGCCGTGCCCCTGAAGCCTCCGCGGACTCTGCTGGGGCCCGGAGAGCATGGGGACGCCCGGCGGGGCGGTCTGGGGGGCTGCAGCCGCCAGCAGAAGCACCGCCGCTCGTTTCGGAGGAAGGACGAGATGGCGGCCCAAGCACACAATCCCAAGGCGCGCTCCAAATTCTCCCCCTGGAACCTCTCCTCTCCGCGGCTTGTCAGGTTCACACATCTCGGTGTCTACAAAGGGGGAACGGGTAAGCGGTCATAACGGGACAGGCCTAAAACGATCCTGGGAAACCCACACTCATGCACGCTGTACAGTCGGCCCTCCGTATCTGCAGGGGCCTGGTTCCAGGACCAAAATCCACAGATGCTGAAGACTCTTATCTAAAATGCTGTAGTATTTGCATATAAACTTTGTGCATCTTCACATGTAGTGCATCCTCCCATCTACTGCAAAAATATAAATTCACACATGCTGACATGCACACTCACTTTGCTTCATTGGCACGGATCTCGAATGGAGCTCGACGTGCTGCCCAGTGCACAGCAAATTCTAGTTTGGCTTTTTGGAACTTTCTGAAATGTTTTTTTTTATCCGCAGTTGGTTGAATCTGCGTATGTTTAACCTGTGGATGTGGAGGGCCAACTAGCCTGTGTTCTGTCTGCTGTCATTGTTTTTCTTAGACTTGAGAGCATGTTCTTGTGTGTATGACACGTGCTCATCGTTGCCGAGTCACTGACGACAAGCTGCTTAACTCTCCTCACCTTTGAAAAGGAGCAATATCACCGCCTGTCATCAAGTTACCAGATGTGGATGGCGATGACGCCAATGCAGATGAAGAGGAGGATGATGCTGAGGAGGACGCAAGCGCTACTGGTGCCAACGATGTGATGGATCCATCTGATGGCCAGGTACAGAGTACTGAGCTGACGAAGGCCTGAACTTTGGCCATCTTGAGATGGTTGGCATGGTGGCCCAGTGGGTAGCAGGTCACGTTATACTTCCAAGGCTGGAGATTAACATCCCACATCTGCTCTTTGGATGTATAGTTTAGATGTTTTCTCTGGGTAATTTGTTTTTCTCTGTTACTCCAGTAGAGGCTGTTGTCTCTAAATTGCACATATTGTGTGTTTGCAGGGTTTCATTCTCGTATCTTAATGAATTTGCTTTATTGAACTTTTAGTGTATAGTAGTCTGATCTATACAGAGTCATTCTTAAGCATATTTCCCCATGCAATTCTGCTCCCCATCCATGTCCTTGTGTAGACGGTCTCTGCTGGCCCAGGGAATGAACAGAAGGTCGAGCTTCAAAGGATGAGGACCATTGAGCGCCAGGTGAAGCTTCATGAGATGCAACGCTTCCACAAGGCTCAGGTTAGCCCGTCTCCTCACTGCCTAACTGGGCAGTGTGCATATTTAAAAACGGACTTGGGCACTTTAACTGAATTGGCCAAGTAGCAGTATGCCTGCCTTCAGTTGTCCTCAAATGTAAGCAGCTGAGAGAGAGAGGTCCATGTGCTTCCTCAGTCCATTCAGAGGCGCTTGGAGGAGATCGAGGTGACATTCAAAGAGCTGGAGGAGAAGGGGGTGGTTTTGGAGCGAGCACTTAGGGAAGAGGCAGGTGAGAGTGCCGTCAAAAACACGCCAAGACACAGGAACTCTGACAATGTGCTCATGTCCTGCAGAAAGAAACCTACAGCTCTGACACTGCATAACTGAGGTGGCAATTGGTCGCACCTTTATAGGAAGCTTTGATGAGTAGTAAACCCAGAAATTAAGCTCTTTGTGCCTTTATTAGTAACTGGTCTGTGGAGCATTTGGTATCTTAAATTGATTGGATAGATTCTTTAACAAATTTGTGTTAATCTCCATTTCCAAGTGACAGTTTATTTATGCCAGGGATATATGAGAAGTTAACATTGTGACAGGATTTTATGTGCTGTTTGTATCACAAGAGCACAGGGTTGTTGGCATTAACCAAAAAGAGCTCGAGAAGGTGTCCACCAAAGTCGTAGCCCTTCCAAAGTAACTGCTGGGCTCTTCTGCCTTAATCTCATGCCTCAGGTTCCTCGGAAATGATCAATCAGTGGATGGAGCTGGTGCACCAAAAAAACGCCCTGGTATCTGAGGAGTCTGACCTCATGGTGGCGTGAGTTTCCAACAGATGTACCCTCTTTTGCAGCATGTGTGTAGCTTGTCGGCGTGCGTGTGGCTGGTTTGCGTGTAGCTTGTCAGGGTACGTGTGGCTGGTTTGCTTGTAGCTTGTCAGCGTGCGTGTGGCTGGTTTGCGTGTAGCTTGTCGGCGTGCGTGCGGCTGGTTTGCGTGTAGCTTGTCAGCGTGCGTGTGGCTGGTTTGCGTGTAGCTTGTCGGCGTGCGTGTGGCTGGTTTGCGTGTAGCTTGTCGGCGTGCGCGTGGCTGGTTTGCCTGTAGCTTGTCAGTGTGCGTGTGGCTGGTTTGCAGCATGCCTGTAGCTTGTCAGTGTGCGTGTGGCTGGTTTGCGTGTAGCTTGTCAGCATGCGTGTGGCTGGTTTGCGTGTAGCTTGTCAGTGTGCGTGTGGCTGTGTCTCAGTGCTCAGTCTTCCCCCTTCTGTCTCGTTGGCTGAATCTTCTAGGTCACGGCAGCTGGAGCTGGAGGACAAGCAGAGCAGGCTGGAGACGGAGCTTCGTAGATACCTGGAGATGGACGGTATGGTTCTTATTGGCTACAAATTTGCATGCAGTTAAAGCCAACAGGATAAATCTAACCAGCTCCTTTTCTCCTTTTCTGCACATGAACAGAGTCCGACAAGACGGCCGAGCAGCGGGAGAAGGAGGAGCAAGTGCTGCAAGAGATGCTGGAGGTGGTGGACATGAGAAACTCATTAGTGGCCTTCCTGGAGGAGCAGCGGCTGAAGGAGGTCAGCGAGCAGCTGCAGGGAGTGTCCATGGTGGAGCCAAAGAGAGCAGAGACGGGGGCGACTCAGGTGCACTGGGCCTGAGCTGGTGTGCAGACACAGGCCCCATCCACACCCGCACACGGTGATGTGCACAGAAAGGACCCAGAATGGGTACCCTCCTGTAAATACACGTCAACATGTTTCAGCATACGTGCAGGATCACACTCATCGTGTCACACAGGGCTGCACGATCCGAGGGGAAAAAAAAATCACAATTTTTTTTCACACTGAATTGAGATTGTAATTTTTCCTTTTAGTGATTCTTGGTGATTAATATTATTAATGATAATAGTGTTTTTGGCAGTACATATTCTTTATGAAGATGGAAATGGAGAAAAAGGGAACATTTGGTGTGATGCAACAGATTTTCCAGCTAATGCAAAAACTAAATAGTGAGTGTCACGTAAAAGTAGGGGTTTCAATTGAGATCGCAATTCATAAACTATTAATCGTGCAGCCCTATTGCCTCATGTCTCAGGTCAGATGCACAGTGGCAAACTACACGCACACACACATGCACACGCACACACACATCCACACGAACGCACACTGTACCACACACTCAGGGTGTTATAGCGACCAGATCCGGTCCTGCTGGCCTAATGCAGCCCCGTAGTGCTCCAGGATGCCGAGACACATCACTGGTCTTATGCTGGTGTTAAGGTGAATCCTGAATTTGCCATGAAGTTGCAGTGAAAGGGCCAGATGAGGAGAGCTTTCTCCTCCCCAGCTCCTCTCTGCCAGAGAAACTTTACAGTCCACCCCGCCCCCCCACCATCACCACCGATTCTTCTTCCGCATGTAAACATCCCGCCATGAGAACGTTAGCCATAGAAGTGATTCTGAGGAGTGAAAGCCTCCCAGGCTGTGGCCCAATCAGAGGCTATCTCTGCCTGTGACTGGCCATAGAGGGGACTGCATTCAGTGAGTGGGAGGGAGCCCTCTGCTGGCCATAGAGGGGACTGCATTCAGTGAGTGGGAGGGAGCCCTCTGCTGGCCGTAGAGGGGACTGCATTCAGTGAGTGGAAGGGAGCCCTCTGCTGGCCATAGAGGGGACTGCATTTAGTGAATGGGAGGGAGCCCTCTGCTGGCCATAGAGGGGACTGCATTTGGTGAGTGGGAGGGAGCCCTCTGCTGGCCATATCACCTATCACTGGAGTGAGTGGCCTTCTGAAGTGCCAGCCTGCACTGCCTCCTCGCGCTGTGGTCATAAGTATTACAGTTATGGCCACTGTAATTGCTACTGTTACTGCATTTGTCATTAATTCCGAGTTAATCCTCCTTGGCTTTTGTTCACTTACGCTCCAGTTCATATTTTAACATTCACTGTACCTTACTTTCCTTTGTGGAGTTCAGATGCTCTGGTGAAAGAGTGCGTGCGTGTGTGTGTGTGTGTGTCTGTGTGTGTGAGACACTTACTCAGGGTTTATAATAGAGCTTCGTACACCTGAGAGTCATGGCAGAACCGTATTTCATGTGGTGTTCATCTGGAAGACCAAAACGGAAAATGACTGTTTACGGAGGTATGACAGAGTTTAGGTTTTTTTGAATAAAATTCAACAAGCTAATATTAAATATTTTATTGCTCCCTGTTTATAACCAATGTGCACCTCCCATGTACAGTATGTGCAGATCAAAGTGTATTTGACACAGTATATGACATTCTGAAAATATATGTCTAATTGTCGTAGTGTTTGAGATTTTTTTTTTTTTCATTGTAGTTACTGTGCTGCTGGGACAGTACTTTGAAATCTTAATAAACTGTACATTTCTAATGCTTGGAATGATTTAATTTAAAGGTAGATATTCAGGTAGCTGTCATTTGGTAGCTGCCCCCCCACAAATGTTTTTTTTTCCGAAAGCTTCCTTTTCCCCCCATGTCCACTAGGTGGTATTTCTTGCCTGCCCAAGTCCGAGTGACTGTTTAGAATACATAGAATGCCGTTATTGTCCTTGTACGGGTAGCAAGTAAAACTTTCTAAAAAATTCTAGTCTACGCATATGTCATCCTGACATACATGGATGCACAGAGGTGAGAGCGAAGCCTGGGATCAGAGTGCAGGGCCAGCCACTATCCAAGGCCCCTGGACCCATCGGAGGTAAGGGCCATGCTCAAAGGCCCTGCCATTTGACCTGGCCGCCTTCCAGAAATGGGCACCGACTCCTAAGCTCCAGAGGCACACCACCCCATACTCTGTATGGCATATAGGGGTTCTTCCAAGTTTTGTCAGGTACACAAATGTACCCTGTACCAGTGTCGTGAAATGCTTTTTTCCTGCTTGCTTTGTGGATTGTGCTCAAAAAGAAATGCATAATATGTTAAAGCATAAAAATGAGATTAAAACCTGTAAAATAATAATCATTGAAATAACCATGTATATAGGGCAGTATATAGGAAGATATACAAATGTAAAAAGTAGCATGTTAGCTGTTTTGTTTAGTCGGGCTGCAGTAGGACCATGTACAGTGCAGAGAAGTGAATAGTTGCTTAGTTTTCTTAGCTTTAGCTTTGTCCCTGACCTGCAGTTCAGGGAGAATCCAAGGCATGTTGCGGTTCCCAAACCCGGTGGTGATGATTTCTGTCAAGCTGCCCATGTCGGCTTCTCTGTCATGTGGGCACCCTGCTTTTGGAAACTAGGCACCCTTTTTATTGTGAGGGGGTTGTGAGACTCGCTTGTTTCCTCCCAAAATCCACAGTCAATTTTTTTCAAAATTTTTTCTAGGGAGTAGAGAAGGGGGTTCAGAACACTGGGGGGTTCCTGTGTTGAGGGTGAGGCTTGATAAAGTATGTCTCCCTCTTGGATAACCGAGGGGTCTGCCTGTCCAGAATCCCAGCTGCATGTGGTGATATTCAGCCCCAAGTTCTCAAGCTTACTGATGAGCTTAATGGAGATTATTGTATTAAATCCATTGGTGTAATTAATGAAAAGGAAGCACACACAGTTCCCCTTCCTGTTGTCCAACTGGTTGAGAGCACAGTGCAGGATGAGAGCTATTGCATCATCTGTGAATCTGTTTGGACGATAAGCAAATTATAGTGGGTTCAGTGTGTTGGGCAGTGAGGAGCTGATGTAACCCTTGACCCATATCTCAACCCATTTCACTGTTGAGGTGAGTACAAGTGGGCAGGAGGCTAGGTGCAGCTCGGGACATGCTAGGTCAGGCTCCTTTTGCATGGGGGTGACAGTAGTGTTCTGACTTGGGACATTGATTCAACCCCCAATTGAGCCCCCATGCCGCCTTTCAATTTAGATTGTTTTAGTTAAATAGCCCAATGGGTAGACGGATGAAGTTACTAAGCAACTTAAAAACCTAAAGCCTCAGTAATCCACTTGCAAAGATGCATCTCACGCCACTTGCCTGGGACAGATTATATCACGAAGGCCCCTCTTTAAAATTCATCTCCCTGCGAGCTCTGCTGCCCCCTCCACAGGTAGAGCCTATCGATTAGCTGCCCACACTGCCGCTACCCCGGGGAGGGGTTTGATCATCATCCAGTACAGCTTCAGATCTGCAGATGAGCCCAGCGAAGATCACAGAATGTATTTCCAGTGACTAATTTAGTAATTATTGTTGCCTAGTATACCACTTTTTCAAAAGGCACACAAAGGAGCAGCACGTCTTTCTGAAGGTGCCATTGGCTTTTTTCCTGAAAAGAGCACTTCCTGGCTGTGGCCTGATCCAAACTCGTATTTATTGTATTTATTGTAGCAATGCTCCCATTACACAGTGGTTGGAAATACGTGGGTCTTCCACCTTCTTCTTCTCTAATTTGTGGTTTTTGTGGTTGGTTATCATGACTAAAATGTTTCAGAACCTCTCAAACACATCATTATGTCAAATCATCATTTATTTTGTGTAATTACAGGAAAATCATGCAACACACACACAAACTGGATACGCAAACAGGACTTGTATCAGTATCCATGAAGGGTCACATGGTTCCAAAAGGGCTATGGCTAAAACCTTTATCTATGTCCCAGGATCTAAGACGCAGACTTGCAGCCACTCAGGAGAAGTTCAAACAGCAGTTCAGCAAAGCGAATCCTTTCATAGGAAATCAAAGGACCTAAAGGAAAGCCACATAAATCACACTCGCACGCTCTAAGCTCTCCAAGCTGGAGCTGAAATGAATGCCCACTTCCCTGGAGGTATCAGACCAGACTTCTTGCTCCTCAGGCACCTCACTGGTGTTAGCTTTGTATTTATATTGCTGGATAGTTATTTAAGTACCTTGTATGACAGTATGGCACCCTTAAGCCTCCTGAGATGCTGTTATTCCATGTTCTTAACCACCAGGCAGCAGCTTCACCCCTAGTTACTGTTACCAAGGCAAGTGCATCTCCAGCATACCTTTTAGTTATATACTTACTCGGAATTGCTCATGTAAACATCCGGGTGTATAATCATTCTCAAAATTAATCTATCATTATGTTGCAACATACAGTTTAACACATATAATGAGAATTGCTATGCAAACAAGAAAATGTTTCTCTTTTTTCATTTCATTTGAAGGCACTTTAAAGCTTGGCTTTAATTATTTCAAAAAGATGGCTACGGAGATCAGCTTTAGATTAGTGTGTGCCTCTCCTGTGCCTCTCGTGTGCCTCTCCTGTGCCTCTCGTGTGCCTCAGCACAGGTAAAAAAGGGCTCATTTTGCTGACAAAACTACAAGCTAAAAAGCAAAGCTGCTTACTGAAAGGATGCTGGTTTATACTCCATGACTGATGATAACAGTGTTAATGTCTGAAATATGTCTGAAGTCACATGACCTGCCACCTGACCACAAAACGGCAGAAATGGTTTCGGAGGAGTGCAACTGGAGAGTGAAGGAAAAGTGGCCAATGAGCGCTCAGCATGTGTGGGAACGGCGAAGCATGACAGAGGAAGGGCGATCCACATAGCAAAGGCAATAAATCAGGGTTTGTCAAGCAAAACAAGCCGAAAGGGGGAACCATAAAACAAAGGGACTTTGACGGGTCAAAACTAAACGGAAAAGACAAATAGAATCCATTCCCCGGATTTGTGGACTCTTGAAGGGAAATGAAGTTCCAGTTCTCAACCCCACGGAGGAGCCTGTTTCTCCAGTTCCCAGCCCAGTAGAGGGAACCACTCCCTGGTTTTCGATGAGTTGTCTTGTAGAAAGAACTTGTGCAGCTGTTTCCTGTGTCACTGATCGAGGAGGTTCACAGGCTCAGGGGGCTCCTCAAGCATCTGAAAGACCTGGCTGATGTGACTTTCCTGTGCCTAGCCCAGATGGGGCCATCACCATGGCCCTACGCAGGAGAGGTTGCTGCCCGTCCCAAGCCTGCGATGGGCTGGCCACCCCTCCTGGGCTGTTCTCTGCCTTGTACTCTGCGATGGGCTGGCCACCCCTCCTGGGCTGTTCCCTGCCTTGTGCTCTGCGATGGGCTGGCGCCCCATCCTGGGCTGTTCCCTGCCTTGTGCCCTGTGATGGGTTGGTGCCCCATCCTGGGCTGTTGCCTGCCTTGTGCCCTGCGATGGGCTGGCGCCCCGTCCTGGGATGTTCCCTGCCTTGTGCCCTTTGATGGGTTGGTGCCCCATCCTGGGCTGTACCGTGCCTTGTGTCCTGTGATGGGCTGGCCGCCCGTAGTGTGTCAGTATGCACCGGGTCTCTCCCGCTGTACGTGTGAAATCGCCCGCAGTGTGTCAGTGTGCACCGGGTCTCTCCCGCTGTACATGTGAAATCGGCCGCAGTGTGTCAGTGTGCACCGGGTCTCTCCCGCTGTACATGTGAAATTCGGCCGCAGTGTGTCAGAATGAACCAGATCTCTCCTGCTGTATGTGTGAAATCGCCCGCGGTGTGTCAGTGTGCACCGGGTTTCTCCCGCTGTACGCGTGAAATCGCCCGCAGTGTGTCAGTGTGCACCGGGTCTCTCCCGCTGTACGTGTGAAATCGCCCACAGTGTGTCAGTATGCACTGGGTCTCTCCCGCTGTACGTGTGAAATCGGCCGCAGTGTGTCAGTATGCACCGGGTCTCTCCCGCTGTACGCGTGAAATCGCCCGCAGTGTGTCAGTGTGCACCGGGTCTCTCCTACTGTATATGTGAAATCGCCCACAGTGTGTCAGTATGCACTGGGTCTCTCCTGCTGTACGTGTGAAATCGCCCGCAGTGTGTCAGTGTGCACCGGGTCTCTCCTACTGTATATGTGAAATCGGCTGCAGGCTCACCAGTGGTTAGAGACAATAGCTGCAGGGTGGAGTGCCTGAAGAATCCCCAAAGCAGCATGGGTGAGGTGCAGATTTCAAAAGACATTACAAGAAACCATTGAGGACAATTACCATGTATCGAGGTTGCACTGTAAATGTACAGAAGTGAGTGAAATCCTTTATTCTCAGGCAGGTCAAAAAAAGTTGACTCACAGATGCAGCAATGATCGCTTTCAGTTGAGCAGAGGCCTTGGATTTAAAGTGGCCTTGAAACTTTGGCCTTTAATGGGGATGTTGTGCTGAATGACACTGTAAGAAAATGTACTTTTTTATAAAAGGACAAAAGTTTTTATTCAGGGATATACACTGAACTAGAAACCCCATTCTACTCTCCCTCCCTCTCAGAAGGTTATTTCTTCACTCTTTGCCATTTTATATTTTATTTATATAAAGAAACATATGCGTGACCTGTGCAGTGCATCCATCCACTTCGCAGACTCTGGAGGCTCAGGACGATCAGTGCAGCCCCTCCCAGGTCAGACGCTAGGGGCTAGAGGCTCAGGACGATGAGTGCGGCCCCTCCCAGGTCAGACGCTAGCGGCTGGAGGCTCAGGACGATCAGTGCGGCCCCTCCCAGGTCAGACGCTAGGGGCTGGAGGCTCAGGACGATGAGTGCGGCCCCTCCCGGGTCAGACGCTAGCGGCTGGAGGCTCAGGATGATGAGTGCAGCCCCTCCCGGGTCAGACGCTAGCGGCTGGAGGCTCAGGACGATCAGTGCGGCCCCTCCCGGGTCAGACGCTAGCGGCTGGAAGCTCAGGACAATCAGTGCAGCCCCAACCGGTTCCTGCCCTTGCAGAGTGAGAACCTGAGAATCCTGACCATGGACCATGTCTCGCTGCTGCACTCGGCCTGCCTAGGGGGGCCACCGTCACAGCAGGAATGTGGCCCGCAAGCCTGCCCTCCATTGCCTAAGACACATGGCATGTGAGGAACTAGAAAACTGGCAGAACAAATGTGTTATAAAACTGGATAATAACAACATGGTTACTTAATTTTTTTCCTCTTCTGCCAACTGAACATGTCAAGCAAAATGTCAAGTGTTGTATCAGTCATCTGTATTCACACTGGTGACTGACGTGATCTTACCACTCAGCTATCTGCTGTGGTAAGTTGTTCCAAGTTTGAGAGGCTCTCACCATTAATGTTGAAGTCTGTCCCTAGTTGAATGATAGCAAGGACACTGAAAACCATATTGTGTCACGTATAATTTTACGTGTAAAAAAAGTTTGTTACAGGCTTACTCACCAACTAGAAGAATACAAACGTTCAAGGCCCTGAAAACATGATACATTTTATTTTGAGAATTATCATGCATTAATGTAGTTATTATATTTGCCATTTTGTCACTCATTTATTTCTTACATAACGTTCACCATTATGTCTTAAAACTGACTTTTTATCCACTTACACAACCTGTGCGCTTCCAATGACGAACGGGTTCCGCCGACCCCGCGCTGCCTCTCGTGGGCAGATCGCCTTCTAATTACTCTGTACAGCGTTATATATAAGGGCATGTAAAGGATACGAGAGCCTGCCGGAGACCCGAAGCTGCCCGCAGCCCGGCGTCCGCATGTCGCTATGGATCATTACTGGGCTGGAAAACCTTACATCTTATTTATTTTCAGTACTTTCGTCACATTACATATATATACACACTCACCTAAAGGATTATTAGGAACACCTGTTCAATTTCTCATTAATACTATTATCTAATCAACCAATCACATGGCAGTTGCTTCAATGCATTTAGGGGTGTGGTCCTGGTCAAGACAATCTCCTGA
>JAODKN010000113.1:775904-787556 GCA_026774425.1 Petrocephalus zakoni
CCATGTGATTGGTTGATTAGATAATTGCATTAATGAGAAATTGAACAGGTGTTCCTAATAATCCTTTAGGTGAGTGTCGATATGTATATATAGAGCAAACTGCGGACACGTCCGGGTCGTTTTCATGCCAAACAATTGTTATTTAAAGGGCCAGTTTCCCGGACAAGGATTAAGCCTAGTCCGGGACTAAACTGGATTTTGTATGGGGATTCTCCGTGTTTAGTCCAGGACTAGGTTTAGTCTTTGTTCGGGAAACTGGCCCATAGAGTTTAATGTTGATGGTTGTAAAGTAACATCCATTTAATGCCATGGATGGATGGATAGCTGGTGTAACACTCTTTAACTTTCACTAGAACTTCAATTCAAATCAATATTTTGAAGAGGAAGAGCACTGAGCCACCACGATTCATTGTTATAAGTGTGTTAGGTTTTATAGTCTGGCATAACAGAATCACTGCACTACTTCTGGATAGTTTGCTATGCAATAAGCCTCACTAGTTTAATCACTACCCAAATGTTTTGTACTCCAGTAAATGATTTCAGAGATTAAATCCCAGCATGAATTTCTAGATATAGAATGTATTTTATGCATTCATATAGAGTAATTTTTAACAGATTATTATGTAGAACATTCAGCATTATATACTGATATTCCTTCATATGTGAAAGGGTATTCCTTTTCAAACTGACCAGTTCTGGTTGGTGTCCTGGGTTACTGTCTAGCTGTATGGGACGAGCGGCGTACATGTGGTGACTGGCACTCCACAGTACTGCAGCAGTATTACATTTCAGATGGCAGGCATTGTACCTCGCAAAGTGTTACAGGAAGAGAAGGTGTGGAGAAATGTATATCCATTGAGACATGGAATTATATCATACGAACTTGTTCAGTGGCATCTCACTAAAATGAACAGTTATAACACTTTCATGATCAAAATTCCCCTTCATTTCCAGACTTATTTTGTTTTGGAAACACACTGTTATTATTTTTGGGAATGGCCTTTTATGAATATTCAGTTTTCCTTCTGCCAGATGTATTTTGTGTAGTTATTAGTTCAAGCAATGCACCTCATTCTGCAGGCTTTCTTGAAGGTCCACAGAACATTGTTTTTGGTAGCTGCCAAGAGCGAACACTGTTCCCATCCCACTGGGCTCCTGATCGTTTGGGAAATGAGGTGTCACTAAAAGGATGTCCGCACCTGGGTCCCGGCTGCTATGACAACCACACTGTGAGTTGTCTGCGGGGCTTTTGCTATCACGTACAGCATCGTTGGCTTCTAGTTGACCACAGCACTCCCATCACCTACTTTAACCATTAACAGTGCTGTGCTGTTTCTTAGCCTAACGGAGAAAATAGGTTACATCCATGTCTGCTGGGCCCTTACGGATCTGCATTGCATTCGCTTTTGTTATTTCCAAACACATTATATCAGTGGGTCTTCCCTCTGTAAGTCCTGTATTCTCTTCCCCGAACCCCATGCCCTCTAAACACACACTATACTCCCGCAGTATTGATAGGCACATCCCCGGCACCCATCCTCAAATCTACGTCCTTGGTGGCGCGGACAGAGGAACACACATCTGATCTTGCTTCCCACCTACAGAGATACAGCTTGTTTCTCGTCCCACTTTGACGCCACCATAGAAACTCTTCCAGTGGTAACCCTTGTATATATGACCAAATTGTGGTGGGCGTGTGAAGTCAGCATTACAACCTGCATTAGAACCTGGCATGCGCTGGTTGTTCTCTTGGTTCTGCTAGCTGGGCACTATTGTCTATGAGCTGGAGAAGAGGCCACTGAGCAAGAAAGGCTATGTCTTGGCAGCAAGAACTTCAGCCCGCTTCCTGCCCCCAGCCCAGGTACTCCAGGAAGCCTCTCACACACCTAGCCAGGGATTTCATTAGGGTCATGTTTTAAACATCTTATGTTTAAAACATCCTACATACAGTATTTGGACAAAAGTATTGGGACACCTGCTTGTCCAGCATATGATGTTGACTAACCTTTGGTTGCTATAACAGCTTCTGCTCTTCAGGGAAGGCTTTCCACTGGATGTTGCAGCATTGCTGGTGGGACTTGCTGCCATTCAGGTTGGGTATCGGTGCTGCATGATCAGCTCCCTTTCTGTGTGTCACCTTGCTGAGCTCCCTCCCAGATGAGTCCACTTCACAATCACCTCACTTGCAGTTGACCAGGGCAGCTCTAGCAGGACAGAAATGTGGAGAGCCGACTTCCTTGAAAGGTGTCCAGTGGTATCCAGTGACAGTGCTAAGCTGACTACCCTCTTCAGTATAAGCATACATTTTGCTGCCAGTGTTTGATGCTGGAGATTGTGTGGCTGTGTGCTTAATTATACACCTGCATGTCAGCAATTTGTGTGGCTTACAGTATGTGGCCAATCCTATAATACGGGTGTCCCAATACTTTTGCCCATATAGTGCATTCACATATAACTGTATAAATAAAACTGTAGCATAATATGTAACTGCAAGATAGATATAAAAAGAAGTAACTGCAATTTCATGATTTTTTCTGCAGCCCATCAGATACAGTTCGCAAAAATAAGAAAGCTACCTGCAGTATATTAATGTACTCTTTGCATATGTATTGGGTGACGAATATAAAGGTGTTAATAGTTCTTTCGACATGACATGTCCATGTTTCCGCTAGACCACCACTCCCTCCCCGCAGAGGTACCAGAGCCAGTGGTCCCGTCTCAGGCTCCTCCCACCCTGCAAAGTGCCCTTTTCCTCCTCTACACAGAGGTTCACCACCCAGCGCTTCTCACCTGACTCTAACCCTGGGTAAGTAATAACCATCCCGCCTTTTAGTTTCTGTTTAAGGTTCAAAGGCCATCTCTGCTCTTTGTGTGCACAGCTTGTGCATTGTCAAAAAAAAGGGTACAAATTTGTACCTTTGCTTGTCACTGGAGCTATACCCTCAAGGGTCTGCCAGTTGTACCCTAGCTGTAGGTAATTGTACCTTTTATGGTAGAGAAATGAGGAACCTTTTTTGTACCTTAAGATTTCCTCAGGCTGCTCAAGTTTCCCCCTCAGCCCAAAGATACGTCATTCTACAGACTGATGTCTATATTATGGCATACACAGCTACAAGCACAAGGCTATACTAAATACATTTTTCAGTAAATTAATTTGTTGCATATATTTTTTGGACTTATGACCTCTTTGATGACTGTGACAACAGAAATAAGAGGTATGCAAACTGGGTCACAATTTCATGAACTAATCACTTCTCCTTGCAAACTACCAAGGAATTAGAATGTAGTCCAGGGGCTTCCTCCCATCTGGCAAATGAAGGAATGTCTCACTTAGTCATTTCTGTGTGTTTCTAAATATAAATACCTTTATTGTTGCCACAGATCTGGAGATTGAATTGTTTAACCACTGAATATGTATGTTTTTGTGTCTTAGTCACTAGCAAAGCACTACAGGTCCTGAAGTGGTCAGACTCTAAGAAAACAACCTAATTACTAAATTTAGCAGAAACGTTCAATAGTAAATACCTTTTCTGTATCCATATTAATTTGGTTGTAGGTGAAGAATACAACACTTATACACAATTATACACAACCGTAAGTCACAAAATCTTAATTGTACTGCTGTGTCTGTGTTTTGTTGACACAAGTGAGATTCTAAATGTCATGCAGTATAAACCACCACAGAATAGGAAGCACTTGTGAATTTACCCATCCCCCCCCATCCTGGTGAGGGGTGCTGGCTGAATTTGGTACATTTAGAATTATTCATTAATGTTATAGTACTGCTGTAATGCCACCAAGCAGTACCAGGGGCGTAGCACCAAATTCTGGGCCCTATGCACAAGCAGTGGCCATGGGCCCCCATAAGCTCCAGGGTCACAACTACCTACAACTAACCTTACTACTAATCTATGAACTCTTATATGTGTAACAAAACAAGCCTTATTACAGAACTTCTCTGAATTTGTTTTATTTGCAGAATGCTTAAAAGCTAACAGTAGATGCCGCCAAAGGTCAAGGGAGAGGGTGCCTGTCCTCAGACACTATATGCACTTGGACACCATTTAATACATCAATCAACTGATGCATTTACCCAAAATATTAGCATTTACATTAGTTAACATTTATTGTGATCTTATAATTATATTTAAAGGAAAATAAAATTTCACTCCTCAGGGGCCCTGGTAATTTAGTCTCACTTTTCACCCAACTACGGCACCCCGGAGTAGTACTGTTGGAATTGGACACAACTGGGCACAAGGCTAAAGAACCAATCGCTAATTTCTGACGAGTCAGTAGCCATAGGAGGAGCTGTCATTGAGACACTTGCTTATATTTAGTGTCGCTGAAAGATTGATCGCATGCCTAACTGGCAGTTCTTTCCACAGCCCAGGCTCGTATGTCCATGATACTCCCCGCACCAGGAAAGTATCGTGGCCAATGAGGTTTGGCCCCCCGGATTGGACTCGGGTGCCTGTGCTGAAGAGGCAGAGCCTGAGGACTGAGGTCTGTGCACCGATTTCAGGTCTGTGACTTCAAGAGCAAAGGTACAAAGTAACACATTAACACAGATTTTAAATTTCTCATTTTAGCTCATTAGCGACAAGGAATTCCGAAAGCAAAGGAACAGGGTGGCATATCTGCACCTCTTCTACACCTAAATCCACTTGCGAAGCTAAAAGGAGCATTACAACAAATAAATTGCTTTTTACCCATTTCTGTGGATTCATTTTTACACATTTTAAATGTTTTTCTACAATTCGTTGCAAAATGTACAGATCGCTTTAGGTACTGATATGATGTGGGGCACATGAATTTACTCTATCAAAAGTTTACCAAATCAAGTATGAACCTCATTCACTGATTCCCATGCTATGGGAGGTGCCCTAGGTGGTTTGGGCACCTTTTAAGGACAGAGCCAGGGCAGCACACTCCCCCCACACCCCTCACCAGGAAATGAGCACGATGAAAATGTATAACCCGTGCCTATGGCGGTAGTAATGGACATTTTATTAAAATACTTAGGAGCCATTTTGGCTGCCCTATTACAGCCAAAATTCAGTTCTTATCACTTTAAATTACAAAATGACAAACTTAACACCCTAAAACACATATATACAGGTAGAGGATCACATAGCCTCCCATTTGGCCTGTAACTGGAAAAGGTTGCCCTTCTTTACAGTGACTGTAAAAACACTGCTCTTACGTGTGCATAAAGTGTGTTCAGTTTTGGTTTTAGGCCAAAAATTTTAATAAATTTAATTATGTAAATTTGTAATGGACTAAAGAGACCACAGACTGGATAGTTTACATCTGAAGCAACAGAATGACAAACTTGTCCAAAGATTAAAAAATAAACATCTGAACAGCCGCAGTTCCCACAACAGGCCGAGCTGGCTGCTGGTGAAGACCGGAATTTCAGTCTATATTCAGTCAGAGTGAAGGTGTGTCCCTTGGGGAACCTCCTCTCGTGGTATGAGAGCGAGCGCTCGATGCGGCCCTCTCTCAGTCTCTCACTGCACGAGTCCACCTGCCTCTGGTACACCTCACTTCTTCCGCCTCACTTTGGGCTTCTTGACTGGCCTCAGATATGGGTTGTCAATCATATTCTCCTCGCTGGCCTTTACTGCGGGCACCACCACTCCACCAGGTGGCAGCACGGAGTTCTCCTTATCAGCGCCAGAGTCGTCCTAATATTGGGCAAGAGGGTAAAAAAGCCAGTCAGACTAAGAAGCTAGCTGATCATTTTCAGAAACGGATAACCTTTCACAAGGAGCATAGGGCTCCTCAGTTTTAGACGGGACACTGGGCATCGCTCACGTTAGCAATGTTGCCGGGGGTATTTTCGTTGTCAGTCTGATCGTCCTGCTCTGATGAATCCGTCTCCTCCAGCGTCTGCAGCTCGAGCTCCGAGGGCAGGAGGGCGTTCAGGTAAGGGATCGAGCTCGGCCGCGCTGCAATTACTAAGAAAAAGGAGCAGAAAACACAAGGCCGTTAGGTAGAGAATGCTATGAAGAGCGAGGCGGCTTAACAGCCACAGTTAAGGGACACATAGCTTCTGGTTTTCTGAGAACAATGCTTGGTGGTAGCAGCGGCCTCAGTCTCACATGAAACAACACAGATGTCTCCACCACCAGTGACAGAGGACTGATGTCTGAATTTTGCACTAGTAGGGATCTTCATCCAAGCGGATGAACTTAGCAATCGATAGCACTCCCCCCACCACCCACCAGAACAGAATGATGGAGATGTGCCAAAAAGCAGACCAAGGCAGACGAGGGCTCACATGGAAAGGCAGTGATGTCATCTTTGAAGAGACTCTGTGTCTCGCCTGTCTTGGCCATGAATCGGGTGAGTGCCCGTTCCACGTCCCGCCGCTGAGAGGCCGCTTTCTCCCGCAGCACCTGGTAGTCAGATACTGGCTCCCGAAACGTCTGCAGGGAGTCAAAAAAGAAAAAAAAAAAAACTCAGCGATCCCACGAACATCCCCAGCAATATGACCTCCGTGTACAGCACAGCCATTATCACTGCATTAGCTCTGCAATATAGCAACAGTGCTGGGTTATGACTCTGGGTGGCGAGGGAGCCCTTACCGGGGTTTTGATGTAGGTGTGGGGGTCTGGGAACTCCGGGAAGTAGTTGGGGATGTGTGAAGGGTGCGGCCGCTTCTGTCCCGCCACCAGAGCCTTGGGTACCACGGGCGCATTCGTCACGGGAGCTGTAGTGACAACCAGGGAAGCCGCATGAACTCCAATAGTGACAAGTGCAGGAACGGGCTACTGACACAGGAGCACATGGGAAGCCATGTAAACTCCAATACTGACAAGTGCAGGGACTAAATATGATTTTTATATGATATATTAATGAAAATATCAGGGAAAAATGAAAAGATATTTTGTAATTAATTGCAATACTTCAGTAAATCTGGTAATTTCACATCTTAAACATCAATATTTCACTTTCAAAGTGTCCTCCTGCTGAACTGAAGAACAGAAGACAAGGTAGAAGGCCACAGGAGTGTGGAAGCACTCACGTGCTGTGATAACCATCCTCTGTGACCTTTTGGCATAGATGGGTAAAGTGTCCACACTAAAACCTGTAGGGAACAATACACGAGGTAAAACACAGCAAAAAACAAAGGAACCTGAGCAGCTCAGCTTATCCAATATCCCAGCCCATCATCATACTAAATTCTTTTAAAACTATGCCTAGAAACCTGTTCCTGCTTCTGCTTGATGTACTCAGTAATCATTCTACATTATTAAATACTACTCCACACATTCCTGGTGATACTATCGGCAAGATGGCACTCTTTGGTGGCTCTCACCCATCTCAACGAGCGTGACGACCACGTCAGACAGCGTTGGCGTGCTCCGTGCCGTGTGCTCGCAGTACGCTTTGGCGGATCTTCCCACCTCAGAGATGTCTGAGAAAATAACAGGACAGCTTATGTTGTGCACAAAATCACAGCCAAGAAATTAAGCAATTTAGGAAATACATCCTTATTGGGGCCTCAATGAGAAATGAAAACAGGTTATGCAACCTGAATTTGAAAATATTCCTTAATGGCCAACAAAAATTGAGATAAAGATAATATTGACAGACAGGATGTCTGGGCTCAGCCTCAGAGAGGTGAGGAGCTCAAAGCAGAGCCGCTGCTCCTCTGGAGCCAGTTGAGGTGGTTCGGGTATCTATCCAAGATGACTCCTTGATATCTCCCTGAGGAGATCCTTCAGGCATGTCCAGCTGGGAAGCCGGTGAAGGCTATGCGGTGCCTACGTACAGCTCTGGATCATTTCTGTGAGCGACTCCACTGCTGCCTTCTCAGCGCTCTCGAAGCCACACTCTGTCAACAGCGAGCTGACCACCACTTGCAAGGTCCGTCGCCGAGCCAGATGGTAATTCTCAGAAGGACTCGAAGTCGTTTTCCCCCCACCTGAACGCTGTGGGGGTATTTCAGAACATCAGCCACCATCCATTTACAGTTGCAATCAGGCAGAGAAACCCAGCCTTAAAGACACCTCACTTTCACGGAACTACTTTACAGTAACACTCTGCAAGAAAACTTGGTGCCGTCTGGACAAATGCAAGCAACCAGGAACAATGCATCTCCATCAGGCCTCAGTCAGACTGCTGCGGCTGTACCCAGGCCTGTCTGTAAGGCTGTGTGCAGGTCTCTTTGCCTTTTATAAGCATTCACCCGCAGGATGCTTGCAACTAGCTTAAACTTATTAGCGTTAACTCAAAAACTGGCAGGCATTTACTTCGGCTCCCTTAAAGACAAAAACAACGAAAGAGCATTGTTGTAGCACAGAATTATCCAAATCATGACGAACATTTAATAAGCAACCAAATGTTAATTTAATTATGAACTCAGACGGCAGACCCAGCGTCATACGGCGTAACCGCGAGGTAATCGGTGGGTTTTCTGCTTTTTCCGGGCTGCCGGCCCCGGCTCAGCACCCCCCTGCCCACCCCGGGCGGATAAGCAGCCAGTAACACCAGCTAACCGCACAGCACACCAACACACAGCCGAAATAAGCTCACAATACGCCATTTTACAGCACTACTCCTGGCAGCCCCACGATAACAGGCCCAGCCCAGCAGCGAGCTAATGTCGACTGCATGGTACCGGAGGGAGCGAATAAGCAGCCGCTGATGCCGGAGTAACAGGCGTAGGTTACGGCGTAAGTTAGGGGCACTTACCGTGGCGGCGTTTAAGGACCCGCTCCCCATGACAGCAGGGTCCGCCATCTTTGCTGCGTTTCCGCCGCCACCCCCCGCGACGTGTCGCTACCCCGCGAATATGACAACGAATATATACCTATCTGTCTACATATCTGCTAGGGCTAATATCCCAACATCGCGATTTTAATACCATTTATATGCGTGTGAGGAAAACTGAGCTTTAATCAAGGCGATGCTGATTTATTGAGTTTAAAAGCGGCAGAAAAATGTCTACTGCCACCTAGTGGTTGGGGGTCTGTCTTTTCCACCCACGTTAACTGTTGCTACTTCTAAACATTTCGACGTACGGGAATTAAAAGAAAATGTATTTGCAGCTGTCACTATGTCTTTCTGAGGCTGTTTTACTGGTCATGGAAAAGTGTGATTCATCCACCAATCACCCTATGCAAGGACACAGGGGCCCAGTAGCGATGTGCATAAACTCAGGATAGATATTCACCTTTGAATGTTTTTGGACTGTGCGGGTAAACCCAGAGTACTCTAAGGAAACTCCATGACAACACGGGAAGAACATGCAAACTTCACACATGGAGCCAGGGTAGAAAGTCAAACCCTGGTCCCAGATGAGTGAGGCAGCAGTGCCAGCCAGTACACTACCCCTAAGTCTGAGTTGGTATTGGTTCCCATATGTATGTGCAAGGTATTTAAGAGACATACAGAAGATAAAATTCATGCTTCACCCCATATCATCAAATACCAGCAATAAAATTTTTTAACAATTTATTTCATCATTAAAACTGTCAATTTCACAAACATATCGTAATGAACAATATAGTAAACATCGCCAATATTATTAAAGTAGAAAAATAAATGTTTTTATGCTTTCATCTCTTTATAACATTTATTTATAGCATGAACAAGAAAAAAACACGACAATCTGTAAAATATTGTCTTTGTTTCTTAAAAAAGGCTTATGAATGACATTGAGATATATGGAGTCACCTAACATATTAAAACTGGGCCAGTCTATCGTGTGAAGTGTGGCCAGTCAACTCAAGAAGAATTTAAACCTAACATTCAACCTGCCCAATCTTAAGACTCGCAGTTAAATAGTACAAATAGCATAAAATGCTGCCACATGTGTGGACCTTAATGTAAAAATAGTACATTAAAAGTTAATATATTAATACTATTTGTAATTATTTGACTGTATTTTCTTCAAGTGTACTGAGGTTTCCAACGGTGGATAGTTCAGATCCAGAGAGTAAAAATCCAGACCAAGATTTTGTTTTGACCAAGCAGTTGAGCGCTCTGTGACTGCCCCTCTTTGGGCTCAACTGATTGGTTGAAACAAAATCATGGTCAGGATTTTTACTTTCTGGGCCTGAACTATCCACCTGTGGAGGTTTGTAATGTATGTGTTTTTGCAGTTGCATGTTTCCGTAATTAAACAAAACTGTTCAGCTTAGTTATTGAACATGTTGATGGTGACAGTCATGATAAATTATCCCTTCACCTAAATCACAAGTCTGGCCCTTTTTTATATTTTAATTGGTCATTTTGTTATCAGTGTATTATGAGTGTGGCATATTATTTTTAAATGATAACATTTAAGGCATTAAGGTGTCATGATGTCCTGTGATGGAGTAGCATCTCATTCCATTCTGGCGCCTCCTGCAGACCACAATAGGAATGCACCCCCCCCTCCCATCACCCACATGCCCCCCACACCCTATCCAGGACAGGGTGTATGATCTAACATAACATCCACTAAACCCGTAAAACTGTCAGTTTTTACACAGTGCTTTTGTAAAATTACAGGCATACAATATCAAAAAATGCAGACTGAAACAAAGAATAATAATATAGAATAATAATAATAATAATAATAAGATGAAGAATAAAGGAATTGAAAAAGTGCAGCTCCATCTACCATTTACTATATAACTATAAAATATTAAAAATATGAGCTGCCTTACAACTAGAGAGATACTGCAATTCAACCATTATCAAGCCAAGATCTCGCTCTGTATGAAATGTCATATGCGGAATACGCAGAGAGACTAAAGACTTCTATGACAGAAAAACATAAAGTATTTTTAACAAAATAAAAAATAGAGCAGAGAACTAGAAAAAAAATAAACATGAATTGTGTATTTTATGTTATTGTATGCTGCATATTAACAGGATGGAACTATTTTTAGGGCACCATGATTTCAACATTCACAGTAGCTTGAGAGGCTGAACATAACACTTCCCTCGATCCCTGGTGCGCTCTCAGACGTTCGACACAAGTGACACATGCTTGCAGAATGAGGCTCCCATTTTCTCTGGGAAGTGCTGTCAGACTGGCCTGTAGCATCCAGAGTGCCCCGGCAAGGCTGCCTCCCGGAGGTAGCCCTCCACTCGCTGCCTCAGGCTCCGGCAGATTTCCTGCAGGCGGACGCCGTAGGCAGGCTGGTAGAGCAGCACCATAACCATTGTAGCTATCATCAAGGCCAAAAGGAGACACAGGCCCAGCCAGGAGCAGCCACAGCTCTAGGAAGAGAAGAGCGAGGGTGCCCATCACCCCCTTTTGTTGAGCTTCTGTCCCCTGATAACTTCAAAGAACACTCTGAGTGTTTCCCAATCCGGTGTTGGGGGACCCGCGTGCTTCTGCTCCCTCCCAGCTCCTGGACAGTCTTTGGGCCCCCAGGACCGGCTTGGGAAGCACTGCTCTATATGCACATTATTATATATTTATTGCATGGCTGGTTAACTGACAGTTTTACCAGACTTAATAATATATGATTAAATGACCTCAGAATTTGCATCTGTGAAGATAGAACATTATTCTTTAGCAAATTTTAGAAAATACAACTAAGAATAAAATAAGGGCGGGCATACCATACCATACCATACCATTTTATTTATAAAGCACTTTAACCACAACAGCAAGGCCGACCAAAGTGCTGTACAGCTAGA
>JAODKN010000113.1:794563-813452 GCA_026774425.1 Petrocephalus zakoni
TTATGCCAAGCAAACCTGGGCATTCACTGGGAGCTCAGCTGAGCCACACTTATGCCAAGCAAACCTGGGCATTCACTGGGAGCTCAGCTGAGCCACACTTATGCCAAGCAAACCTGGGCATTCACTGGGAGCTCAGCTGAGCCACACTTATGCCAAGCAAACCTGGGCATTCACTCGGAGCTCAGCTGAGCCACATTTATGTCCAGCAAAGCCCCTGACAGCAAGTATGTTTGCAATATGCTACTGACCTCATATGTATGTCACGCTGAACAATAGCATCTGCTACATGAAATAAATGTAACTGTATTTTTGCAGGCAGGGGTGCTGCACGGCCCGGCTTACCGTCCACAGCTTGTTGGAAGATACCATCAGGGTGGAGGTTCTCTTCTGAAGGACAGCAAGCTTCTGCTTCAGCTTCTCCTCCCTCCACAGGGCCTCCTTTATGGCAGGGCAGATGGGGGGGGGCACCACATAGACACGACCTCATGTGCAGTCTGCAGCCTGAACCCACGCGTGTGTGACAGACATCTATGTACCCCTGCTGTGCCCAGTCATGTCCAGCCTGTACCCACACGTCTCTGACAGACATCTATGTACCCACACTGTGCCCAGTCATGTCCAGCCTGTACCCACACGTCTCTGACAGACATCTATGTACCCACACTGTGCCCAATCATGTCCAGCCTGTACCCACACGTCTCTGACAGACATCTATGTACCCACACTGTGCCCAGGCATGTCCAGCCTGTACCCACACGTCTCTGACAGACATCTATGTACCCACACTGTGCCCAGTCATGTCCAGCCTGTACCCACACGTCTATCCGCAGTTCCCATTCATTGTTGACCCACTCACATCTTCTCAAGAGATCATGGGAAGCTTCCTGCTTGTTTATAGTGGTTTGCTTACCTGTAAGTAATGTGCCAGCTGGAGAAGGTCCTGGAGAGGGAAGGTGAGAGAGAATGGTGATGACGTTGGTGCAGTCAGAAATCAAATCAAATGTGGGATTAAAATGAATGCTAGAGGGGTGGCATGCTGGTGCAGTGGTTAGCACTGTTGCCTCACTCCTCTGGGACCAAGGTTCAAGTCTCTGCCCAGGTTCCATGTGTCTGGAGTTTGCATGTTGTCATTGTGGGGTTTCCTCGGGGTACTCCTGTTTCCCCCCACAGTCCAAAAACATGCAGGGGCTAATTGGAGTTACTAAATTGCCCATAGGTATACATGCGAGTGTGCTCTGCGAAGGGCTGCCCCCCCATCCCGGGCTGTTCCCCGCCTTCTGCCTGTAGCTTCCGGGATAGGCTCCCGACCCCCCACGACTTCGAAGGATAAGCGGTTTCAGAGAATTGATGGAATTAATGATAGACCAAGGGTGTTTTATTAAGGGAATCGGAGAACACACAAGAGAAAGGCAGACAGCGAGCGTACAAATGCATCGACAATACCCGACAAGGGGAACAGGACACAGACTCACTAAAATAGGGCAGGACATCAAGGGTCAAACACAAGGCAGCTGTACAGGGCAAACAAGCATGAGGCAAAGCACAACGAGGGACAGGTGCAGGGAATCAAGCCCCGCCTGAGGGCAAAATAAGGGAAAAGACACGAAGCGCGGGGCTGAACGTGACAGGTTGTCACAATAAATGCGTTAATCGCTGTGATTAATTTGAAATTTTACATGTCAAAATAAATGACCGCATTTACGGTTTTGTTTACTTCCTGTTGGGGATAACCCAATGACACGGATGCCACAAATCCCATCCCATCCCAAATGGCCGTAAATGTTTCAAAAGTCCATTCCCCAAAGAAGCATCAGAACGAGGAGTCTAGAAGATCATTTAAACAAGATTCACCTTTATCTAGCTTATTGTCACATAAAAGGAGACGGGCAATGGTGAGGACACTTACCGATTCCCTGATCGTTACGAGGCCAGATCTGTAGGTGAAAGTTTAGGTTACAAAGAAGTGAAGGTTAGATTCCAGAGATCTAGGAATAATGAGGCATTTCCTGTGTTTCACGTTAAAATGAGATTTTATGTGGTGTTATCGCATGTCACCCTCCAAACTCACTAGTGACGATACACAACCAATGTGAGAAAATCTGCAGGTAGTGCTTCTGGCAAAAAACAGAAAATGTGTCTTATGGCTTTTTTCTAAGTGTTTTTTAAGTGAAGGAACAATTCTGTAATCAATTTCTTTGGAGGTTTAAGTGATGAAATGCAGAAATATTGTGGTCTGCATTGTATAACCGGATAACATTACAGCGACCAGCAAACTGCCCTGATAGTAACCTGACAAGACTCATGCCATGGGTCACCGCAGGCAGAGCAAGGCTGCCCTCATCAGAACTATCGCTTAGTAATGCTTTCTAGGATAAGCAAATCACCAGATCCCAGCTTTCTATCAGACACTTGTAGAAGTGTCTAACATGGTGCCTAAAATCACAGACACAGAGACGAGAGACAAATTCATAACTACAATTGTCATCCTCCGTAATATTCATTACTGCAGGACCGCTTTGCCACCCTGGTCCGTAAGGTCTGCCCGTAGTGTTGTGGTGCTGGAACAGTTATAAGACCAGGCTGGACTCACTCTGTCTGAGCACTAACATCCCGCGGTGAACGCTGCCAGCTCAGCTCTCCATGCCGCGTCTGAGTGCCTAAAGCAGTCAAGGAGCAAGGCTCATTCAGAAAACCAGCAGCAAATAGTCACATGATCATTAATGAGCTTTTGGTGAAGCAAATTTATAAGGAAAAATGGGTACTACTTTACAATAAGGCTCCCTTTTGCCACTTATAAATGGTAATAACTCATTAATAAAAAGAAAATTGTGTTATAACTCATTTATATTTGTCTAGTAACATTTTACAAAATGTTACAGCCTAATTGATAACCTGATTGTAAACCATTCATAAACCCTTTATAAGGGTAGTCTTACTGTAAAGTGGTACCAAAAATTTTTGAAAAATTTAGGTTTTAAATGATCAGTACTCTGTCTACAATAATACTTGGTATTTTAAATCATTTGGAAAACTTGAAGTAACTGTGTTAAGCTTAGGATTATCTTCCTGTACGGTACAGACTTTCAATAGAGATGGAACTGAGCATGTACCCACTATGGTTGAGTGTGTGCCCTTTACATAGGCTACGCTTTTTGAATATAGACACACTATATTGCCAAAATATTCAGATGCCTGCCTTTACACTCATCCATGTCTTTATAGACCTTGCTTTGTGCACTGGTGCACAGTCTTGTTGGAACAGGGAGGGGCCATCCCCAAACTGTTCCCGCAAAGTTGAGCATGGAGCATGAAATTGTCCAAAATGACTTCGTATGCTGAAGCATTAAGAGTTCCTTTCACTGGAACTAAGGGGCCAAGCCCAACCCCTGAAAAGCACCCCACACCATAATCCCCCCTCCACCAAACTTTACACTTGGCAGAATGCAGTGAGGTAAGTACCGTTCTCCTGGCAACCGCTTGTCCATCAGATTGCCAGACAGAAAAGCGTGATTCATCTCCACTGCTCTAGAGCCCAGTGGCAGTGTGCTTTACACCACTGCATCCAACGCATTGCATTGTACTTGGTGATGTAAGGCTTGAATGCAGCGACTCAGCCATGCAAACCCATTCCATGAAGCTCTCTATGCACTGTTCTTGAGCTAAGCTGAAGGCCACATGAGGTTTGGAGGTCTGTAGCTATTGACTCTGCAGAAAGTTGGCAACTTCTGCACACTGTGCGCTTCAGCATGCACTGTCCCAGCTCTGCGATTTTCTGTGGCCTACCAGTTTGTAGCTGAGTTGCTGTTGTTGTCCCCTACCACACTGGAATTCACTGAGCTCCTGAGATGACCCATTCTTTCACAACTGTTTGTAGAAGCAGTCTGCATGCATAGGTGCTTGATTTCATACACCTGTGGCCATGGAAGTGATTGGAACTCCTGAATTCAATAATTCGGAGGTGTGCCCCCTTACTTTTGGCAATATAGTGTGCATATGTCTGTCTCTTAAGTAAGATCTTGAGCCTGAATTTGTTCACCAAAAGTCTGTTGCACTACAAACAACGCAACGCTGTTTGGAAACAGAAGTTTAAACTTCTGTCTCTTATTTGTGCAACCAGTACATCCAAAACCAGCAAAAGTTTTATTTCAAAAGTGACTTTTTCCTAATTTTTGTTGATTCAAAACAACTCAGAATGTCAGTGAAATCAGTCTTTAATATTGATATCAATTAAATGAGATGGAGCGCCTTTTGTGGTGAATTCTGGGAATGGTCCACATGTATGTCATCCTAGTATATAGCACAGTCTATGCTGTGATGGTTTAGTACAGACGAATCTCCTGAGAACAGTCATACCTTTCTGACGTGTCGCTCTGATTCTCTCCAGCTGGGAGTGCTGACTCAGCCCTGGGACGTCCTGCAGAGCTCTGCCGGGTCCTTCCCTCACAAATACCTCGTCTCCACTACTGTGAGTTGGCTTCAACCATGGGGCCTACATTCAGCAACAAGGAACACACAACAGGCATGTCACATCAATGGTGCTTTAGATACGCTCTCCGTAAATAAGTTAATGCGACTATTAATATGTACTTGTTCTATGGAAGTAATGTCAGGCCACGTGATGCCCAAGTCTTCTGCCATGACCAGCGACCGTCTATCCAGTGGGCTGGCTCTGCTGGCCTTGGCCCGCAGGACCACCTTAGCTGCTTTCGGGACATCCTTCTCAGTGGCTGATGGCACCGCTGTGTTCTCCATTTGCCGGCGCTTGCAGAACTCCCTCTGCCGCCTCTGCTGCAGCTCGGCCCGTTTCCGGTCCGCCTCGTGCTGTCTGGCCGGGCTGCGGCACATGGTCGCATTGTTGCGGTCTCTCAGGCATTCGTGCTTGGCTACCCTTCGGTCCAGCTTCTGGTCATAGCCATCCAGCGGCACCCTTGGCCTCTGTGTGTCTCTCGTTGGCGTCATGGAGAAAGAAGCTTTTGGCTGCCAGTGCCGTGTGAATGCTGATCGCTCTTCAGTGAGGCATTTACCGGAACTGAAACATTGGGGACTGTCAGAAAAACCCAAGTAAACATTTGGATGAATGCATTTTTCTAACACGCTGATACATGAATGAAGCCTGTAATAATGCAATATGCTACTGCATCACTGAGTCGCTGCATTGGGATAAACTGAAAGATATAATCAAAAGCCATATAAATACATGTGCAACACTGGACAATAAAGCTGAAAACAGCTGGACTACCCTCGATAGGAGGATCACCAGTCTTACACAGCACTGGTATAGCACCTGCTTCTACTGCTATTCGTATGCTGTGAAAAAGAAAGTACGCCCTCGATTACATTTGCTGTGCATAAATCGTAATAAGCCTTTAGCTACAGGAAGGAATGAGGGCCTTCTATGGTTTTACGTATCAGGACATAATAAAAAAAACATCTGGTCCTTACCAGGTTCTATAATCAACTAATTAACTAAATCTAACCACAGGTGTAAAACAACACACAACAGATTGCACCGTCCATGCCATTATCTATTTAACAAAAATGAAACCAAAATGGAGAAGCCATGTGTGAAAAACTAAGTATATGTAGAAGCACCTTAAGCAGCAATAACTTGAAGTAACCATTTTCTGCATGACTTTATCAGTGTGTCACATCATTGGTGAGGAATTCTGGCCCACTCTGCTTCACAGTGTCACTTCAGTTCATTAAGGTCTGCAGCCATCCCTTTATGCACAGCTCTCTTAAGGTCCCGCCACAGCATTTCGGTCGGGTTGAGGGCTGGACTCTGACTGGGCCATTACAACACCTAGATTCTATTCTTTTTCAGCCATTGCGTTGCAGTTTTGCTGGTGTGCTTAGGATCATTGTCCTGTTGCATGACCCAATTTCGGCCAAGCTTTAGCTGTCAGGCAGATGGCCTCACATTTGACTCTACAATACTTTGGTATACAGAGGAGTTCATTCTCGACTCAATGACTGCAAGGTGCCCAGGTCCTGTGGTCGCAAAACAAACCCAAATGAACAACCCTGCAGTTGGTATGAGGTGTTTGTGCTGATATGCTGTGTTTGCCAAATGAGGCGCTGTGCATTATGGCTAACCCTCTCCACTTCGGTCTCTTCTGTTCAAAGGACGTTGTTCCAGAAGTCTTCAGATGCAACTTCGCAAACCTAAGCTATGCTGCCATGTTCTTTTTAGAAAGAAGAGGCTTTCTCCTGGCAACCCTTCTAAACAAGCCATACTAGTTCAGTCTATTTCTAATTGTACTGTCATTCATTTTAATATTTGCTAACCGAGGCCTGTAGAGTCTGAGATGTAACGCATGGTCTGACCTTGGGGTAATTTTCCTGGGATGTCTACTTCTGGGAAGATTAGCAACTGTGAATAATCTTTCTCATTATAGAATGATGTTCTTAAAATTGTTTGGCAATGGCCTTATAACCACTTCCTGATGGATGGGCAGCAACAATTGCTTCTCTAAGTTCATTGCTGCTGAGTACCTGTGCTGCCTCCGTAAGAATGACATTTTCACACACTGCTTCAGCGTTTTAGCCTAGTTTCTGTTAAATGAATAATGACACGTGTAATATGTCATGTATTGTTGTTCATCTGAGATTGTATTTGTCAAATTTTAGGATCTGCTAAGGACCAGGTGATATTTTATTATGGCCTGATATGTAAAACCTTAGAATTGAAGATGCTTTCTTTTACACCAGACTGTACATGTATTACTAACACAAACCAATAGGCCAGAAAAACAGAAAACAGAAACACAGCTTTTGTAAATGATATTGTAGGGCTCATACATGCTACCTGCCAGCTGGATGAATCATTAGATCTCATGTATATAGCTACACATCTTTTCCTTTACAAACTCATTTATCAGCATTTTGACAGCCATCGGCGTGGCGCTTTGGGAAGTAAACTTGTAACAGAAAAGTTACAGATTCAAATTACTGGAACAGAACAGCTGTATTACACTTACAGTACTACAGAAAAATGAACAGAACCTGGAATGCTTTAGTTAAATATGAAATATCCAGCAAAGTGTTTGACATTTTAATCTAATTACATAATTTTTGCATTATTTTCTGCTGTGCAGCCATTCGCAAAGATATTGGTGTAGCGTCTCTACACCAAGGCATGGCAAGGAAACAGAAGAAATTACCTTGTTACACATCGGCCTCATTGCTCTCTGAACGTCACATAAGCAGAAGGCTCGTCTGTAAGGATCAGATCATTAAAAACATCCAGAGATAATATCCATTTTAGACCTATGCATTGCAGGGCGTTTTACTGCTTTGCACAGTGAAGTTATTCCCCGCCTTGTTTCAGGCAGGAAATGAGAGACACCGCACCGTATGTGTGTGTGTGTATTTCTGCCAGTGTTCCTCTATCTACACCACCACCCGCTAGCAGAATGTGATCACTTATGGATAGAGAGACAACTCGTCACACTGACATACCCCTGCAAACCCAAGAAAGTACCGGACACAAAAATGATGCACCAGCCAGAAAATCCTTATAACATTTAAAAAAGAGGCTAGGCTCATGTGTGTTAACCTGCCCACTCTTCTGATGCTGGATTAACAGACTGGCTAAACCCTGTTTAAACCCATTAATGAACAGCGTACTGTTAACTCATTGTGTAGGCTTGTCATACATGAAATCAAAAATATATGAAGACATGAAGTCAAATATTATTTTCATGATATGGATTTATTTTTATTAGTTATTTTTCCATTTAGAATGCCCCAGATCTAAAAAAAAAAATACAACTTTTTATGGCAAATATTATTATCAAGCAATAGGTAAGAGATATTTCAGATGCATTGACATTTTATCTGTAGTTCCCATAAATGTTAACTAAATCTTAATTTTTATATGTGTAATGTTCAAGGACGTTTTTGTTATGCACCTAAAACGTCGCGCATTGATGAGCGCCTCTTGGCTATAAGCATTACCCGAGAACAGAGCTACGGAAGCGACGAAATCTCGCGATAATATGTGTAACCGTAGGAAGGGACGTCATAAGCGATACTGTTAAACTCTTGAACTATTAATAAAGCATATGTGTGTAATAAATCGTGGAAAAATAAGGACCACGAAACAGATTCCAGGAGCGAAGCATTCAAGAATTTTCTCTTAAGCAAACATTAAACCTAGCATTTAGGATGTGTGGTCTGCTGTTGGTTCAGTCAACGTGTCCGTCATGTGTGGCTGAACTACTGTTAGAGGCACCGGTGATATGTTATAGATAGATAGAGATACTTTATTTATCCTTAAGGGAATTTAGGCTATGGTAAATGTTAAAGTGCAAGCGAGTAGTGTGCCATCGCAAATGACCTAACAGGGACTTGTCGTCCGAGTGCCGTTATGACGTAATTATCTTCTCACCTTAGTTAGTCCGGAAGTTTACATTATAGAAATAAACTTATATGTTAACATTTATATTGTTGCAAATCAAATACCGTTGCTCACGTATGTGCGAAATATAATTTATTTTGTAAAAACAGATCTGGAGAAAGTACGCTGTTATCTATTTGTGGTATGACTAGGTAGCAGTGGTTATTTTTCATTAAGGAATAACGATTACATTTGCTGTACATAAATCGTAATAAGCCTTTAGCTACAGGAAGGAATGGGGGCCTTCTGCACGGTTTCTTTCACATTCGCCGTCAATAGCCGCGTTGCCCTGCTCACTGGCGCCCCCTCCCGGCCACTCTCTCTTAGTGCAGCCTCTCACAGACGCACTCCAACGCGGCCCTCCTTCGCTCCTTTAAGTGCTGTCAAAACCCATGGCATATGGCACTGTGACTTTTAATATTTCCTCCATTATACATTAATGTTTTAATGAGTAAATAATTCAAACACAATTATTTATGATATTTATTATTTGGACATTTATTTCTGTATAGCCCATTGCCAGCAGACCGCTACCCGCAGAACCTACGGGGAAAGTGAACGTAAGCCCCAAGTCCGCAGATACGGCGCAGTGCGGGAGGATCACGCGTAACACGCCGCTGCCCCTGCCTTTCCGTGAACTCATTGCAATACTAGTCAGTGCGGTGATTGATAATGCATTTTTGTTTGTCATAATTAGTTATATTCAGAACTACCTAATAATTGTTAATAAATATCAATACTTAATACACTTGACATCTATACGTCTGTAACGTATAACGCAAAGCCCGAGTTTCTATTTAAATGAATTTAACAAGCACTTTTAATACCTTCCTTGCTTTAAGTAGCCTACATTTCCTTTAAAAAAATAGGTATGTACACTAAAACAGCCATTAATTAATTTTAATGTAGCCCAATAATTAAGTTAATAAATGGTGCTGCTCGTCCATCGGGTGCGGAATTGAATCCCATTTATTGCACCTGTTTTTCGTTGACAGAATAAATGTGCGAGAATGAATAGGGCGGCTTTCACGGCCGAGCGCGCTTCCGAGGCGCCGGGCCGCCTGCCCCGCCGTCCGTAAGGAGCGCCCGTGGACTTTAGCACTGGCTTTTACGACCAGCAAAGCTTATTATGTGATCTTTGCCAGTAAAGAACTATCGGACATAGAATGCAAAGTTAAGCAAAAGCAAAAGCAGCTGTACGGACGGATTAAGGAAGCAAGGTGGAATTACAGGTACTGTACTCTCTACACGTATGTATACTGCACACAGTTGTGTGTGGCTATAAGAAAGATAGTACGCAGAGACTGCAGCTGGCATACAGTGATGCTTTGAGAATGCTACTTAAGAGGCTAAGATGGTGTAGTGCCAGTGAAATGTTGTTTGTGCACGAGTCAATACCTTACAAGCAGCGTTAAGGAATTTTATGTATACATTTATTTGTCGGTTGGATAGCTCTGAAAATAAGATCATTATGACCCTGTCCAACGTACGATTCAGTGTTGTTCGTTATTAGTCTCAGGTATGGCAACACTGGTATAATTGTATTTTTTAATAGTTTTTAATCTTTTAATCTTTTTGGTGTGTGTCGTCATTGTTTGCTGGACTTCGAGTCTGTAATAAAGTATTCTATTCTATTGTCGCAAATAACGATTTTTTTCAAAACATTTAAATAAAATCGGAAGATGTAGGTTGGATCACCGTATATGTCAGAAAACGTTTTTGCTCATAGGGAATGGAGTTGTTTGATTAGGCACCTTAAAACAGTGTTCAAAGATGGGCTTGTGGGTTTTATCAATCTGGGCTATTATTTTGCCATTTAAAAAAAACATTAATGAAAGACTTTATTTTCATGTAATGACGTCTTAATTATAGACCCAGATGACGCGAGTGCCGTTTATGCAGCTCTGAGTCACTAAGATAATGACGGGCTGTTTTACTGTCTCGGGAGGTAAAAGGTGTGTGGTTATCTTAAGGCTGCGCGTTAGGAAAGCTGGGAGCATTAATTAATGATTCACAAGATCATAAAATAGAGTTTGGTCAGTAACTGTACGAGGTGGATAGTTCATTAACTCAAATGTTTGAACCAAAGCATTAATGTTAAATCCTACAAAACAGTCACTCAAAAAAGTACATTTAATGTTCCAACATCAACGTAAAATCATCAACTTTTAAATGATTTAATTCATTTAAAGTCTCAACTTTACTGCCAAAATCTATCCACCAGTCTTCTCAACACGTGTCCTGGGGCAAATTCTCAGGAAACTATCCCAGGCAGCAAAAGGTACAAGGCCAGGGTACTCCTTGGATGGGATGCCGGTCCATAACAGGGCACACAGCTGGGGTACACTCTGGATGGGATGCCAGTCCGTAACAGGGCAGAAGGCCAGGGTATACCCTGGATGGGATGCCAGTCCATAACAGGGCGCAAGGTCGGAGTATAGCCAGGAAGGAATTCCAGGCCATCACAGGGCACATACAGTACACACACAATGGGCAGTTTATGTTTGTCGTTGGAAGGCAGGAGAGAACCAGAGATCATGGAAAACATGTAAATTCCACATAGAGGGAATGGGGGTATGGTTCAGACCTGCAGCCTTTGAGGGATAAGGCCAGTGTGCCACCCCCAGTTAAGCAAATGGGAAGATGAACTTTGGACTTTTTCTAAGGAAGTCACCCAAAACCATTCAGAAAAAGCTTCTTCCAAAGACATTTGGAAAAATCAAGATTCCTTCCTTTGTGAATAAATCTCAGTAAAATTAATCTTTGGGAAAAAGCTCTCAAAAAATGTCCTTTACATTTCAGTTAAGAAAGTATGGCTAGTAAATGTGGCCTCTTACTACCCAATTGCACTCAAGGCATTTATTACAGATCATGTATGGTGTTTTTACAGTGCAAGCTACTTTTACAAGAAAAGTGAAGATGTCGCAATCAACAGGAATGTCGTGGTGATTCACCTGTCGATCCTGAGTGTCCACTTGGCAGCCTCTGTTCTATGGGATTCTTTTGTGCTTAAACATGGTTAAACTGATATGCACATCAGGTGATAAAATTCATTAGCTGGCCAAAACTTGGAAACAAATCATTAGTTAATCAATAAACATAAGATGATCAATACCCTTCCAAACATTTCACTGGGAAGGAGACGTATTGTTCCATAGCTCACACTCTGGGAAATGTAATGGCCAGCAATGATACACTTGCATTTTAACAAACGATTTGGTTTTTCATATTCAGTAATGCTTACATAGTGATAATGTTTATCAGCCTTACCATTCTCACACTGAGGGAGGTCTAATTTCGATAATCTTTTATATGTGTGGAATTTGTCATGATTCAAGGAAAGATACATTTCCTGAGAGTGATGTATTTTTTTATTCCAGAGGTTTGCATTATTAGTCAGGGTTATCCTGTTTGAATGAGGGACCGCTTGGTTTATATGGGGGTGTGTGCTGGCCCACCTGCCAACGGCGAGGCTGATCCCCTGTTGGGCTTGGTTTATGTGGTGGTGTTTGCTGGCCCACTTGCCGAGGGCGAGGCTGATCCCCTGTTGGGCTTGGTTTATATGGTGGTGTGTGCTGGCCCACCTGCCGAGGGCGAGGCTGATCCCCTGTTGGGCCACCACAAGCAGTAAAAACGGGGAAAAGTGGGGCAGACCTGGGCTGGAGAAACACTCACATGCTGCATGGCTGTAAACATATATGACTCTTCTGGCCATAAAAACACCAAGAATGTTCTCGACGCTGAAGACTGTATCTGAAGTTTTATAACATTAAACTTTCACATCCTGCAGTTATAATTTGCTTTTTTGTTGGTTTTTTGTTTGACTTTCAGTTCTTGGACTGGAAGCTTCCACAATGTTTGTAAATGACAGCTGGTCTTCTCATGTCACAGGAAACCTGAGAACCTCCCTTCATTCATAGTAAGTGTGCTCCAGTGAGATCACCTATGGTTTGGGGTGTCGCTAAACCTGCCTTCGTATCCCTGACAGTGTGTAGCAGTGTAATAAAACAGCTGGAGTAGTGGCCATCACCTTGTATAACCCCTTTAACAGGGGTCTCCTTTTTTAGTTTTTAACATGAAGACCTATTTTATATAAAGGTAGTGGAGTGTTGACAGTAAAAGTTGTTCACTATTGGGTTCAGTAAAATTATCCTTTCTTGCAGTACTCATTGTCTGAGACAAAGTCTAATAAATGTCTATTCACGACTGTTAAAAAAGTCATTTTACATGTCACTTTGGATAAACACCCAGGGCTACCTAATGACAGTGGAAGGTCAACAAGAGAAATTGTGTGATGGTAAATCTTGATTTCTGAAATTGTATCATCACACTTTCATATTCTAATGCTCTGAATCACATTCGTATTTCTAATGTTCCAGTTTTGGGAGATTCACTTCATTACCGTTGTGTAATGTGACTGATGAGTTGTCAGCTCAAGTCTAGATTCGGTTGAAATGTAAATAATGTAAACTGCCAGGATAAAACTGTTTACAAATAAAAAACAAAGGGATTTATACCCTTGAGTTTGGAGGCCTTACTACCTTGACAACCTCTGGCATGTCTGTGTGTCCCAGCAATGCAAACCCAGAGGGCGAATCCTCTCAGAGGTCCAGTATGTCCCGACCCAGTGGGAAGACTATCTACAGTAAGTGCCGATCACTGTGCATTTAGTGTCACCAAGTGTGATCCAGTCCTAAGCTTAAACAGAAGTGGGTAGTGCATAGACCTGTACGCTATCCAGTGACCTGAGATGAGGACAGGACCCCTTTGGTACTGTCTCTCTTCTGAGAATCAGTACCACGGGTTTGACTTAATGTCGAACGAGCAGTTGCTCAGGAAGCCTGAATGAAGCACATTACCTGCATTGTGAGGGAGCCTCAGTTACGGCACTACAGCCATGTGGCGCGATTCCCTGAGGATGACAGGCTCACAGGATCCTCATTGCGGGGGACATGAGCGGCTGGACCAGGGGGACCACGTATCACCTGGCAGATAGACGGCAATTTCCGGAGGGTGGGACTGGGCCGTGTGTCGGCCTGGGGGGTCACCAACTGGGATCCTGAGGTGTTTTGTCGTGTGTTGCGGTATAGCAGTCCATGGACTAGGTAGTGCCAGTCCTCAGCTATGCGAAAGTTGGGCACTTCTAATTCTCGGATAGACCAGATGTGAGCAAAACGGCAGTCTAAGCTCACAGCTGGAGGTGGGCTGGGCAGTTGTGAGCCATTGCTGTACAGTTGTATAGCCAATGTAACATACTAGAGATCACATCTGCACAATGGAGAAACCTGTAGGTATATTCTCACCTCACCTTTATCTGTGGGATTTCTCTCCTCAGTGCAAAGAAAGGAGTATGCGGAGTCTATGTGCAAGCAGCCCAACAGCTTCCAGTGCAGGGTGGAGGTGAGGCGTCCAATGCTCCTCTGGATGCACTTTCACTGGGTCTGTGTGATGCTGTGTGCAGAGTCTGTGGCCCATTCAGAGCCTTCCAGAAGACCCTCGCTTTTCATGCCCGGAAACGCAATCTGTGATGACTTCTGTTTCATTGCTATTAATTACCCAGAGATCAGGAAATTTGGGACCAGAACACCTGGCAAAAATTACTGATTTTGCTGGTAAGAGCATATAGACAGTATAAAGGTGTGAGTCCCTTCAGGGAAGGATTTTATAATCTGCTCTGCATGTAATCATGTAAGCAGCAGATATCATGGAGGTATCACAGCTACACTACTTCTCACCATGCCCCTGAGAGAAGCACAATAGAATATCCAGGTAACTAACTGTTAAAGAACCAATCCTGCAAATAGTAATTTTAATATGAGTAAGAATAGCAGTCCTGACTTGACCTATGCAGCATTATGCATCATAATGAACCCCCTTAGCCTTGACCCCTGACTGTGCTCCTTGAGAGCAATCATTGACCCCAAATTCAGCTCCTTGATCCTGACTCTGTTCCATGACCCCTGCCTCTGCTCCTTGACCCCTGACTCTGGTCTCCGACCCCTGCCTCTCCTTCTCGACCCCTGCCTCTGGTCCTTGACCCCTGCGTCTGGTCTCCAATCCCTGCTTCTGCTGTTTTACCCCTACCTCTGGTCCTTGACCCCTGACTCTGGTATCCGACCCCTGACTCTGGTCTCCGATCCCTGATTCTGCTCCTTGACCCCTGACTCTGGTCTCAGACCCCTGACTCTGGTCTCCGACCCCTGACTCTGCTCCTTGACCCCTGCCTCTGGTCTCCGATCCCTGACTCTGCTCTTTGACCCCTGACTCTGGTCTCTGACCCCTGCCTCTGCAACTTGACCACCTGACTCTGGTCTCTGACCCCTGCCTCTGCCTTTTGACCCCTGACTCTGGTCTCTGACCCCTGCCTCTGCTCCTTGACCCCTGACTCTGGTCTCCGATCCCTGCCTCTGCTCCTTGACCCCTGACTCTGGTCTCCGACCCCTGCCTCTGCTCCTTGACTCCTGCCTCTGGTCTCTAACCTCTGACTCTGCTCCTCGACCCCACAGCATCTGCTCACAGTTGATCTGGATGGAAAGGAGCTGAGCGGGATGGATGACTGTGTCAGCAAACTGAAGGGGCTGGATGCCCAGGCCCGCGTCTGGGAGCAGCAGATGATCCTGGAGGTGCAGGGGGCCCACCTGCTGCTCATGGACATTGAGACCAAGGTGAGCGCTCACTCGGGGGGGCTTCTGCATGTGGTTCCCAGCATTACCCAGCTGCTGCCAGGCTGGGGTACCTTTAGAATACCCTTTGATTGAATTTCAGTGTGCTGGTGTGAATTTATCGTCTAGGACAGCGTTCATCATTTTTTTTATATCACTGTAATTATTGCCGAATGCAGTTTGATTTTTGGTTTTGTGCTTCCATAAAAGGTTAATTTATTGTCTTATTAACTCTCCTCTCCTCTCGCTGGCCCCCGGGGGCAGGAGGAACTAGAGGCTGTGGCCCTGGCCAGTGTCTCCCAGGTGCGGGCCGTGCTGGGCAGCTGTGGCTACAACTCGCTGCTGCTGCTGGCTGTGCAGGAGCGCGGCTGGCCTGCCCGGGTCTTCATGTTCCAGTGTGATGAGATGGGGGTGAGCCGAGGGCCGTCGGCGGGGGCCCTGTGGGAGCTGTGTGTTTCTCATGTTATTCCATAGCACACACCCCTTAAAAAGCACTCGTTACATCATTGGATGGGCTGAATTAGCTGTGGGAATAGAAAAATATGTGGGATGGCAGGGGGCCCTTAAGGGGATTCCAGGTACCCCATTCATGAAAGATAAATGCAGTGTTGGCGAAATGATTATTCACTTAAAGACTTTTTTGTCATTGCTTGGATGTTCTCCATTATTGGAGTGACATTCCGATGGCTCTGTTTGAATGGTACCCAGGCAGAGACCATCAAAGATAACCTGGAGAGAGTCGTCCAGCACAGGAAGGAAGAGGCGACCGAGAACCTTAGGAGGAACCAGCACAGCATTAGGTGGGGAAATGATGGCTTTGACTCAGGCTTTGGTGCGTAACTGTGTTTGTGGTCCATAAACACGCAACCGTGGCGTGGCAGTCAGTAATCATACACCAGGAAAAGGAAGGATTTTAAATCATGGTGGTGCTCCCCATTGCTTCTGTAACGCTCTTTGTGGGTCCTGAAAAGCACTGTTTAAATGGAACATTCATGAATTCTTTCATTCATTGTTACAAAATACAATAATTTCCACACAGTAAATCATCACGAAAATATTTAGTTGCTCTGCGGAGACATTTATCATCAGATAATGGTTATGTAAGTTCGTACTTAGAAGGCAGCTAACTCTCCACCAGCATGCATTAATAAATTAATGAAATAACTGTGTAGTACTGGATACCTACTGCAGAAATGATGGACGTCGGCATTGCGGTTTGTGTAGAGGGTATTTTAGTGCATGGAACGTCAGCCCAGAAGGGAGAGGCACAAAGACATCATGGGCTGGCTGTGTGGGGGCTCATTTCCTGGTCCTGGATTTCTTCAGGTTCTGCAAGAAGGACAGGTCACAGCTGATGATCATCTTAGTATAAGGAACCTGAATTTATCATCTTAGCCAGTTGTACAACACAATATCAGGACTGAAAGAATGCAGACTTACTGGTCTCTGAATTTGAAATACAACAGCAGAGTATTGCTTTGGGTTCAAACCTGGGGCCGTACGATCAGAAGCTGTGCTGCTGCTTTAGAAAGAAGGCAAGAGTGATTTCCACAGGGAACAATGTCACCAAACACAGGAAAAGTAACAGTCAGCAGGACCCGATCTCCACAGAGTGACCGCAGAGGAGTTACCATTCACTACACTTCACCGGGCAGTCGTGATGATCTTCACATTCTCCCTATATGTGGCTAAAGTGTAGATGCACCTACTAGGTGAATCAAGTAAGGAGGCTGAAGTGGAGGAAAATCAGGCTGGATTGGTGTCACTAAACACTGCTACAGTATCCTATGACATTTATGGACATTTATGGACACAGGAAGCGTGGTTGCTAGTTTAGGTGTAAATGATGATCCCAGGAGACAGGCAGCTCTTTCTAGACCGATGGCCTGGGAAGCTTAACAGATAGAACTTCCCTCTTTTTCAGGAGCAATCTGGAAACTATCATTGGCCAGAGCAGAGGAAGGTTCCAGGACCTCAGGCTTCCTCAGCAACAGCCAGACAGGGATATTCCTTTTCCAGACCACCCACCGCCTCACTGGAACCATCCAGATGATCGTGAGTCTTTTTTCATGCAAAAAAAGTTGCATTAATAAATGCCATGCTGAGTAATGCTGTGCTGTATTGAGTATATGAGGTCTTCTGTAAGCGTTAATGGGTAACACTTTACTTGAGTGGCCACAAATAATGCAGTAATACCTGCTTAGTAAATGCATTAAGTAACCATTAACTATGCGTTACTTCATCATTAATTAATGATGACGATTCATGTATTCTTTGCAGGAACTTCATTAGTTAGTTCATAAGTTAATCATTAACTAATCATGAACATGATTAGTACTTCAGAAGTCAATGAGGTACTACTATGATTTGTGGCCCCTCAAGTAAAGTGTTACCAGTTAATGGCATTAAACTTGTTTTGGTAACACTTTACTTGACGGGGCACAAATAATGTAGTATTATGCTATTACTTATGTATTATTTGCCTACAAACCAAGTCATAGTTACATACTGATTGCATGTTAATCCATCAGTTATTGTAATTGTAGTAACACTTGAAGGGCCACAAATAATAGTAGTACCTCATTGACTTCTGAAGTACTAATCATGAACATGAATTAGTTAATGATTAACTAATGAACTAACTAATGAAGTTCCTGCAAAGAATACATGAATTGTCATCATTAATTAATGAAGTAATGCATAGTTAATGGTTAATTAATGCATTTTCTAAGCATGTATTACTGCATTATTTGTGGCCCCTCAAGTAAAGTGTTACCGTAATTGTAATAGTAGTAATTGTGACGCATCTTAGGCAACTACTATATTTGTTACTATATGTATTAATTCTGTAAACCTTTGCGAACTACTGAAAGAACAAATCATGAATAACACCAGTGAAATATTGACCTGTTCATCATTAATGAATCATGATGCATGTTTTATTTCAAGTAACTATATTTATTCATGATTTGTTCATGATTTGTACTTCAGCAGTAACTGGGTTATTACTAAGTATCTGTGCCCCTTCAAGTAAAGTGTCAAAAGTGTGATTTTAGAATCTGCCTCAAGATGCACTGCTGCATAGTGCTAAGCTATATGGTGTGAAGGGATGGCGAATGTTCCTATGGATACGGACAAACAAACACGCAGCAGCTGTGATCTACGCCATCTTTCTTCCTCACTCCCCAGAAAGCAGCAGCTTCCATTCTGCTCCAGCCACCCCCAAGGATGAAGGTGACTCTCGCAGGAAGCCAGAGGAGCGCCCTCCCCTCATTCACACGGATGTCAAGAGGGATGTGGTCAGCATCATGATGTGACCCAGAATGACTGTGTCCACCGTGCCTCGGCGTATCCCCATGCACCCGGGGTGTCAAACTCAAGGCCTGCAGGCCACATCTGGCCCGTGGTTCAAGTGTATCCAGCCCATGCCATAATATCTTATGTCTATCTGATCTGGCCCACCGGTATATAGCGCACATGACTGGCACTACAAATCCCAGACTGCACAGCGATAGCTGGTGCATTGGCACATCAGTCAGGCCTTTAAGCCAGCTACCCCTCCCGCCTCTTGATGGCGCTTTTCCACTGCACCAGGTTCCGGACTTTTGGTGCTGGATGATATCACAATCACAGCGCATCACAGCATAGTGTATTATAGGGCTGGACAGAGTGCGATATTAATACCAGCATCACGTGTTATACGCATGCAGTTCTTACATCGCTAGTCAGCTACATTAAAATCAGCCATTTTCTTACCTTCAATTCTGTACGGACAATATAGCGCGGGGGGGGGGGGGGAGTTAAGTTTCACTAAAACATTTAGTAT
>JAODKN010000113.1:821464-832021 GCA_026774425.1 Petrocephalus zakoni
GGGTCCGGCCCCCAAGGAGACTGTCTGGTAAAACTCTGGCCCTCTGACAAATATAGTTGATGACCCCTGCCCTAGAGCCAGCTGCTAAATATCCAGGTGTATGAATGGATGCATGTAAAAATTAAGCCAGGTATGCAGGTAGTGTATGCATAGCTGCATAGAGAAATATAGGCTTAACAGACAAATAAGCTGTGCTGCAGTATTTGACTGTAACATTCACCATTGGCTGTGCCTCACAGGTACTGCAATGACTAACTAATAAGCACATTTTCAGAGTTTGATATTTAAATGTTAAAAATTACATTGTTGATAGATTCATATGAGATCCACGGGTGTTTTCAGCAAATGTTCTTATTGTTCTGTATTAGAGTTCTGGTCCTTGGGATACATCACCATCACAGTAAGTTCTGGAATATTTCATAAAAATATTTACTGTGGCACCTAATTAAGACATGAATGAGCTGCAGCTGGCCCGTGTGCTTGTGTGCACCTGCTTTGTCTCCCCAGAGGACCAGCTCCTTACATGACTGTGACATACGACTTCATGGCTAGGAACTCCCAGGAACTCAGTGTCATGAAGGGGGATCTGGTGCAGGTTAGGTGGGGGGGGGGGTCAACTCATATATGTTAAAATTGTTAAACAAAAAGCTCATTATGTTAGAATTGTTAAATAAAAGCTCAGCTGTAGCAAGAGCGACAGTAACTGAAGAGAGATGCAGAGTAATAAAGGATGATCCGGAATCGCAGACTGAATGCCCAGAAATGGAGTAAATGAGAGATGAGACTTGTCAAGCGACGCAGCGGACTTCACAAATAATGTAAAATAAAATGGGAAAGTGGTCTGTAGGGAAGCTGCAGTGATGCAGTCATGATGATGAGGCCACGTCTGATCTGCACATCAGTACTGCATTCATACTCTTTTTAATGGCAGCTGTTGTGGGCTTGGAAGGTAGCATTAATAGTGCTGATAGTAACAGCTAACCACAGTAAGCCCCAGGCACCACATCCCTGATGCGAGTCTGTTTGCATGTGCAGGTGCTAGACCAGTCAAAGCAATGGTGGAGAGTGCGCAACATGCAGAAGAAGGAGGGCTATGTTCCCCCTAACCTGCTGCAGGCCCTGGAGCAGGACAGCTACCCGGAGCAGCCTCAGGTGAGATCAGTCCCAGAGACCCAGCATGCACATTTCAGACCCCTTTCTGTATTTGTGGGCACTTAAGTAGAACTGCTGTACGAAATGTGTCCTCTGCATTTAACATGTAGAGCAGTTATCCAGCTATGCGTGAGGCTGAAAGTTTGAAGAGTCACGGGCTGGCGACATGTATGACCTATGTGACTTTGCAGGGCCCACGCTCAGCCCCGCCCCTTAGTGGCACATCCCAGCCCGAGGATGTGAGGGCCTGGCTGGAGTACAAGGGCTTCTCCAGAATGTAAGACCACAGCAATGGTTTTTACTCTGTTAGCAGCACCACAGTATTTACAATGTGATTGATTTTCACTATTCACAACAACAAAATGTGTCCTCTGCATTTAACATAGTAGTGGGTGGCTAATTCAGTGCCCAGGGAGCAGTGCTTGGGGACGGTACCTTGCTAAAGGCACCACAGTGGTACTTGCTGGTTAGAGATTCGAACCAGCAACCTTTTGATTACACAGTTGCTTCCCTAACCATTAGGTCACCACTGACACATATAAAAATAAATGATTATATATAGAGTAACCTCGTTACTATGTTAGGGGTGGAACATGCACATGAATGTGACAATTCGCGAATAATATTTGGGCATTCCTAACCTCAACCCTAGCCTGAAGGATTACATAAAGCATCTATTTATTACCAATTTACCAATTTCTAAACAAACAGTACTGTACTGTAGTTTCTGCATGTCAAGTTATTTTGTCTTTTTTATGAAATATGCTAACCATCTAAAATATGGTCATCTATGTACAATGTTATTCGCGTACGCAATGGGAGCTTTACATTTTAGACTCATTATTAAAGATGCAAAATTAACGGCACTGAGAAGTTTAAAAGTTACTGAGAGAAATGTGAGATTCCACGATTCCAAAGACAGTGACACATGTTTATGTACTTACACTAACAAACATTATACATTACTAATATCTATGCATGATTGTACGTGACCCATATCATTTTCAGTACTGATTTTGGCTTACGTGTCATCTGCGAGGTTCTGAGATCTTTCAGCAAGCACCAGAAATACTTCTGCTAATTTGGAAATAACCAAAACTGCTAACGTAAGAGGGTTACTCTATATGATTATTCACAAAATAAACTCAGATCAAAACAGATCAAATGGAGCACACATGAATGAATGGCGGCATCACATGAGCATCAGCCGCCGTGTGTCTGCCTCGGGTCTCCCTCGCTGTCCTTTTCGTCCCTTAGCACGGTCCGCAGCTTGGCGGTGCTTGGCGGTGCCCAGCTCCTGTCTCTGACCCGCAACGAGCTAAAGACCGTTTGCCCTGAGGAGGGCGCCAGAGTCTTCTTCCACCTTCAGGGCGTGAAGTCAGCCTTGGCTGTGAGTGCAAAGGGGCTTTCCAGTTCATACAAACATGCACTTCACATCACAGAACACATGAGGCATGTATGCATGGCTTTCTTGAACACGTGCATCCATGTACTGCCATGCACAATGATTATACGGCACACGCATATTCCACTTAAACCTGATATTAACGCATATTTCAGGAATGCAAAATGCATATACTATATACAGGCGTAATGGAGCCTTTTGACATTTAGTGAAGACGATTGGGTGGGCCTTCTGAGTCTTCTGAGTAGCAAAGAAAGCTTCCTTTAATTCCTGTTGGACGTGCTGACATCTGCTTACATTTGTACAACAGCAAGGATTTGTGGATCACTAAGAATTTGAATCTGGAAAGGGGCATTTTAACATATGGGTTTAACATAAGATGACAGACATCCAACAGAAAGATTTGTGTCCGAAGGTAACTGAAAAGCTGGCAGAGTATTGGCAGATTTCTGCTTGGATGCTTCAGTTTTCCCCTCACTCCTGCAGCTTGCCAGCGAGAGCGGACTGGACCCCTACAACAGGCCATAGAGGCACTCAAGTGGAGAGGAGCAAGAGCTCAGCCATGCCCAGACTAAGCAGCGAAAACAATGCAGATGGAAATGCAGTGTGACAGAAGACTGGAAGGCCTTTATGCTCTGTTACACTTCATGGCTTTCAACTAACTAGCATTATACCTCAAAACACCAAATATTAATGGCTTATTTATTTTAGAAAACATAATTGATTTATATTCTTGATGCTACTATAAATCATATAACTGCTTTTTTAATTCTGGTACTAAGGAGGACAGGTTCATTGTAACAAAATTTTATTTGACTATATGTTGACCATTTTCATTAAATCTGTTTAAGAGTACTGTTTATTTAAAACATGCGAAATGTTGTTGTAATCAACTGCTCTAATAGTCCGTTACTTTATCCATACCTGCCTCTCTATGTGTCCTAACTAAAGCAGTACTGAATCTTTAATAAATGGAAAGCATTCACTGTATGGAGCACAAACACCAGACTCCTGATTTTGTCTAATGATACAGATAAAGTCATGCTGATGAATTTTACTGATTTCATTTCTTTGAAAGATTGATGCTAGCCTCAATGATGAAGGTCTGCACCATTCACGAAATTATTGGATTATTTACATGCTGGTTCATGAATTGGTTTCTGTAGTAACATTGCCAGTCAAAATGGCAAACTCCAGTTATCAAGTAAGCAAGATCCAGTCTTCCAAGAGCCAACACAAATTGCTTGATTGCTCCATCAGCAATGAGAGCATCACCCATAGGTGACAATGGTGATGTCCAGAGAGCAGTGGGAGAGAAATATCAGATTGAGGAGGCTGAGAGAGGAAAGAGTCACAGAGGCAACATTATGTGAAGGTCTTCTCAGAGATGGCAGAGAATGTTATTTCCACTATGGCGTTGGCCCACCCTTTGCAGCTACAACAGTTTCTAGGAAGGCTTTCCACAAGATTTAGGAGTGTGTTGCGGGAATTTTTGGCCATTCTTCTAGGAGAACATTTGTGAGGTCAGGCACTGATGTTGGACGACAAGTTTTGTTTTTGCAGTCTCTACTCTAATTCTCTAATAAAGATGTTCTTTTGGGTTGAGGTGAGGGCTCTGTGCAAGCCAGTCAAATTCCTCTACACAAAACACACTCATCCATGTCTTTATAGACCTTGCTTTGTGCACTGGTGCGCAGTCATGTTAGAACAGGAAGGGGCCATCCCCAAACTGTTTCCGCAAAGTTTGGAGCATGAAATTGTCCAAAATGGCCTTGTATGCTGAAGCTTTAAGAGTTCATTTCACTGGAACTAAGGGGCCAAGCCCAACCCCTGAAAAACAACCCCATACCATAATCCTCCCTCCACCAAACTTTGCACAATGCAGTCAGGCAAGTACCGTTCTCCTGGCAACCGCCAAACCCAGACTCGTCCATCAGATTGCCAGACAGAGAAGCGTGATTCGTCACTCCAGAGGACTCGTCTCCACTGCTCTAGAATCCAGTGGTGCTGTGCTTTACACCACTGCATCCGATGCTTTGCATTGCACTTGGTGATGTAAGGCTTGGAAGCAGCTGCTCGGCCATGGAAACCCATTCCGTGAAGCTCTTTATGCACTGTTCTTGAGCTAATCTGAAGGCCACACGAAGTTTGGAGGTCTGTAGCTATTGACTCTGCAGAAAGTTGGCGACTTCTCCACACTGCGCCTCAGCATGCACTGTCCCCGCTCTGTGATTTTACGTGGCCTAACACTGTGTGGCTGAATTACTGTTGTTCCCAATTGCTTCCACTTTGTTATAATACCATGTATAATGTTTCCTTGCTACAATATTTAGTAGCAAGGAAATTTCACGAATGGACTTATTGCACAGGTGGCATGGTATCACAGGTCCACGCTTGAACTCACTGAGCTCCTGAGAGTGACACATTCTTTCACAAATGTCTGTAGAAGCAGTCTGAACGCCAGGCGCTTGATTTTACACACCTGTGGCCATGGAAGTGTTTGGAACACCCGAATTCAATGATTTGGAGGTGTGCCCCAATACTTTTGGCAATATAGTGTATATATTAAGAATGGGATGTCATTAAAGTTCATGTGCGTGTAAAGGCAGGTGTCCCAATACTTTTGGAAATATAGTGTATGTCCTTGTCAGTGTGTACGCAACTGCTTATTCTGATTGGCAGTTTCCAAAAAGCTCTACAGGGACAGCATCGCCATGCTACTCCTGGAGTTTCCCAGTTCATTCCCATTGTCCCACTTGCTTTGTGGACACTGTAAGGGAGCTTCTTGGCATACTTGTTGAATCTGTATCAATATAATTACATAAATGTATAAACTTTCTCCAAGCTGAATGGGAACCAGAAATCATTTTGACCAGGGATGTAAAATAACATGTCAAGAGGTATTTATGCTTGGGGGATTATTGCTTGCGATGTGGATGAAATTCTCTGGCTGGACTCAAGTCAGAGGTAAAATTAATCTGATGCTAAGTAACTGTAACTAGGTCGTGGTGCAAGTAGACTATTGTGTGTGCTTCAGTCTGCCTTCTCAGTGTGCTATAATAATGAATCCAATTAGGATCCATTCACCCCCGACCGCCGATGCTTGGACTAATAATTCCGAGGCAAAGTTTGAAGACAGTGGTTTTGAGCACACCGTCTCACCCCGAGCTTCTACACGTTCAGAAAGTGACGTTTAATTAGTGAACTGACTATTTCCAAGCTGTCGAACCTGATCTGACCGGGACTCGGAATTCGCCGCTTGTCCCTTTAAGAGCCGCTCGCTGCGACTCGCACGCGCCGCGCTGTCCTGCTCAGAAAGTTGCAACGAGTTTGAAATGAAAGGTCTTGCTGAAGTCGTGCATGCTAATTCGTCTGTCGGCTCCTGGGATTCGGCTCGGTTTATACAACACGGTCTTAGCTCATAGGTTTTAAAAGTTGTTTGAACCCTGCAATGGAGGCAATCGTTCAGGTAGTACATTGCTAGTTAGTTAAAGATGTTTCGTGCCTTTTAGCAGATCCGATCGCGCGTTACTTTGCTTATTGCATGACAGCGGGCTTGTGCTGTGTTGCTGCTTTCTTTAGAAGGTGGTGTCGGGGTTCCGAGCAGACGTGGCCCTGCTGAAGGAGCCGCTGGGCTTCCTGCGGGCGCTGCAGTGGGTGAGTGCCGCGGCGCTAGCTTCCTGCCACCCGCCCTCCTCGGCTTTACACAGAGTTTATTTCGGAACGCTGTGTGCAGCCCCTGCAAAGTTACACTGTTTCCGGGGAGCTTAATTGTTGTTATTATTAATAATAATAATATTAATTACTATTTCTATTATTCCGCCCCGCTATCCGTGAATAGCCCAATAAAAATACTCTGGCAAATGGTTATGTTTTATGTAGCAGGAATCGGAGTGCAAAGGTACTTAAGGTGTGTACAAATAAGTACCCTTCTGATAACTTGCGTCCAATGAAGACGATTTAAAAAAATAACCCTTTTTAGGGTCGTATGGGCCCGATCTCAGGTTTATGGCAGAACCTGTCTCCATACGGTACAGAAACGACGAAATCTAATCACTTTAAAATCTCTACTTGCAGATATATATATTTGTTCTGTGTTTTTTGTTAAGTCATCCTCATTTAATGTGCCTGTACTCGTGCGATGACGGGAACTGAATCTGTACAAGGACATGCAAGTTTAATGTATACTCGAATCTCAATTCTGTAAATCGCCGTTAACTGTCATGTGTAAAGATCCTTTTATCCGATAAGTGTGACCCCCCCCCCCCTTCTGCCGCAGAACTTCTTGCGGAACTTAAGCCAAAACCTCCTTAGCTTGAAATATCATTGCAGTTTGGACTCGTATACAGAACTTTACTAATAACATCAGAACTAACTGTAGTTGAATACAGCATTAGAATATTGCTACATTTGAATTCTTCCAAAAATAATCACAGCTTTTTACTAGTTCCTCTTGTGGTAAAATATAATCTATACAGTGGTAATGTTTGCACTCAAAGTTGTATTTAAGCCAGATTGGTTTGGCAAGGATCATGCATTGCTGCTGTGTTGAATGATGCATGAATGTATGCAGCCCCCCTGTCGCGGGAGGCCGGGGTGGCCCCCCCTGTCGCGGGAGGCCGGGGTGGCCCCCCCTGTCGCGGGAGGCCGGGGCAAAGGCAGTGCCAAGATCGCTCCGCAGCCACACCCCGTCGTCTCCTGCTTTCGATGGCAGCATGTGTAGTCTGAAAGCACCTCTGACTCCATTCATGGGCCTTTTTGTGACATAACGCTCTTCCCCTCCTCCTGTAATTCACCTTAGTCCTGTGCCTAGTTTTTCTGAACCTGTGTGATTCTGGATGCTGTGTCTGTGTTATATGCCTGGGGAAGGTGACCCCTGTAAGCTGCACAGGAGGGCCTGTCGCTGAACATGGTGGATAGTTTATTTGGAGATCGCAAGAATGCTGGGGGGTGTGGACAGGGTGTGAGGAGAGCAATGTCGGCCTGCCAAATACCAGAAATTGGAGACGTGTGTGTGTGTGTGTGTGTGTGTGTCTGCGTGTGTATGAGAATTATGATGAACTGACTGTGAGCAAGAACTGAGCTGTACAACCAACCAGCTAAATGAATGCTGCAAGTCTGTCTCTAAGGCTTTTTAAATGTTCAATTGCATCATTTTCAGTAGTTTATGGATTTGCCATATTACTCTTGCAATTGGCTGATATGAAATGCTGCTTTGTGCTAGAACTCTCACTGTTTTCTTAAGTGTTTTTTAGTCAGGTTTTAGGATATGTTTATGAAACAGATTAATAATTAGACTAGGTAGTTGAATCACAGTAGTAACTATCAAAAACTAGACTGCACACAAAACTGAAAGTTTTGTTTTGGGTCTTACCATGTTAAGTGTGCTACATAAATCAGCTTCAGTAAAGCTTCTGATGGGTTTTCTACAGTGCATGTTAGTTTATCAATTTGTTGAAATTTTTAAAAGTACCCTTTTAATAACAAAGCAGTCACTGGGCTGGTTGATGTGCAAATATGAAACGGGAGTGTGTTAAGAGGAATTCTGTTACAGAATATAGCTTTATGTGACTCTTTAAAGAGGACGAGATTTACCCTACAAACAGAAATGGACATTTTAATATGCCAGAATACAACATGCCTTTGTGCTTTTGAATTGTGTGTCTTTGTCTTCCCTCTCCTATTGGTCTATTAAGAAACCACTAGGATGTAACCATGATGGCCCTGAGATGTGTTTTTTATGGTGAGCCTCCTCTGATTGGCTGGATCATAGTAAGAATGCCATGTATGTGTTGGCGGGGACATGTGATTCTTCTTTAGAAAGCTTTGTATGGAGGATCTTGAGTGAGAGGTTTCAATGAGGAAGTTGAGTGCAGAAAGCATAACGGAAAATATCGAGGCCTGCAGAAAGACTCTGGGATCTCATTATTTCTGAATAGTGTCTTTGCTGAGAATATGTATGGCTTTTAGTCGTGTAACCCACACACATAAATAGCAGGGCACAGAAAGGCCATCCTCTCCATGCGCTCACGTCTGCACAACCCTCGCTCGCTCAACATATATATATTTCACTTGACTTCCTTCTTTCCTTACTGAAATCTCTCACTCAAAATCCTCCAGACAAAGCTTTCTAATTATTTATACAGTGGAAACCGCTTATAGTAATCCCAGTTATAGTGATCAACCACTGATAAAAACCTTCGGACCTAATCATTCCTGGACTAATACAGTTTAACTAATTCACTTATATTAATCAAGTAGTCTGCTTACAGTGTTAATTTTGGGTCTTTTCACACATGACAAAATACAGGAAAAAATAAATACATTTTCCATGTGTTTGATTTTTATTTATTTTTATTTTTTTTTACTTTAATGGCCCTGCTTTGCCTTGTGGTAATCTGTCTGCTTCTGGCTAATGCTGCATGTAAAGAAAATATGACGGAAAAATAAATATACAAATATACACTCATCAGTGCTTATGATAAACTTCTAGGAGCCAACGAGATGCAGCAGCAATAAGCTATAACTACAATAAGCTATATTTTATGTACAGTACTGGCAATGGCATATTTGAATTATATACAGTTCAGTAATTTAATATGTACAGTACTGCAATTTGAAAAGCATTAACAGCTGTACTGTATTTTGAAAGGGTCAATAAAATTCATCAAACCTCGCTAGCAAACATGATTGTATTTTTACAGGCACATTTTGAGTGTCACGTTTCCAAACTGCTCGACCACTTTCTTTTTTTTTTACAGATTTTACAGGCTGCTCGATTATGGAAAAAATTATGATCATGATTATTTTGTTTAATATTGAAATCATGATTATTTAACACGATTACCCATATTGGTCATTGACTCTGGAAAAACATGGTATTTACTGCACATAAAGAAGCAAACATTTTTTTCACTGATACATTCCTTTTGAACTTTCCCTTTTTTAATTGCACAGCCTTAACAACAGTTTTAAACCCTGGGTCAGACTTGCTGTATTATGCATATCCTAAATTACAGCCTTTGCGATTTGCCAATTGCGTTGTTTCAAATTGCAATTTCTATTTGAAATCGATAAATTATTCAGCCCTAAGTGACACTGTCCATTTTATTATTCAAATTCATATTATATTCAAAGAAAAAAGAAAACAAATTGCTATAATGATCATCTACTTATAGTGATCATTCTGATCAATTTCACCCAAGCGGATATGACCACTACAAGCGGTTTCCACTGTATTTCATTCAGAATGTATTACTTAATAATTTGATGCTGGCCAATAAACACGTCAAAATATTTATAAGGGGAGTACCGGCACTGTTCTTTTTCCCCGTTATATATATATATATATACACACACACATACGTGTTTTAATAAATAAACAGCCTTTAAAAACGGGGACCTCACAAGACAAAAACATTAGGAGGTATTGCTCCTAATAAATGCATGTACTCAAAGGGACAACCATTTGCCAAACCATTTATAACATGTAATAATCATATATAATAATACTTTAACATCTGTATGACATGTATGTGTGTACTGTTATGTTATATGTATATTTTGTATTTTTTGTACTTCTAGTTTTTGTACTTCTAGTATGTCTGTATAAGTATGTCAGATATAAAAAAAGCTAGGAATTGAAGTATTGCTGTTGTCACTGCACATACAATGAAGAAGTTGATTTCAGGTACTAGAGTAACTGAAGTCATCCGGCCTGAAATGGAGAACTGTACAAGGAGCGATTAATACCTGTTTAGTGCCTGGTTTTTATGTGCGCGGGTTTTGAGACTAAAGCCATAATTCATCGGAAAGTGTCAAGCTGGTAGCTTCTTTGCACAAGGCTTGGCCGACATCTAATTGTTTATACCATCCAGATAGTGTACTGTGGTATATAATACTTTGACAGTATTTTCTAATGCATTGTTATTCCAGTACCGTATATTCCGGCGTATAAGACGACTTTTTAACCCATGAAAATCTTCAGAAAAGTGGGGGGG
>JAODKN010000113.1:842770-854250 GCA_026774425.1 Petrocephalus zakoni
AATTCTACGTGGCATTGATTCAACAAGGTGCTGAAAGCATTCTTTAGAAATGTTGGCCCATATTGATAGGATAGGATTAATAGGAGAGTGATTTTGCACTAAGCAGGCACTTATGCATCTACAGGTCAGCATTATTCACTCCAGCAAAATGCAAAAAAACTCACTGGCAAGCTTGCAAAAGTTTGCCAAGACACCTCAGTAATAGGCGAATAAAATTCCTGTGAATTTCTGCAATTCTCATAATTCTCTCCAAGGTCTCCTAGGGCTGTTTTTACAGGGGTCTGTATAGCGCAGTTGTCTTTAAAGTAGTAGTTACCATAGAATTCCAAAATTCATTTTCACAACTCCAATAAATTGTGCAGAAGATTTTGTTAAAATAGTAGCAACACTAATTACTCAACACTTTCTTCATAAATCTCTCTTTTTCAGAATGCATATGCAAAATATGTAAATACATGTAATACAGTGGGAGGAGTAAGGGTTACAGAGTATGAAATTACTGGGCGGAGGCCTCTGGCACTGGGCCGCTAATAAGGCAGACTTATATAGATAAGATGAGAAGCAGGTGCTGGGCGGCTATTGGTGCACAGAAATCGCCCAGTCTCTACTGGCTCTCTGTGTTTCGAGGCGCACTCACTTATTGGAGCCATATTTCGTTATGACTGGATTGGTTTCATTTTAAATAACGTTAATGGACCTTTGGGGAGATGATCAGAGCACAGATGTGGTGCTGTACCCACAGACAAACTGTTAATGAGCTATAAATAGTTTTGGGGATTAAGTGTGTGTAACCAACTACCATGTTTCCCTTAAAATATTTCACTCCAAAAGACGCGTTAGGGCTTATTTTCATGAGATGTCTTATTTTCATGTACAACAAACTACAGTACATTTACCAGTATTCATGAACAAAAATCTACATTAATTCAAATACAGCCGTCACGTCATCTTACCATACAGCAGTCACGTCATCTTACCATAAGTTTTCTTTTTTTCTTAGCTTACTTTTTGCAGTCATTTTGTCTGGGGGTCAAAGTATTATTTTATTATTATTTATAGACGTATATTGCAAACATGATGTAAAAATGAGTTCTAACTAAATCACAACCACATTTATTTATAATGGCTTTTAGGATTAAGGTACCTGCTTTCGAAGGCTGCACTGCACAGATCACAACTTGGTAATGAGCTAACCTATCAGTGCTACCAGTCAGTAACCATCCCTCCTCACCTTGTTAGCTACAGCTCGCACACAGACCAGCTGGTGCCCCTTTGCCCCAGGGCACCAAGACAAAGTTTGCAGTTCTACTAAAACAACCGAGGGAAATCAGTCTCTGCGACCCACTTTTCAGTGGCAGACGAACTGGGGAACAAACTGATCCCAAGAAGAAGGAGTTCGACATCTCCAACGCTGACACACGCTTGGAAGATGTGTCCTTCGGCTCCCGGGTGCAGGGAGGTTGTGTGCCCCTCCCTGCACACTGTTCCTGTTGCCTCCGAAATGCCGACACTACTTCTCTTTGAATGCAGAGGAGACGAGAGCCTGACAGCTTGTTATAAAAGCTGGAGCAGTCTACAGTAGGGAGCAGGAGAAGGCCACACACATCGTCAGTGCTATTTATCAGAGATAACCTTTTCGTGACTCGCGGCGTTGGACACAGATGCGGGGGGAGGGGGGCTCAGGCCTCCTTTAGGCTTTTTCTTTTAATGCCCACAGCAAGGGAGGTAAAGAAGCCTCGTATTTCAGCCGATCCCATCACCGCTGTGCAAAACTGTGAGCTGGATTAATTCCAAAACAGAATTTTCTCAGGAGGATTTTAGATAGAGACTAACAAAGAACCAAAGCCAGTTTTTACATGGTTGTGTTCTCTCTCTGGTGGAATGGTAGTACCATGAATAACACATTTAAATGTGTAAATATAGTATTCATAGCCACTTTCCACATCCATATAGACCTCCCTCTTCCAAAAATTCTTATCCTGTACAGGGTCAGGGTGAGCATGGAGCCTGTCCAAAGAAGCACAGGACATAAGGCTGGGGACACCCTGGACGGGATGCCAGTCCATAACAGGACATGAGGCAGGGGACACCCTGGACGGGATGCCAGTCCATAACAGGACATGAGGCAGGGGACACCGTGGATGGGATGCCAGTCCATCACAGGACATGAGGCAGGGGACACCCTGGATGGGATGCCAGTCCATAACAGGACACAGGGCTGGGGACACCCTGGATGGGATGCCAGTCCATCACAGGACACAGGGCAGGAGACACCCTGGATGGGATGCCAGTCCATCACAGGACACAGGGCAGGGGACACCCTGGATAGGAGAATTCATTTTTTCTATTCATCCTTCAGTCAATAGAACCTGCTATAATCTGCTATAATATTAGTTTGCTAAGACTTGGGGATTGTTAGGATGTCATGTGGAATGCTTTATGAAATCTGTGAATTTGCAGGTGGTTGATATGGGGTGTAGCATCAAGGACCATTCTGAGTTGGGATGTCCTTCCAGAAACAATTCAGAGCAATAAGCCACAGACACATTTAAACAACAGGGTCATATTCACCATCCAATTAAAACTTCTTGAACCACTTACCTAGTACAGGGTCACACTGAGCCTGCATATAATCCCAGGAAGCCTAGGACACGAACCTCGAGGGGCACCCCGTTCAGGATGTTGGTCCATTGTGGCACGTGCCTGCATGAAATAGGCGATTCAGAGCAGCGTTTCTCAACCCGGCACCGAGCCAAAAACATGGAGTACCTGGGCCCCCCCAAGGGCCCCCAGAGACACCAACACACCTAATGAGAGTACAGGGGAGTAGAAGCCCCCACCCTGGAGATGGGAGGGCCACTATACCATCCAGACAAAAATGTTAAGGTTCCATTTATATGTGAGCAAAGAATGGTATTCTTGTTACCTCCTAGTTGCCTCACCCAGAATTGGACTGTTCTGCCAAAAGCATGCCAACCCGTATGACCGTTGGTTGGTTAGCCTGCCAGGAAGACTTAAGGGTGATGAACCGACAGAGCAAAGCACGTTGCACTATATTGCGGGGCCACTGGAGAACCCTCCTTATAATTGTCCCCTTTCCGAATGCCGAGGCTAACGAACAGTTATGGTTTTGGTACCATCCGCTGGACGGCTTTGTGTCCCCGTTTATTGTAATGAAAATGGGGATGGGGGACAAAGCCACATGAAATCACAGCTGGCAGTCCGACGGAGGCCAGGATGAGCATCCTGTTCATATGGCACTGATGAGCAAAATAAAAATATGGGAAAAAAATGTGTTTTGCATTCGCAGCGCGAGGCAGACAGACTGCCGGTGGGCCCTGCCGTTAAATAAAATTAGCATTTGATAATTGCTAGTCTTTCTGTTGTCAAAGCACACTAGCTTGGTCTACTTCAAAATTCTTTATATTTTGGCCAAGACACTATCATCTAAAATACCAATGCTGATATCTTCATTTTCAGAAACGTCACAAGCATCAAGAGGAATTTACATTACAAATTTAATCCTTTTATATGATAATTCAAGTAAAAAAGGTCACCCTTCATCCCAATTTGACAGGCTTTTAACAAATGGTACAGACTGTAATTACTGATACAATTAGTCAGCTTTTGTCTTAAGGCGGCAGACATATCTTACAGCTGTGTTTGACTGTTTTATACAACGCAATTTTTTTCTCTGAAAGGATTCCGGTTTGCTAAGTTTCTCAAAGCAATTACAGTGAGGATACTCCCACAAACTTTTGGCTAAAATACCTGGCATTTTAAACACTCAAGCCGTACTGTTTTATAAATACTGTTTCCTCCATTAATTTGCCAGTACAGACGCAATGGCTTCTATGCTGTATTATCTTCTGAATAAGAGTATCTGTTAAGCATATGGTAAAAAGATGTAAGTATTTCACAGTAAAGCGTCTGCTACCAGCAGATGTAGCACAAAGTACAATGTAAATCTAACAGCAGGCTCTGGGCTGACGGTATAATACACAGGAGAAAAAAAACGAACCCAAGGTGCGGAACTTACTGCTCCTATATGACGTCAGAGTGAGTATGAATCATCCACTAGCGAATGCGATTCCGCTCTCTGCCTTTCTTCATAACGAGGGACCAAACAGGCACAAATTAACACGTTGAGAAGTCAATTTCCTCCCAAATGCAAAGAATTCAACACCCCCAGAAAAAGTCATTGTGGAGATATTTATGATGAAATGGCTAAATATTCTGTGAGCCACCCCCCATCACCAACACTTCGAACAATTCAGTTTAATTTATAATTGGCTGGAAAAAAAATAGTAGTGCAAGTTCATGAGAAAAATGACTTTAATTTGCCATTTAGTCACTGAAGCTAAACTGCTGATGGGATGTATCAGAAACTACGGATATTGCTGTGATTCAAATGTGCGTATAATGATAAAAAAGTCGAGCATCTTAGTCATAAGTTTATAAATTGCAGTGATATTACATTTAGAGATAGATAACCAGTGTGATATACGTGGAAAACCAATTGTTGTAAATCTACGCACACGCAACCCCCCAGAGAAACAGACCTTTAGCTGAATACCTAACGCATGAGAAAGGAGACAGAATCCCAAGATGGCTGGCCGTGGCTGTAAGACCCCCTGGAGTGGAGGCTGACAGGGACCCCTGTCATTGCACAGGGGACTCAGAAGCTGCTAATGGAATATCAGTACCGGTAAACCTGGGCTCCACATCACAGACCCACTCCGGTGTGTTTATAGAAATCCAGCGTCTGTAACATGGCTCTTATTGGACAGCTTGGAGATGCTGTGCTTACTGTGAGCCGTTACTGAATTTCTCCCGCCTTAATGTCCTAATCACGCTTTGCCGGCCTGTCGGATGGTACGAGCGCCCCTAGGCCTCCGACCTGCTGAGGGAGCCAGCCACCTGCCAGCTACGTCTGGCACAGATAACGTCCCGGTTATGGCTGTCTCTGTTTTATTGCATTTTCTGGGGGGGGAGAAAGGCCATAAGCAGGGCCGATAGATGCGTGAGCTCTCTGAATGCTGCCTGCATGCCCTTCGGTGGCTATTCACCGGTTAGGCAGCTCACCACATCAGCAGGGAAGACAGCTAACACAGGAAATCACACACGGCAGGCTTCTCCTATGAAACAGCACACTCTTAAGCACACTCTAACCAGTTTTCATTTTTAAAGTTAACTTTACCCCCCCCCATTCCAGATACTCAGATATTCTAGATTTGTTTTTTTTTTCTTTGTTTTTACTGTTTGTTCCATGTTGTTTCCTTCCCAAATCACCATACAACATTTCACAGTATACATTTTTAAGTGCTACAGATTCGATTGCTGGAAAAAATTCTGAACATCCTCCTCTGTCCTTGTTGTCAGTGTGAAGCAAACACCCGAACACTAACCAGTGCCCCTAGTGAGCTGGGGATGGCCGCCCCCTGCCTCTCAATGGACATCACAGATGCACAGACCATGGACATCCTGAAAAGACACTCAACGCCAGCCAGAAAAGGTCCTCCTCTCAGACCACAATAGGAGTGTCTGAGAAAACGGAGCTGATGGATTCTGCATCCGACTTCTTCCTACTGCCCTTCGGACTGTCTCCCTCCGGCTCACTGGCAAGGCCCACCTTGCCATTCTGACCCTGCAGCTCTTTGGGGTCAATGAAGGCCACGTGGCGAGCGAGGCCAGCTCTGGCGCCGAGCTCGTCGGGACCCGGTGAGGCGCTGAGTGCAGAAGAGTGCACACTGTCCTCACGATGAGCTTTGGCCCGGCCGCCGTGACCCAGACAGCAGAAACAGCGGCAGGGGGTCAGGTACAGGTAGACCAGCACAAGAACCACGCTGGCCAGACAGCCCACCAGCGTGGTGTAGCCTGTGTTGAGTGTCTCACCGGCACCATCCAGGGTGAAGTTATGCACCCTCAGCAGCACATAGAGGGTCTCGTTGACAGTCTGGCCCACCGCAAAGCATGTGTAGAGACCAGAGTCCCCTGGCCGGACGGGGCTGATCCTCAAACTGCCATCTGGCAGCATCACTGTGCTTTGGTTTCCAGCAGTGGGAACCACCGTATTGCTGGGTGTCACCCAGGTTTTAGCCATGTCACGATTCCGTGTGTCACAGCCAAGGACCAGCGTCTGGTCCAGGTAGGCCTCCTCATCAGCCTCCGAGAACGTACTGCAATTCATGTACTCTCCGTTCAGGTGGAAGATTCCCACAGTGGCCTTCTGGGGGCCAGGCAGGACGCAGGTGTGCTCGTCCTTGAAGTCTGTGGCAGAGTTGAGCTGCCGGAGGTTCCAGTGAGCCAACAGGCTGTAGAGCTCACACTTACAGTCCAACGGGTTGTTATGGAAGTAGAGGCCGTTCTTGATCCAGGCGGGCAAGGCTTGGAGCTCCCGTATGGGAAGGACCTTCAGCCGGTTGGAGGACACGTCCAGCAGGCTGAGTCTCTCCAGCCGGCTCCTCTCCTTGACCAGCTCCAGGGGAAAGCGGGACACCTGGTTCTGGCTCAGGTAAAGTTTCTGCAGATTGCCGAGACCCACAAAGGCCGAGCGGTCGATCTGGGAGATGTGGTTATTGTAGAGCAGCAGCACCTCCAACTGGGCCAGGGGCTCGAAGATTAACTCGTCCAGCTGCCTCAACGCATTGGAGGACAAATCCAAGTAGCGCAGGCGGCAGACGTGGACGAAGGCCTGTGTGGACAAGAAGCTCAAGCCGTTGTGACTGAGCAGGAGGCTGTGGAGCTTGGGCAGTTTGATGGGGGTCCACTCGGCACGCAGGGCAGAGATGCCGTTATAGCTGAGATCCAGCACGGCCGCGTACCAGGGCAGGCCGCCCGGCACCGCCGTCAGATTCATCTTGGAGCAGCTGACGATGTTGCTGGCACAGATGCACGTTTTGTGACAATTGAGGTTGGAGCCCGTAGCCCCCGGTGGTGGCAGGAGGAGCCCTAGGAGTAGCGAGACGCATAGAGCCATCCGCCTACAGTGATGGCGGTCACCCGCCAAGGAAACGCAGAGAGCACCGGAGAGCGGATCCCCCGCTGAGCTTATGGCGAGCATGGTGCCGGACCTGGTCTGCTAGGCGTCTGCAATCACCCAAACCTATCCGAGCAGCATGGAGCAGCAGTGGGCTGAGGTCCATGCATCGTAGGTCAAGTACTAGAAGCAAAACAAGGACAATGTTATGAATGCTGGATATCAACACTGGGCAGTAGGAAGGTAACCATGACAATGTGACTTGATTCTCCTGATTATACCTGCCTCACAGGCGTACACACGCGTGTTTCATCTTTTTTTTTAATGGCGCGATTTAGAAAAATAATACACGATGGAGCTGTTCCCAGGTCCTCAGAACAAGTAAGCACACCGTCTTAGGAAAACAGCACGGCCAGTGAGAGCTGGCGCCGTCCAGTGAAAACGCAAGTAAGCCGTAAGTTAAATGTTGCAATGCAGCATTTCAGACACGCGCGCACACATGGCTATTATATACATATATATGTCCGTAGAAACACTGAAACTACTCCTAGCGGTGCGTGCAAATTACCTGCAGCTTCTCCTCCTCCCGAACAGCAGCATTCAGGCTTGGCTGGTGCTGGTAAGTCCGCTCAGAGCCCCGGCAGCACGTCCGTCTGCCTTCAGCTGCAGGACTGTACTACATGCAGTAAAATCCACTGTGGTTACAAAAAATAAATAAACGTTAAATGCTGTTGCAAACGACAGAAGTGTAAAAAGAGCGCAGACGTAAATGTCTTTAAGCAGCCCTCGCTTCGTTGTGCTCCAGCTGGTACAGAAATAAGTCATTTGATCTGCATATAAAGCACATCCCTGTAGGATCGCTCCGCTCCGCTCCCCGAGGCCGCTGACACTCGCTTTCCATCTGCCGCAAGTCGGGGTGCTGCGGCAGCGACTAAGATGTGCGATGGGCGGCGGCGAGGGCGCTCCGCTTTCGCTCCGTGCGCTTCCCGGCGGCCGCTTACGTGCGCTTCCCGGCGGCGGGGACCTCAGCCCGCATTGGCCCGGCTTAACGCAGCCTCTGATGCGTAATCTGGCTCGGGAGCGAACGGGCGGCTGCGAGCGGCTGCAGAGCCAGCTCCGGAATAACCCGGACTGTTACTATAATTACATACATACAAATATACATAAAATACATACAGACCTTCCGATTTGCGGCTTCGAAAATATTCCTCCCTAATAACAATATTACCTGCTGGCCAGACGGTTGAGCGCCCTCAATACGCCCAATTGAAATTAAAAATCCATTACTCACAAATCGTGTAACCTATTTTACGTCTCTTTATGGGACAGGTTCTGCCTGAACTATTATTTTATTATTTACGCTTATTATTATTATGATTATTTTAATATGAGCTGTTGCTATTATTGTTAATATAAAAAGCGGCGCATTTCTAAGTGTGGCGAATTAAATCATCTGGGGATGGAAAGTTGCCCGAAAAAAATGTTTGCGGGTTCAAATGCATGTAGCATTCAGTGTAAGCTGGGATCCGCAGCTCTGAAAGCGCCCTGCCCGGCCATTCGGCTTTCCTCATCTCTACAGCTTCCTTAAATTGTGCCTTTGGCTTACAAGCATTCGTCTACTAACCCACCCATCTTCCAGCCGCCTAAACACTGCTACCCAAACAAAAACACAAATCAATAGTTTCAAATTTATGCTTCAACATTTATTCTAAAAATGGATGAATAAAACATTTAATTAACATAGGGCTGAGATAGCCGTATCCAGCAATGTCCATATTTGATCCATAAATAATGCAAACTGGGGGACAAATTGATCTGAAAATCAATAATGATCATAACAATAACAGAAATACGTTTTATTTATAGTGGCCATTTTATGAACACATAAGCAGTTTCACAGTACAAATCCATCCATCTCTGCTTCTCCCGATCAGGGTCTCAGGGGGGCTGGCTTACCCTCAGCTAGCTAAGGCATAAGATTTCAACAGCTCCATGCACACGGAGCATGCACAGGTTTCAACAGCTCCATGCATACAGAACATGCACAGGTTTCAACATCTCCATACACATGGAATATGCACAGGATTCAAACGGCCAGCTCTGTAGTGATATAGCTATACTGCCCACTGAGCCACCGTGAAATTCTTGTTCCGCACTATTTATGATTTAACTATATAATAAAAAAAACTAGATGCAATCCATAGTTGTATTTCAAAAAGGTCAAGAATTATTATGGTTCTAATTAAATGAAGGAAAGGAGTCCCTGCATGTAGACAGCTGTGGAAATGCAACAAGGCTTAAGCCAAAGGACAAGCCTATTTTCAGTTCAACCCCAGAGCTTGGCAGACTGGCTCTATCACAGAAGCACTACAGTGTTGTACCAGCTCAGAATCAATGAATGGCTTATCGTGGAGTATTTGTCAAACCTTCCAGGAAGACTCAAATTCTGCTCAGGTCCTTGGTTTAGTAAGATGTCCTTCTGCCCGCATTAGGAAGGTAACAGCTTAGCATTTTGTAACCTCCCTTTCCTGGGGGTGTACTGTTAGCCCTCACAACCCATTCCATCAGCCTAACTAGGCAAGTTATCACCAGTTATTAATACAGAGTCTCTGCTGAATACATTTTAAATGTATGGAATTCTGATCACACACTTTGCTTAAATTCAGAAGTTAGCAGGGCAGGAATAGAAATGTGTGTAAAATAAATAAAGCTCTGAGTAGTGTACCAACTGGCTATGTGCAGAGTCACACGCAGACACACTCCTGTTGCCTGCAGTACCCCCTTATTTTCAGCAGTACTGGATATAATTATACACTCCTTGTCTGAACTGTGTTTTTCTTCTGAGCAAGCCGAGTGCTTTCAAAGCTACAGAAGCTTGTGATCACTGAGCCTCCCAGGGGAATGTAGCTCAGGTTGCACAGTGGTACAGAATTAAATCTGTTTATCTAACTGTCAGCTGTGGGGTAATTCTTTACTGCAGATTTGCATGTGTGCCGATGAATTCTCAGTTACTTTACAAATCACAATAGAATTCGTTAAGTTTTGTTTTAAATTATTAATGAATGTGTCCATCTCTGTTAGTTATGATGCCAGTCTAAACAGTCTTGCTGTTTGGCCTTAGCCTGAGGTTTTGAATATGGGATGTTTTAGTTTTTTATCCACTGGTGGCGATTGAGAACAGGTAGCTGCAGTCACTCTCCTGAGAACAGGTAGCTGCAGTCACTCTCCTGAGAACAGGTAGCTGCAGTCACTGTCCTGTTTCACGCTTGTCTGAACAGGTAGCTGCAGTCACTGTCCTGAGAACAGGTAGCTGCAGTCACTCTCCTGTTTCACGCTTGTCAGGACAGGTAGCTGCAGTCACTCTCCTGATAACAGGTAGCTGCAGTCACTCTCCTGATAACAGGTAGCTGCAGTCACTCTCCTGTTTCACGCTTGTCTGAACAGGTAGCTGCAGTCACTCTCCTGAGGACAGGTAGCTGTAGTCACTCTCCTGAGAACAGGTAGCTGTAGTCACTCTCCTGAGAACAGGTAGCTGCAGTCACTGTCCTGAGAACAGGTAGCTGCAGTCACTCTCCTGTTTCACGCCTGTCTGAACAGGTAGCTGCAGTCATTCTCCTGAGAACAGGTAGCTGCAGTCACTCTCCTGAGAACAGGTAGCTGCAGTCACTCATCTGTTTTACGCTTGTCAGAACAGGTGTCCTAAAACAAACGAAAACAAAACAAACTATACTCACGTACAGATTGTATGACATCCTGAATGGCAGATGCCTTATTTTCCACTAACATGGGGTGATAATCAGGCTAATAGTGGTGATATTTGCGGGATACACTTCTCAAATAAGGATGCTTGTTTGCGGGCTGTATTCATTAAGTACTATATATTTATATGACTTTCAAAGGCTAGTGAAAACTTAAGGTTTATTTGTTTGTCTATCAGAATGGAAGGCAGTGGTTAGTGAGGTGGACAGGAAGTGTTTTTTTTTTTGTTTTTGCTGTGAGTCATGCTTGCAGATCCTTGCAGTGCATTCTGCTATGGACCTGCAATTAAAGCCATACATTATTATCACCCGTGACCCTGATGGATAAGCGCTTTCAGAGTATGGATGGATGGATATTATTATCACAAGTTTAAAATGTTTTTGGTGCCTGTCAGCTCTCGTTCTTTTAACCTATTTTATTATTTGTATAAAGGAATGAATTCTAGCCCCAAAGGGCCTCAGAGCCTGCTGCTATGTATTTCTAAATGATTTGTTTCACAGTGTTAAACCGTTGTTATCTTGCTTTCAGGCTTTCCGGAAAGACTTTCATGGCTTTTATCTGTTTATACAACAGGATATTAACTGGAATCCAGATCTGTTACGCCACAGGCTGTCCTCAGCCATCTCTGTCCTCACAGATTCCCGGAGGTGTGTGTGCCTGTGTGCGTGGACATGTTTATATTACGTTGTGGGGACCCAATGTCCCCACAGTGTGATAAAAACCAGTTATTTTCTACCTTGTG
>JAODKN010000113.1:855004-867679 GCA_026774425.1 Petrocephalus zakoni
GGTGTCATAGTTGGGATCAGGGTTATGCCCATAGGAATGAATTGAGTGTCCCCATAAAGATAGGTATACATGGTATGCGTGTGTGTGTGTGTGTGTGTGTGTGTGTGTGTGTGTGTGCGCGCCTCAAAGACCCTTTTCTTACACTTTTGGATCTTGGCAGAATTTGGACTTGTGACATGGCACCAAGGTCCGCGCCCCCAAGTGCAAGGGGATTGTAAGTGCTAGTAGCAGCACCTAGTGGTTAAGGACCTCTGCATGTGACCAAAAGGCTGGTTGTTAATTTCTTATTTGATGTTTTTGGCATGTAATGGAAGAAAATTCAGATTTGAATAGTAAATAATAAGGACTATACTATAGCTTGGCATAAGAACTGAAAGTTGCTTTTACTTTAGTACAGCTTTATAAAGGCTTACACAAATATCTTAAGCCCTGCAGTAACAACAGTTTTGACTTCTGAGTTCCATCTTGGACATCCAAGGACTCAGACACAGATGTTACAGTACCCAGCCAGACTTGCTTATTTTCCCAACATATTGCACTTTGTTGTTGTTTTAGATGATTTTATGTAGCATAGCCCATAATGTCCGGAATCTTTTTTCACACTGGAGTGATTCAGCTTATTTAATGGTCCAACACATTAGTCCCCATTTGGTTCGTATGGCCATCTAGTCAACCATCAAGTCTTGCAGACCTGGTGGTGCTTCAGCGCCCCCCCGTTCTCTCTCTCTCTCTCTCTTTCTCTCTCTCTCTGTACGATGGGCTCCGCACAGCTGGCTTAATTGGATGAAACATTTCTATTTGACTTAAGAGAAAGGTAATTTAAGGTAAAAGCGCTTTGTCTTCCCGTTCCTCCTCCTCCTGTATTGCAGAGAGTGTTTGTAAGTTCCGGTTACGTGTCAATGAGCAATGATGTTCAAAAGGATGCAGAAGTTCAATGATGCAAAGTGATTTTCCAAAACATGAGCTACAAACCCTCAACCTCCATTAATACACGTTACATAACATGATTTCCTTTGGTACCTTCAATCAGGTTACTTATATGGTACAATTTTGTTTCTCCCATATATGCATAAATGAACATTTATGCTATATATTGTAGGTTGTGTTCCCTTTTAACTAGATCAGCTATATTCCCCTCCTGACATAGGAACCAAATCCATTTTAGTCTGTGTACTACCTTACCTGTGATCCAACACCCATAAGCAAGGATTTTCTGATTAATTACTGCTGAGTGCAGCCAGTTCCAGGTCAAAAAAGAAAAATTCTTTTGAGAAGCCCGTATGATGAGTTGAGGACTCATTAGTAAGCTGGACCTGCAGCACTGCGTTTGTACACCACTGCTCTATAACTGCCTTCATTCTCAGTCTCAGCCTGGGTTTCTCTCTATTGCTGTACAACCAGAAGAACCATGAATCTTAGATTGCGGCCATTTAACGGGGAGCAGAGTGTGGCTCAGCAGGTTAAGCTCTGTGTCTGTAATCGGAAGGTCGCTGGTTCAAGCCCTTCCAAAAATGCCATGTGTTCAACTCTCAGCGCTCCGTGGTCTCCAAAGAGGCAGGTAACTAACTACAGTGCCTTAACCTACATGCATTAATTTTCTGAAATGTAAAGGAATTATGTAGTACATTTGTTTCATCCATTTTAGAAGATGACAGACAGGGTGACGACAATAGCTCCTCTAAGGCAGCTCCGGAAAGACAAACCCCATTCAGGCTCACTGCCCAGGCAGCAAAGTTTATGCGGAGGACGAGATTCGGTTCTGACAGCTAATAAAATGGCTGCTTTTGGTGCTGAAAACTGCATAGGACTACTGTTTTTATTTTATAAATATGTATCTAACTGAGTCTAATTACATGTCCACAAATTACATTCAGTGATAAATTAATATTTAGTTATTTTACTCTGATCAGGAATTGATGAGGGAATCGATAAAGAATCGGATTGATAAGAAAAATCGATAATGGCATTCACATCAATAATTTCTGATAGATTCCCATCCCTAGTGCTGCCAGATATAAAGGTACCCAGTGCTGCCAGATGTAAAGGGACCCAGGGCTGCCAGATGTAAAGGGACCCAGGGCTGCCTGATGTAAAGGTACCCAGTGCTGCCAGATGTAAAGGTACCTAGTGCTGCCAGATGTAAAGGGACCCAGGGCTGCCAGATATAAAGGGACCCAGGGCTGCCAGATGTAAAGGTACCTAGTGCTGCCAGATGTAAAGGTACCCAGGGCTGCCAGATGGAAAGGTACCCAGTGCTGCCAGATATAAAGGTACCTAGTGCTGCCAGATTTAAAGGGACCCAGGGCTGCCTGATGTAAAGGTACCCAGTGCTGCCAGATGTAAAGGTACCTAGTGCTGCCAGATGTAAAGGGACCCAGGGATGCCTGATGTAAAGGTACCCGGTGCTGCCAGATATAAAGGTATCCAGGGCTGCCAGATATAAAGGGACCCAGGGCTGCCAGATGTAAAGGGACCCAGTGCTGCCAGACTGCACTCATATCAGCACTGCTCTGTTTGTCTAACCTGCCTTACCGCTGGCATTGTTGCTCGGCAACGGTGTTCTCGTTGCCAGATCTGGGGACCTACCTCAGGCCAAATTTCCGTGGGCCTCCCGGTGCTATGAGGCACCTCGCGATCACAGAGAAGGGGCTGCTCTGTTCCGCGAACGTGAGAAAACTGCAGCTTACCAAAGGATTCTCCCCGTTAATTATGCAGCAGACCAGAACTGAAATATTTAAAGCTGCAAGAGGGCACGTTCCTAAATTCCTGGCGTAAGTTTGCCTGAGATGAGCAGCTGTGTAGGAGCTGCAGATATTCACTGAACCACCTGCAACAGTCAGGTTTCCCCTGGAATGCCTCAGTGTTTGAGTGCATGCGCCTGATTTGCTCTCTCCCTAACTTACCTCGTAGGGCAGCAGGTAACTTAGCAGCTCATTGGCATGGCTTTAGGTCTACCAACAGCTTCTGGCACTGGACCCATGTTGCTTGGCTAAAAAAAAGTTCTCCAAAGTATAAAGTTGTGTATCTTGTAAGTAGCTTCAGATAAATGGGTAACTGAACAGTCACAATATGACAAAACAGACCGAAATAGACATTTCCTCCTGGAGTGTTTGCAGTTCAACATCGCATGACAAACTAAAATGTGAAAGCTATATATGTATATGCAAAGCACTCTTTGACAACAGTGCAGTGACAAATGCATTATATATAAATCAAACTGAATTGAATTCTACAATAATACCACCACCTTGGTAATGAGTAGAGATGAATAGGCTCTCGGCCTGTCTTTGGGCTCAGTGAGTGGTTCAGTGGAGGACTTTTTGCTGATTTCAGCTGGAGAGCTGGTAGTTTTGTGCTCTACTGCTCCTTCAAAGCCTCAATCAACTGTTCTAAGGAAGGTGACTATCTGCCCTAATTCTGCATTCAAATAGACACCTATGAAGTGCCCTGCAAACCAAAACATTTGCATATTTTGAAGTCGTATTTTCCTGTAATCAGAGGTAGTCCATTGGCGGTTGGTTGGGTAGTTTACATGCCTGTGCGAATGGGGATTGGGATGGTCTGCTAAGTGTTGTTCTGTCTTAGATACCTGCTACTATAAAGTATTTGTGCTTGGGGAAGCTGAGGTCTGCTTTCCATCAACTCCCGTAGTCAGAATGACAGTTTCTGTGCTGCATGGAAATCTGCACCTTTCACTGGGTGGAACAATAATACATGAAAATAGAAGGACACTTGCTACATTTTTAAAGACTGTAACCTTGACCAAACAAATTATTGTTATACAGTTGCTGCTTTTACAACAATTTGTATATTGACATATATGCAACGACACAGCAGTTTACGGAATTTTTTAAATGGAAAATTGATGTAATGGTCTTCTGTATATAAGGTGATGTGCACTTTCTAAATAACAGTGGATCGAATCAGCAGGCCATCAGGAACTCTACCGCGGCCACATTGGTCAGTTATTTTTTGTGTGGCCTCAAAAACCATAAATTACTGTAAAATTCTGGTCTGTTTATTTGGCTGTATGATAGAGCATTTTCAGAGCTGAGCTCTGAGACGTGGGAGCTGGAAAGAAGGGCCCCTTGGTCTGGGATGTTTCAGGATCTGTTTTCATGCTGAGTCGCAGATTCATAATCAATCACATACATAATCTCTACGCTCAGCACTTCTGACTAGAAATGGGAAGAATGACTATAATGTCATTAATATTCCCTTAAGGCAGTCAAAAAAAAAACGTGGCATGAAGATCACTATGAAATATGAGTGTCTCTTTAAAGATCTTTTCTAAGATAAGTCGTCTGGGCAGAAGGCAGTAGTTAACATGCCAGTAAGGTTGTGTATAAAAGGGAATTCCTTGCTGTAAATGTAAAAACATTTCTGTGAGTACAAACATACATACTGCCTTAGGCTTCCGATTAAAATGATCAACATACAAGTTAAGTTTATTTAGGTGCAAGAATATTTTTCATTATCTTATTCACAACCCCCGAGTGTTTGAAGTTGTCATTGTTCTCATGTATTTGTTGAACTGGAATGTTAGCACCTTATTTGGCTAATTAATACCTCATGAAGGCAACTAACCAATTCATTAATTAAGTAATTAAGTGAGCGGTTGCTGAAATTTAACATGGAATGATTGGATTATATATCCAATATATATCAGTAATCTTTTTGAGAGCAGAAGAATTTCTTGTTACCTTTTATTGTATAATTGCTTATGTGTATTCTATTTAGCCCAGAGAAAGTTAATGCCTAGTGTTAAATATAGTCATACTGCGTTATTATTTATTTCATTGCATTAATACAATTGGCATTTTGATACCTTTGTATGAGAAAAGAACTTTAACCTATGGTGCACTTTCATGGTTGTAAATAACAAGAAAGCTTTGGACGTAATGTAGCACAGACTCCCAGAATTGATAACTAAAAGCACAACAAGCCAACACATCACCTGCCATCACCTGACATTCTGGACAACTTCAGTGAGCCGAATCATCCCAACCCCCCCCACACCGGTCGAGTCATCTCTCTGGTCAAGTCATCGTCCCCCACAGTCGAGTCATCATCACGCACAGTCAGGTCATCATCCCCCCTGGTCGAATCATCATCCCCCCCAGTCAGGTCATCATCCCTCAGGTCGAGTCATCATCCCCCCTGGTCGAGTCATCATCCCCCCCAATCAGGTCATCGTCCTGCACAGTCAGGTAATCATCCCCCCCGGTCAGGTCATCGTCCCGCACAGTCAGGTCATCATCCCTCAGGTCGAGTCATCATCCCCCCCGGTCGAGTCATTGTCCCCCACAGTCAGGCCATCATCCCCCTGGTTGAGTCATCATCCCCTCCGGTCGAGTCATCGTCCCCCACAGTCAGGTCATCATCCCCCCTGGTCGAGTCATTGTCCCCTGTTGTCAAGTCATCAACAGATATTAAAAATATACTTCTTTTCTGTTAATGATACCTTAATTTGGGGATTCAGTGTGTAAACATTTGCAATTATATATGACTTTTGCATAGTGCTGTATATACACATACTGTATATATCTATAAATATTTACATGTATATCTGTGTATGCATTTTAAATATAGCTTTTAAATCTAAATTACATACATCAGCAAGATGTTTTTTTTTTGCGTCTACTGCTTACACAGAATTTTCTTTTTTTCTTATGTATGAAATTGAGTTTTCGTTACACTTTCTCCAGAGCTCATATGTACATATTTTACAGTATATGCATCACTAGTCACCATTGATCCTTTCCTGCCTTTGACAACAGTTTAGGTTGAAACCGTATACCCAGGCCCCAGCTTTTACCAATAGCTTGAGACTACAAATATGCAAGATGGTTTAGTTGATGGCAAAATTTTCTTTGGGAACTTCCTAAAACTACACTGAACAAAAATATAAACGCAACATTCTTGTTTTTGCTCCCAATTTTCATGAGGTGAACTCAAACATCGGAAAATTTTTCTACATACACAAAAGACCCATTTCTCTCAAATATTGTTCACAAATCTGTCTAAATCTGTGTTAGTGAGCACATCCCACCTCACAGGTGTGGCATATCAAGTTGCTGATTGGACAGCATCAATAGTGCACAGGTGTGCCTTAGACTGCCCACAATAAAAGAGTGTTGCGTTTCTATTTTTGTTCAGTGTAAATATAATCAATGCACTGGAACTGGTACTTTTTATTAATACCAAAGATGAAATAAACTGAGGAAACATTTTAAACAATATAAAAAAAATGAAAAAACAAAAAATGAATCTTATCTTAAAGTTTTACTGACAGTTAGATTTTGATTGCAAATTTACTTCTTTAACCACTTTGTTTACTACTGAATATTTCGACCTACTGTAAATTGGGTGTAAATTGTGATAGAAAAAATTACATTCACTGAATCAAACCAGGTATTACTCATTCAGTCCAAATTCAGTCCAAATAGTCATCCCAAAATAAACAGGTATGTTGACTCACAGCGGGCCGTGCTGTCTAGATAAAGGATTTGTTTGTGTTGGACTTTCCAAGGGAGCTGCCGTGGCTCATCACGGGCCTGGAAAGCGCCTCTGCAGGTTGGGTTCACACTATGTTCTTTGGATAAACAAGCAGGCCTAGATACAGAAACTGCCCCCTTCAAGCTGCTCACAAAATACACATTAATGCACGCCTGCAGAGAGTGGTGAAGGCTGCGGAGAAGATCATCAGGACTTCGCTGCCCTCTTTGCAGAGCAGCTAGCACCACAGAGTCCAGAGGAGAGCTGCCTCCATCCTCAAAGACCCCATACACCCCCAATACAGACTGTTCACACTTCTGCCCTCAGAACGGAGAAGCATGAAATCTAGAACCTCCCGACTTAACAACTCTTTCTTCCCCACTGCCATCAGACTCCTTAGCAGCCGACAGGAGTATGAATAATGGACATCATACTACCATACCATGCTATACTACCATACTACCATATTACCAAATTGGGAGGTTCTGTTTAGGGTTAGGTCTTCCTCTGCCGGCCCCTGGAGGATGGGCTCCCACTTTGGCTCTGGTTAGCGTTAGGGCTTCCTCTGTCGGCCGCTGGAGGCTGGGCTCCCCCTTTGGCTCTGGTTAGTGTTAGGGCTGCCTCTGCCAGCCCCTGGAGGACGGGCTCCCTCTTTGGCTCTGGTTAGGGTTAGGGCTTCCACTGCTGCCCCCTGGAGGACGGGCTCCCTCTTTGGCTCTGGTTAGGGTTAGGGCTTCCACTGCTGCCCCCTGGAGGATGGACTCCTCTTATGGCTCTGTTTAGGGTTAGGTCTTCCTCTGCCGGCCCCTAGAGAATGGGCCGGCCACCTTTCGACACGCCCATCCTTCAAGACGCCCACCCTCCGACATGCCCACCAATCGACATGCCCATCCTTCAACACGCCCACCCTCCAACACGCCCACCTTTCGACATGCCTGCTCTTCAACACGCCTGCCTTTTGACATGCCCACCTTTCGACATGCCCGTCCTTCGACACGCCCGCCCTCCGACACGCTCTCCTTTCGACATGCCCACTACTCCAACCTGTGGAGACCTATACCTAAACACAAGGGCCAGACTTCTTAATTCGTTTCCTTGTTAGTAAAACCAACTTTCCTTGCCTGTCATGCAGGAGACTGAGGCTTGATTTCCTGACGAGCCCTTTTAATGTGCTATTTGCTTCACTTGTCCATTGCCTTGGACAAAGCGCCTGTAAATGTAAAGACTTACTCTCCAGGCCCCCCACCCCCAGGAAACAGGTGACTTAATAAAGCCAGCCAATCAGTAGCAGCTTCTCCGCTGGCCTCCCACCCTCATCCCATTACAAGGGGGCAGCTGAAGCCTCCCAACCACAGCTGCTGTTTCCTGTGCTGACAGCATTAATGACTGTAATCAGCCTTGATTAATAGTAGGCTAATTGCGTAGAGGATACCAGTGGAAAGGACAGACGACGTGCTCTGGGGCATGGGGGATTGGGGGGGCTATAGGCCGGGCTTTAAAGAGGCCAGTTTGTAAGGGACATCTTGAAAGTGGGTCACCGTTGTGCCAACGCACCCTGCCACGGGTGATGTCCGTGATGCCAAGCCTATTCCCTCTCACTCAGACAACAGGATCACATCGTTTTCCTCCTCAGATATATCTGCCACATCCTGTTAAGTATCAGTTACCTATAGCAGTGTTTATAAAAGCGTTCCTCTGGGAATGTGACAAATGTGTAAAGAGTGAACAGATGCGCCCGCCTGACCCTCTGCCGATGGGGGGAAGCCAGGGGAAGGGGGGCAGTAGTCGGAGGAGTCACCTGGGGCATGCAGAGCGGTCAGAGCTGAATGTGGATCAGTGCAGAGGTTCAGAAACTGCCTACTGGTTAGTCATCTGCATTAATCGCCTGTCAGGACATTCCCTTGTAAATTATTTAACTGTAAAGGACAGGCGGCAAACAAAATTAAAGGAACCTTCCATGAGAGTAAGCTTGGCCGTGAAGGGCAGCCACTTGTGCAGCGCACAGGGAGCTGGGGGTTAAGGGCCTTGCTCAAGGGCCCACAGACAGCCAGAGGCTGGGCTTGAACCAGCAACCTTCCAATTACAGGTACAGAGCTTAACCTGCTGAGCCACACTCTGCCCCCTAAAGATGATCTGCTGTACCCAGAGAGGATGAAGGTCTTCATTAGCACAACAAAGGCAGGCCTGCCAAATCTGCTTAGGTTGGCTGAGGGGCTCAGGATGGTGTGTCAAGTACCGCAGGATAAATAAACCACACCACTACCCTGTCTCTCTGCTGCCACAGCACAGGGCGAATCACAGCTGTCAGAAGGACTTTAAAGAGAAAAGATGTGTCACTTTCTACTAAAGGATCATCTTCGGGAAAACAAAAAAAAAGCTTTTATAACTCCCCGAAAACCAAACTATTTGCCTAATGGTGAAGACCAAAGTGCACATTATCTAGGGTGACTCACTCTTGTGGATAATTCATTACAGTGTTGCATGGCTTCTATCTCTAGTGCTAATTGACACAAGGGGAATTTAGATGTATTACCACAGAGCTCCATACATCCTTGAAAGGCTTTGGTTTCTCACAAGATGAAAGCAAATAAAAGGAGATGGACAGCACTTATGCAGGAAGAGATCTGGGCCCAACACACTTTCATCAAGAGTGTGGATCAATGGAGAGCCGCGGGCACATCACTGGTCTGCCCATAATGATGACAGCAATAGGAGGTTCACCTCAGTGGAGGGTGCTGGGTGTGAGCTCCCAAGACAAGCGGTCATCCACCGACGGCCAGTTTCCAAAGTGCACAGTCAGCCTGTTTATAAATACCTTAGGTTCCCCGAAGCGTCGTTACTTTGTGTGCGTGCTGGCATTCGTACCGGAGTCCAAGCACAGCTTGTTTGGGGCTGGGTGAATGATATTAATGTGTGAGACATCACCACCAAAGAAGACTGCTCAGCATTTCTGAGGTTTCAACCAAAATCATTATACTCCCCCCATGATCCTCTAAGCCAGGGGTAGGGAACCTGATCCATGGAGAGCCGGTGTGGGTGCGGGTTTTTGGGATGACCTCTCAATCAGCCAATAATAAAGCATCGGTTGTCAGCTCTTGTTCTGGGGACCCAGTCTTATTGGCTGATTCAAAAGTCATCCCAAAAGCCCGCACTCACACCGGCTCTCCATGGATCAGGTTCCCTACCCCTGCTCTAAGCACACATCTATACCCAGGCCAAAGTAACTGGTTGAGCTAAGCCAGCATGTGAATGTAAGTGAATGGAGATGCATTTTATGTTTGCCACTAAGTCATAATGTTCAACAGTATTGCTTATAATTCTTGAGTGATACGTAAAACTCTTGGGGTCCAAGGCTCTGTTTCCTGAGATACTTATTTCCCTCCATTTATTGATGTTTTTCACACTGAAGTACCCAAAAGCAATATACTCAAATAGAAGGAGAACGTACAAATCCAGTACACAGACCAAGGGCAAGAACCAAAGAAACAACATCAGAGGGGAGAGGGCACATTCCTTACTGCTGCACTAACATACTGTACATCTAAGCAATCTAAACCATTAATGACTTTGTGACAGTGCTATCTGTATTTAGCTGGAGCACGCCTATGTCCATCTCCACATCAGACGTCTGGAACATTGTCTTCTTTAGGTGTCCCGACTACTGATATAATTAGTTCTGTGTCATTGTAAGCAATGTCCGTACATCCTAGATCCTATGAATTAGAGATATTATAATGTCACTACAATGTGATGAATAAAATGGTTCTAATTTTATGGAAAACTATTTGGAGAACAGGATCTTTTCATGTGTTTTCTTTTTTGATAATTGTCAGTAGAATGTGATTAGTGTGAACTTGTGTGTACAGATTTGTGGCATGGGTCAGGAGTCATACAGTAAGTGTGAATATGTGAATGGGGAAATATTAGGTGCTTCCAGTCTGCCCTTTGCTAGGTCAGATACTGTAGCAGATTCGGAGGAATCAGGGGAAGAGATGTGCTGCATTCCATTTACCTCACTGGTCAGAAGGCAGAATGAGAATACCGAGACCTGTTTCAGTACAGCATGTCGGAAAGCCATTTAGCGATACCGAGACCTGTTTCAGTACAGCATGTCGGAAAGCCATTTAGCGATACTGAGACCTGTTTCAGTACAGCATGTCGGAAAGCCATTTAGCGATACCGAGACCTGTTTCAGTACAGCAAGCCAGAAAGCCATTTAGCGATACCGAGACCTGTTTCAGTACAGCAAGCCGGAAAGCCATTTAGCGATACTGGGACCTGTTTCAAAAACGGTTTTCCAGAATCTTCTCGAGGCTGACCAAAAGTCCTTCTTCATAGCCTCACCAAACTCCTCCCACTCCAAAATTTTTGCTTCAGCAACTGCCTGAGCCGCTTCCCGCTTGGTTTACCAGTAACTGTCTGCTGATTCTGTAGTTCCATAGGCTAACCAAGCCCTGAAGGCCTCCTTGAGTTGAAGATCTCCCGGACTGAGGCCTCCGGCAGACATTCCTAGCACACCCTCACTATGCGTTTACCAGGTCTATCTGGCATATTCCCCCGCCATCGGATCCAGCTCACCACCAGGTGGTGGTCAGTTGACAGCTCAGCTCCTCTTTTCACCCGAGTGTCCGAAACATCTGGATGCAGATCCGACAATATGATTACAAAATCGATCACTGAACTGCAGCCTTGGTTGAATTGCTGCAAAGTGCACTTATGAGCACCATTATGCTCAAACATAGTGTTCGTCATGGACAAACTGTGGCTAGCACAGATGTCTAATAACAAATTACCGCTCGAATTACGATCGGGCTGGCCATTCCACCCAACCACACCCTTCCAGGTTTCACTGTTACCTACGTGAGCATTGAAGTGCCCCAGTAGAATAATGGAGTCCCCAGATGGGGTGCCTTCCAGCAAGATGGCTAGATACTCCCCGGTATCAGTCGAACTGGTGTTTAGTGCATTTACACAGACAACCAGCAGAGCCCGTCCCACGACACAAAGTCAAAGGGAGGCGCCCCCTCATCCACTGGAGTAAACTCCAAAGCACTGGCACCGAACCGGAGGGTTAGGAGCAGCCCCACCTCAGCGCCTCTCACCATGGGCAACTCCAGGATGGCATAAAGTCCAGTCCCACTCCAGGAGCTTGGTTCCAAAATCCGAGCTGTGCATTGAGGTGAGCCAGACTTTATCTAGTCGGTATCTCTCTACCTCCTGCGTTCTATGTACTGTACCTAGAGCCAGTTTTGGCAGTTTCTGCAGTATTTTGTGCATAAAACACTCTCGCAACACATCCCCATCAATATCGGTTATACAGTACTGTGTTTACGACCAATTTAATGATCCATAAATGAGACATAACTGCTAATTAACAATATTAAACTACAGATTTAACTTAAGTTGATAAAAGGCGCAGCCATTCTGAATTCTGAGCTCAGGGTTCTGTCTCTCTGACTTTCCGAGTATGAATTCCAACTTCAGGGGTCCAGTTGAAATTTCCAGCTAGGAACTTGGAATTTCCAAGTTACCAGTTCAAATGGAATGCAGCATTAGTACAGATATAAAAATGTATCCACTATCCTACCTGCTGTGTTGACCCTTTTATGGCCTGTAGGGAAACTGGTCAAATGATGAAATTCAGCTCTGCCTTGAATGGACTCAGTGTCTCATCGGTATGTAGGACCCAACTTTATCGGCAGGAGGTTATGGCTGCTCAGGAATTAAGGTTTGCAACTCGGGTTTACATGAAAGAGATATTGCTTTGATGTCCAATTTATCACCCTTGTTCAGCAACACCCCAATGAAGAGTGGGCTAGGACTCTGTGCCTGTGATCCAAGCTAAACGGGAACTGGCAGATGGGAAAACCTGACAGTGAAGTGTTGGCCAGATGCAAGTTAGTGGATGAGAGAGACCCTAGGGAGAGGATGAGGGTGAGCCTAGGGAGAGGACGAGGGTGATCCTAGGGAGAGGATGAGGTTGAGCCTAGGGAGAGGATGAGAGTGAGCCTAGGAAGAGGATGAGGGTGAGCCTAGGGAGAGGATGAGGGTGAGCCTAGGGAGAGGATGATGGTGAGCCTAAGGAGAGGATGGGGGTGAGCCTAGGGAGAGGATGAGGGTGAGCCTAGGGAGAGGACGAGGGTGATCCTAGGGAGAGGATGAGGTTGAGCCTAGGGA
>JAODKN010000113.1:886286-898076 GCA_026774425.1 Petrocephalus zakoni
GGCTTTGCCGCTGTAACTGCTGGGCAGGTTACACGTGTCTGCAGCTAACGGCACTCTGAGCCTGGCTTTGCCGCTGTAACTGCTGGGCAGGTTACACGTGTCTGCAGCTAACGGCACTCTGAGCCTGGCTTTGCCGCTGTTACTTCTGAAATTTCACCACCTGACTTTAAACAAGTGGAAAAATGTACAAACCAAGATTTTGTTTCAACTAACCAATTGAATATAAAGAGTTACAGTCAGAGTACTTGGCTGGTTTGTTGAAACTAAATCTTGGTCCAAATTTTTACTTTGTGGCCCTGAACTATTCACCTCTGTCAGCAGGGTATGTGAGGAAACTCAGCTGGGTTTCTTCCACCAGATGGGGGTTATGGTTAGCGTTAAGGTTGGTGTTTAGGATTAAGTTTATGGCCACTTATCTGGCCTAGGGCATTGGGGGGTGGGGGGCGGGCAGGGGTGTTTAAGGGCCTTGCTGAAGGGTCCACTTGAGATGCAACTATTCTCCTGAGGCCAGGGATAGCGACCTTCTAATCACTGGCACAGAGGTTTGGCCTGCTGAGCTACACACCAGCCCTCTAGGGAGACCATCGAACAAGTTACAGTGTACAAATCCCACCAAAGAAAGGGGCACTTTTTATAGGTCATGACAGACAGTTTACCTGTAATTTTGTTACTAAATCCTACCTTGATCCTGAAATCAAAATGTTAGAAGCTGAACATATACAAACAAAAAGTCATAATATTAACTTAATTTAATGCTAATAATAATAATAATGAAATTAATGTAGCATGTAACGTAATACATATGACCTGTAACATTTCACAGTTGAGTGGACTTCCCAGGGCATGGTCTACATGGAGCTCGATGTCTTTGTCTTGCAGGTTTTTTAATCAGGGTGTGCGAAGCCCCAGATAGCATCGTTGTCAGCACCCACAGGAAGGTGGTTCCTTCACATTATAAGGTGACTTACACAGGTTCTCCAGCTCAAATACATGGAAGAGTGTAATCCACAAAAGCAAAGGCGAATAATTATGAAATTTGAGGGGTTAACTGAGATTTAATGGCGGCGACGCCCATGGTCCTTGCATCTAGTCAGCATGGTAACGGGCTTACAGCGTAAATGCTGGTTGGTGACATGGGACAAAGATGTATACGGACAATGTTGTCTCCCTGTGCTGTGGTGTCAGATGGTTCACTTTGATATATCCAGTTTGTGACACTCTCTGTCTCTCCTAGGCCAGCTCCTCTGCTATTGGAGATAAAAGCCAATTCCTCTACTCCCAAGCACTGGATAAGTTGGCTTTCCTGGGCACTGATTGGCTTTGGACATTCTGGCTGAATCTCAGCCTGCGGCCCGGCATGAAGCTGCCAGTCCGTACGTGCTGCAGTGCCCTCTGAGGTGCCCTTTCTGAACACGCCTGACCCCGGCTTTGGAGGCCTTCCTCACCTCTGGTCCCGCCCACTGGCCGGGAAGCATGGATGATGGGCTGGTGAGGGGTAGCTCCCGCTCGCTTGGCCCCGCCTTTCCATGGAGCCCGTCGCTCCGTCCTTCTGGAGCCCCTCTCACGCCGGCCCCCAGCACCCCACATTCCCACCCCCCAATGCGTCAGGGGCTGTGGAGCCGCAGGGGGGGGCTCTGGCCCAGTCCTTAGCCCTCTTCGCCATGCTCCTCATGGACCTGCTCGCTGTGGTGGGCAATGTGGCTGTCATGGTGGTCATCGTCAAGACGCCTCAGCTGCGCAAGTTTGCCTTCGTGTTCCACCTGTGCTTGGTGGACCTGCTGGCAGCGCTGGTCCTGATGCCCCTGGGTATGCTCTCGGACCGGGCCTTTGCCAGCGAGGCCCTCTGCCGCAGCTACCTCTGCCTGAGTGTCTGCCTGGTGAGTGCCGCCATCCTCTCCATCTCCGCCATCAACGTCGAGCGCTACTACTATGTGGTGCATCCCATGCGCTACGAGGTGAAGATGACCCTGGGGCTGGTGGCCTCAGTGCTGGTGGGCATCTGGATCAAAGCCATTGTGATGTCAGCCCTGCCGCTCCTGGGCTGGGCCTTGCAGGGCCCCGGGACGGCCCCGCCGCCCACGTCGGCTCCGGCTCCCAGCCGCACCCACTGCTCCCTGCACTGGACGGGCGGCTCCAACCGCACCATCTTCATGGTCCTCTTCACTCTGCTCTACTTCCTGTGCCCGGTGCTTATCATCCTGGTGGTGTACTGCAACATGTTCAAGGTGGCGCGAGTGGCGGCCATGCAGCACGGGCCACTGCCCACTTGGGCGGACACGCCGCGGCAGCGCTCAGAGTCGCTCAGCAGCCGCTCCACCATGGTGGCCAGCTCCGGGGGGGGGGCCCGCAACACGCCGCAGAGGACCTTCAGCGGCGGCAAGGCGGCCGTGGTGCTGCTGGCCGTGGGCGGCCAGTTCCTCTGCTGCTGGTTGCCCTACTTCTCCTTCCACTTGTACTCTGGGCTGGCTTCTGCTCCACCGGCCTCGCTAGCACAACTAGAAGAAGTGGTCACCTGGATCGGCTACTTCTGTTTTACCTCGAACCCTTTCTTCTATGGCTGCCTGAACCGGCAGATCCGGCAGGAGCTGGGCAAGCACTTGGCCTGCCTCTTCAAACACGGAGGCCCTGGCGAGGAAGATGGCCTGCCCAGCCGGGAGGCTTCCATTGAGGAGAACTTCCTGCAGTTTCTTCAGAGCACGGGCTGTGGCCAGGAGGCCCGCGGCTCTCTCGGCACCTCCAGCCCTAAGGTAGAGAACTGGCGGGCGTCGGCACCAGCGGGCCGCGAGCCCCCGGCACCGGAGCCCGCACCTGTCGACTTCCGCATCCCGGGCCAGATTGTGGAAGAGACCTCCGAGTTTATGGAGCACCACAACCTCAACAGTGACCTCATCCTCTCAGACAGCTGTGTCAGGACACTGCCGCCTGCTAAACGGGAACTGTGAGGGCGGCCTGGCTGCCCCAGGGTAGCTTTAACCAGATTAACAGGATAAGAAACAAATTTTGGATCTACCAAATACTTTGGGCTCTAGCTTCCTAGCCAATATATTGACAGAGCTGCAGTGGCAGATGGAAATCAGCGATACTTCTGTGGTTCAGGGTACATAGTTTGTCAAACATCTATATAGTTTGGTGCAATACAATGGGGGTGGGGGGTGCTATTCTGGTTGGGCTGGACTTATGTTCCACTTTAAAGGTAGAGTCAGGGGCACGTGATGGGGAAAGTGTGCAATGTGTGTGTGCTTCACAGCCTGGGCACAAACCAGGCTCTGCAGGGAGTGATGGCTGAATGCTGATTTGCTCCCCCTGCTGGCAGGTGTAGTCTTGTATTAATTATTTTTGGGTACCCTCCCTCCAGGCCTCGTGCCGTCCAAGGATGAGCGCATGAAGGCCTGTCTATTTGCACTCGACAATCCAGGCAAGCTTTAGCACGTTACACAGTGCAGAACCCGGACTCACTACCGACGCCTGCACCACAAGCCCCGCCCTTTCTAGACAATCAACCGTGCAATTGTAACTAAACTACGGGCCATAGGAGCCTAACATTTTACAGCATTGTTCATGTTTTTGTTTAATGTTATGAAAGCATTGTAAGAATGTTATTTCTCAACAGAAGGTACAAATAGTATTTCTGCTCCTGCCTGTGTCCAGTTTAACTTCAAAGCATTGACTTCTTTTCACAAAGTGCTGCTCTTCATGAATAATATCTGGCTCTTGTAATGTGTACCAAGAAAAGTCTGCCCTTCTGCATATAAAGACGGGAAAACCCGTAATAGCTGCTGACTGAGCAGTTCCGTAGAGACACCAGTGCCTGCAGCTACTGAGGGTCTTCGCAGCAACCATAATTAGTCACGCCCAATCCTTTGTCCGGTCCTTTCAAGGTAGAAATTGACTTAGTGTTCATGTGTTGTTCTCAGGAGCCTGGACGAAAGTGTGCTTAAATACTGTTTGCTAATTAAAATGTTCATCATCAGCAGACTTATTCAAGGATTCTGATAGCGCTGCCAGCCGTGATATTCATAGTAACAGGACCAACACTCGGCTGTATTTTCTTAATGCTGCCGGAATACATTAACGCATCACTGGGCTCAGTGTCGTCAAGGAGCTCATCAGCTGATTCTCACTCTTGCTGCTTTGCCCCGTGTGCTTCTGTGCCGCTCAGCAACATGCATGTGCTGGGTTTCGCTAGCAGCCTCGACTTCCACTTCCCCTAACATTACACCATATTTAGGAGACGTGCTGTTCTCTGTAAAACCCAGACAATGGATCAGGATCTGGCTAAGAGTAGGGTTCCTACTGAGAGATACTTGTATAGTTCTGACACTGCGTGTACCATGACCAACAACTCTAACAAAGTATATTGAATGGTACAGAATCGGGACATATCACAATACACCGTGTTTTCTCTTCCATTAGTTTGATATTTTTAGATGAGTAACATTTATCTGAGCAACTTAAAGTAACAACAATGTTCTTCCACAACAGTGAGGGGAGGTGGGGGGGGGGGGGGTGCATTCGGGAGCAGGTGGGGGCCAAACCGTCGTGGCGAGAGCGGTTGGAGGTGGCAGACAGTTCAGCAGCATGCACGCCGACCGAGCTTCCAGTGGAAGGCCGCTGGCCTCATAGCCTAGTGGCTTCTTTGTGCACGCACACAAGCACAAAGTGGATCCTCTCTAGTAACAGACAGCAAATGCAATCTGCAGGCAAAGAACATATCATTTTAATACTAATGTGTATAAAAGAGTGCAAAAACAAATTAAAATGTGCACCAGCGTAGGATACAATGCACTGCCCTCAGAGCTTAAACTGAATGATTCTACAAAAAACCTCATGCAGGAGAAGGCAAGATAAAGAGATATATACCTGTACATCCACATGGGAAAAGTTGCAAACTTGTGAGTGCAATAGGAATGCAGCCGGGTGCTCAGGACTGGAAGCTTTGTCGAGATTTTTTCTTGAAGAGCAGGAGGGATTCTGCAGACCTGAGGTTTTCTGTAGCCTGTTCACAGGGGCTGAGGAGGATGGGATTTTGGTTTCAGCCATGAAGCCATCAAACGTGCTGAGATAGAGAAATGTAGTGACCTTGAAGAGGGCATGGTTAGATGAAATCTTGCAGACATGGTGGTGCTGTTCCCTTGTATGGCAGTGCCAAGGTCTTGAACTTGATCTGAGCCCCAACTGGCAATATGAGAAGTCATGGGATAGGATGCTGGAACCCAGTAATGTAGCGAAAATTGAAAATAAATGGGCCCCAATAGGGAAACAATCCCTGCAGGACACCGATAGTAAGGGGCTGTGACACTACCCTGAGAGACTGCCATTTAAACATCGATCTCCTGTCCAGATTGAAATAGATTAAAATGGCAGCAAAATTCATGTGAAATTTAGACCAGTGTTCACCATCCAACTTAGGCAGTGCACATATAGTTAATGTAGGAGGATATTCAGACAAGCCGCTAATCCTGGGCTAAGTGCATCATTGACACACAAAAACATTTTGTAAAAACAATTCAAAGTTTCGGAAACTCCTGCCTCAAACTGAGAAAAGCTGCCCCAGACACAGGCTGGTGTAATACAGGGTTAGGGTTAGGGCCCCTTTCTGGCCGGGGGGGTCATTCCTCTGGCCTTGTGACTGGCCACCCACACGGCTGCAGCCCCTGGGCCCTGCAGTGGCCCTGCTGACTCAGGCAGGAGAGGGACAGGCTGCGGCGAGGACCTAGCAGGCGGCCCCTCTGTTTATGGGTAAACCCCAGGCCGTAACCCCGCCTCATTGTTTTGCCATAAGCAGCAGTGACTTGTTGTGGCCACAAAGCCGATCATGAAGGTTACTCTGGCAGCTGCCTCCTGAGGTCTTCGTCCCCATGTCTAACCCACGAGAAAATAAAGGAATAAACATATTCATGAATTGGCAAACTGCCACACAATGCTCAGGCGGCTTCCCCGTGCTGGCTTTTCTTGTCCGTGCTGCAGTTGCATTGTTGAATCCGTCTTCCCCTCCTCAGTCCTTATCTCTGTCTTTCTCCCCCCCGCTCTCACACTGGCACTCACGTGAGCCCCGTAGCTCCTCTGTCACGCATCAGTTTAGATTAGGAAATGGCTGGAGTCGTGTACGAGGTGTGAGGACGCAGAATTAGGACTCAGGAGGCCAGGCACGAAATGGAGACACCACCTGCATTTCTAGCTGCGAGTTTTCTGTGCCAGACCATTGGAAAGATTTACTGATCAAATTTCAATCCATCTTCTACCAGGGTGGCAGGGGGGAGCTGCATCGTATCCCTGGCAGCATAGGGCACTCGACGGGGGTGGGCCAGTCCGTCACTGGGCAAATACAAGCACACAATAAATCCTAGAAAGAGCTAGAAAATACAAATCCAGGCCAAGGTTTTGTTTCAACCAAACAGTTCAGTACTCTGTGACTGTGACTCTTTATGCTCAGCTGGTTGGTCTGGATTTGTGCTCTCTAGACCTGAACGTTCCACCTCTGCAATAGATCACACAGTATGGGTAATTTATAAAGAAGACCTACATGATCTGGGGAGAACATGTTAAACTTCACACACACAGACACACACATGGCCTTGTAGATGTGAGGCCACAGTACTAATCAGTGAGCAGCTGTACCGTCCCGCAGGAAATGCGATGATGGAAATTGCGGTTTTATTTCATGAGCAAAATCATGGATATCTCGTTTTTAATAACAGTGAACTGTGTTTGTTGTAAATGAAAAACACTAGTGAGTCACACAAGAAATACGTGAAATTTTAGATATATGATGTATGAATGAAGGTTGAGAGATGGTTGAGAGAGAATGAAGGTTGAGAGATGGTTTCATGTGTTAAGGTCTTGTAACCTGAAAAGACGCAGAAATCTATTTTTAAGATACAGCTGAAGAAAATTGTGACATTTCAAAAAATTATTTTCACAAAAAAACTAGAGAAACATGATTTTAAGGGGTCTGATCCTTGTGTTGCAGTGATCTTATTTCCATTTCAAAGAAACAAGACAAACCCAATTTCTCTGTTTTCCTGTTGTTTCAACCAACTTTGACTTTTTTAAAGCATAGAAATAAATCCTAGGTGTCAAAGGGGTGATGTGACAAGCGAGAGAATCTCAAATGAATAGCTGCTTTGTATTTTGACAAGTCCTGTGTTTCATTTATACATTTTGGTTAAGTCCAAGTGTTCCCCACGCACACTGTCATCAACTGGCTTCAGAGCCGGTCCCAGCACTGGTCCTCACTGTGTATGTACACTGGCCCTAGAGGCAGTCAGGAATGGCATCTTCTCAATGCAGAAGAAAATGTATAATTAATTTTCTGAAACTGCTAACATCAAAACATAGAATTTGCAAGAAAACCTGTGCAGTTGGTATGGCCTGCAAAGTAGGCCTTTTCATGTGTTTTAGCAAAAGTCCAGTAAGCTTGTGACCCTCTATGCTTTAGTAAAGGACAGACTGATGTGCACATATGCCCAGGGAAGTGGTGCCCTGTCAGTCCCCAAGAAGCACAACCTGAGAAGTCTGTGCTTTAACAGACCCTCAGTCTGCATCACACTGGTCACACTGAAATCACACTGAAGTCACACTGAAATCACACTGAAGTCACACTGAAATCACACTGAAGTCACATACAGCTACGCTGAAGCAGAAGGCTTCACAACAATAACACCTGATGGTCAGTTCCCATTTGTTATTGTAGACCAGGAAGGCCCAACTATGGGATGCCATTCAAAGGAAAGGAAAAACATCAACATTTTAATTATTCATAGGTGATTAGCAAACCTGCAGCTTTATTGGTACTTGAATGATCCATCCATTCATTCAGCATATGCTTATTGATTTCTTTTTATGGCACATACAGGAGTGCCTGTTAACTGGTACTTTACCTTACATATCAATTTACTCATGTCTGGAAGGTTAAAATGTTGCTTAATTAATATACCTATGAACATATTGGTGAATCTATTGGCTTGCTGGTGTATTTATGGCTATTCTGTTATATGCACAGATTTGATGCTGAAATACATTGCCTTGGTTTCACACATCGTTTGAATCTGTTGAGGTCTGTGACTTTCAGTATCTCTGATTAACACAGTCTGGTGTGTTACAGAGGTAATTCCACACTCACTGCACTTCACTGGATTGCTTTCCTGCCTTGCATGCAGGTCTCTTTACATGTCAGTTTACTAGCATGTGAATATTTCAGGTTATGGGATTCCTGGGATGTTGCCATTTTTACATGTGTTTCATAGAAGTGTTGCTGCTCTTTCACATCATGTTACTTTTTGAGTTATGCCTGGGTTTTGCACCATTAACCATCCATTCCATAGGTTTAATTTAAGAACATGAGAACTATACAAACGAGAGGAGGCCAATTTGATAGTGTCTATGTATCCAGTTTAATGTAAATAAACAATACTATTTTTAATACCCAAGGAAGCTGAAGGAATTGGATGATTTAACAAAATTTGTAGCAAATGAAGGGACATTCAGTTTTGTTAGCATGACTGCATTAAAAAAATAAATGGGTTCACCAGGGTACCAGATAACTGATACATTTGTGACAAATTAATAAATACAACTGAGAAACCAAGAGATTCACCAATGTGTGTTACACTCGCGCTTTCACTGTCACTATTCACTGTCACTATTCACTGTCACTATTCACTGTCACATGCTGAACCCGTGCATGAAGCACTGGCAGAGATACCCATGAGCTCGTTTGCGAGTCCTCCCACAGAAGTTTAGGGATTAAGTTTCCCCCCAGCTGGCAGCCATCTGTGGCCAAAAGAGTCGGTATGAAACGGCTTGTTTGAGTAACAATAGTTCTTTAAAAATAAAAAGTAAATTATTTATTCATCCTCTATATTTATTTATTTATTGCTAAGGATTGCTGGTTGTCAGTCATCATTGTATTTTCTTTCACTGGGTCTAAAGTGATGACACCTTTCCATACCCTGCTATGTATCTTTCATTTCTTTGCTCTATTAAAACACAAACAGAAATAATGCACTTCCACAAAATTTTGTGCTCTTTTGTGCGTTCGTTTGTTCCTTGCTTGCATGTGTATGTCAGTGAGAATCCATAGAGCCTCTGGGTGACTATAACTGTGCTTCAACAGAGGCCTGATACCAGCAGAATAAATAACAACATGTAGGTAACACCGTCCTGCGCCTTTCAGAGAAAGCTGATATAATCTTTCCATTTGGGGTCAGGGAACACTAGCCTTTTTTCATGGCTCCGTGGCCTTGTTGTGAAACCAGATGTATGTGCAATGCCCTAAGACACACATGGTGACAATGACAATGGGGATCCCACCACACACACACACACACACACACACGCATACTCACATACACAGATTGTATTTTAATCTCTGTATTTCTTTACACACTAAATCAAATGCAATCATTTTGGGTGAAATTAAAGCAAACAAATGTGTACAAAGATAAAGCTGGAATTGTTTTATAGAAATTCTATGGTCACAAGGATTTCAACCAAGGGGATTTAATATGCACATTTGGGAAGAGATTGACTGCTGCAATTTTGCATACATTTAGCAGATATGTTTATTATACCATGTATCATAAATACTTCACATTTACATACATTTATGTTCATCCTTGTGAAAGAGTTGTCCGTGAGCAATTCCCATTTCTATGCAGAGAGTTGCCCATGACCAATGTTTGTCTTGCTCAGCGCCTTAACTAGCACAGAATCACTCATACAGTATGCTCAGCCTGTCTGTACTTTTCCTAGTCCTAGTGGGGAAGAAAGCTGAAATATATTTGTCTACCAGTGTTTAATGATTTTCTTATCTTTTATTGTATTGAAATAAAATCAGGAGATAGGTGAAAGACAACAGCATTCACCCAACACCGAAAACTTCTTTTCGATGCAATTCAATTCAATCAGGTTCAACTCAATTCAATTCAATTTGATTCAATTTGATTAAATTTCAGATCAATTCAGTTAAATTTATGATCAATTCAGTTCCATTCAATTCAGATCAGTGCAATTCAATAAAATTCAAAATATTTTATATAATGCCTTTCACAACAGCGTTGCCCCAGGGGGCTTTACATGGCTGTGTTGTGATACATATCTGCATCAGTTATACAGAACTTCCTTGTTAGAAATCCCAGAGCATCTCAGATTTTGACCAGCTCACGCTGTTCCACGAGTCGCCACAGCATGGTAGGGAGGAAGCCCCCAGTTAGGCTTAGTATGTCAAGTCGCCAGCTGTTTATGTGGAGACGCCTTTCCAGCCAGAGGGTAACCGATATGTGATGACTGGAGTGGGAGGTACATGCTGTGTATCACCAGCCCATGTGAGCCCATTGCCCGCTACTACTTGTTCAGATCACTGTTGAATGTTACCTTGCATGGTGGCCTGTACCTTCTAGCTTTTCACCTCTACAGCTGAAGCCATCCTGCAACATAGTGTCAATTTACACAAATAACATGGAATGTAACATCTGTTGACTTCCACACCCTGCTTATAGGTGGAAATTCAGAGGGAGCCTTCACTTTCTCTGTCTGTTCTATATGTCTTATAATCCTAAATTTTATATTTTTGCTACTTTACGTTCTTGTTTGTTTGTTTATTTATTTAACTTAATCTAGTTTATCTTCTTTCCCTTAATATTCACAGGAACCTCAAAGCATTGCTGGGGATCGCATGCATTGAGTTTCATTGTAACTTGTTACAATGACAATAAAAGCATTCTACTCTGTTCTATTTGGTAGTGAGAAAAAAAAAGTAAAGTATCAAGAAAGAGCAGCAGCAGGTAACAGTGTAAGGAGGCAGAAGAGAAGCAGCCATGGCAGGTGGGGAATCTCGCAGGCTGTTTCTCCCCCGCATGGCGGGCATAGCTCCTCTGTGCCAGGTGCCAATGTGCGATCCTGCGTAGGCATGGCGTCGGGAGTGCAGTGACCTCCAGGTGACAAGATTAAAGGGTCTCTCCCTCTGTCACTCTTCCTCTCGCTCTTATATCACCCTCTGTCTGACTCATAGCTTTGATGCCGTGTTGGAGAGTGGCACCCCCTGGGGTCTAGAAGAGAGTTCAAATGACCTGACCTTTTGGCTTCATTTCAACTGCAAAATGAAAGCTTGCAGTCATTTTGGCGTTAGTTGTTCCTGCATCTTCGCTCAGATTGAATGGATTTTGCTGTCTTTCTAAGGACAAATTACAGACGGTCCCTGACTTACAACCTATGCGACTTACACCAACTTGCACATGTAACTGAAAAACTGAAGTTTATTAAAAAAGAAAAATTAAGTAAATGTATATAAAAGTAGGTGGCCCTACGTGCAACAGCACAACACTACGTACTGCATGCTTTGTGCTGTACAATAGTTGCTGCAGGAAGGTTCTGTACTGCCTCCCAGCCTCACATGCACCTCCCAGCCTCACATGCACCTCCCAGCCTCACATGCATCTGCCAGCCTCACATGCACCTCCCAGCCTCACATGCACCTCCCAGCCTCACATGCATCTCCCAGCCTCACATGCACCTCCCAGCCTCACATGCACCTCCCAGCCTCACATGCACCTCCCAGCTTCACATGCACCTCCCAGCAAGCATTGCCAGAAGTTACCATGCTGAACTAAATATGTCACATTGCAAAAAATCATCTAGTTGTTTTTATTGTTGTTATGGTAGTTGTCATTGTTGTTGTTGTGGTTGTTATGGTTGTTGTTGCTGTGGATCATCTGGGGGGTATTCCAGAAAGCAGGTTATGTGACATACCCAGGTAAGTTTAAGGGTAAGTTAGTGGATAACCTCAACTTT
>JAODKN010000113.1:917674-936618 GCA_026774425.1 Petrocephalus zakoni
AAATTTGATAATATACATTTATGTTATCAATCACACATATATATATAAACATATAAACAAATTATATATAATTTCTTAAATAATATTATATATATATATATATATATATATATATAGTATATAATTTTTATATATTATTTTATAATGTGGGGTCCCACCTCACCCCGTGAGCCTACAGCGCTTTCATTGGCTGTAGTTCGTTGCCGCACATTGCCAGCCGAGACTCTCTTCGCATCTGCAGGATTTGGAGTCTAGATATTTAGCGCTGCGATGTGTCGGCGCAGATCAAACTAATTTGCCTCTGATCTGGGGATTTTGTCGCCAAACTCCAGAAATTGTCAGTGAGCAGAAAATCGGGGCTAAAATCATGCAGTGAACTTGCTTTTCATCTCTGATGGCTTTGGGGGTAAAAGAGGAGGAGATCTTCTATAGAATAGAATAGGGAGACTTTGCCGACCCCCATGGGTAAATTTCTCTTCCCACCAACCCCATCTTGCACTAGGTGAGACACACAAATGCATATACAGGCAAGCGCAAGCTTGGGGTTACAGCAGGTCAGGCAGCATGCGGGGGTCAGGGGCCTTCCTAAAGGGCTCCACAGTGGCATCGCTGTGCCTCTCCTAGGATCTGCGCCAGCAACCTTGTGATCAGCCCCAGAATGGCACTGCAAACTGTAATTCAAATGCTGAGAATTTCTTAAGCAAGAACCACAAAAGAGTTCTGGTGCTTATACAGCAAGCCGCTGAGTAATATGCCAACGCAGAGCCTCTCAGGGCCGTGTCCCATAACCCCCCCCCCCCCCCATGCGAAGGTGCAGGCGCTACAGGATTTGTCACATTTCTTGCGTACAAAGGGTATAAACAAGTTGTGACAGCCCAGCTGGATGTGCGCACTGTTGAAACGCATAGTGCTTTCCGAGTAATGTCAACTCTAAGGTATTCTAAGCTGATTCCTGCCGTTCGGTGATTTGGACGTTTTAGTGTGAGATCGGTGTCTCGTGCTTGGGGTATTCTGTTTTGCTAGTGGTTTCCATGGGGCCCGGCTGCCCGCCTCTCCAGTTTTACTGACATCCCCGTGGCTTAATGCCGCACATGCGTGGTTCCAGCCTGATATAAATGTTAGGCTTGCATACCAAGAGGGATTCATTTTTTAGTTTCTAAAGAAGCACTGTGCCAGGGTTTTTGAGCAGACCTTGAGATCAGCCACATCCAAGCGCGATGCCCCTGACGTTTCTGCTGGACTCCGGCCAGGGCAGAGGGGCTGATCTCTCACATACCACGGGCCAAGTGTTGTTATTGAACCCGTGCAGCCCAGAGCTTTCCGACCTTGGGGTGTCTCACAGTGGGGGAGAGAAACCGCGCTCGTTGTAGGCGTAGGTTAGCTCTGCATTCCTCTTTGCTCTGCGGCTGCGCTGAAACTGCTCCAGGCTCATCTTGAGGAACATTTTGTTGAAAACGGTTTTCCTTTCTGTGGGTTCTTTCCCTTAATCCTACTGATTAAATTGGTATCGTTCTTTTCCCAGCCTGTGTGTTCTGGCTGCTTCTAGGTTTAGTTGCAAGGTACTCTACGTGTATTTTCTTTTCAGTGATGTGTCTGTGTGCCTGTTGTCTGTTTGTGTCTATCTGAGTCTGCTTCTGCGTGTATACCCTAGACTTGTGCCCCCCCATATTTGATTTGTGAGTATTTTTCTTCTTTTCCTCCTACACTTTTCCTACACTCTCTCACACACACACACACGCACACACACTGCCCAGGATGATGCCCGTCAGCTCTTCGTCCTGGCCGGCTCTGCAGAGGAAGGTCTCATGACAGCCGAGCTCTGCGGGGTCATCAAGAGGCTCTGGACCGACCCGGGAGTCCAGAGCTGCTTCCTGCGCTCACGAGAGTACCAGCTCAACGACTCCGCCTCCTAGTAAGAGCCTCCCAGGGACAGTCACTTGCCGAGGGCTGTGGCCCCCTGCCAGACGCCGGGTGGGGGGGTCGTGTTCCTGCCTGGGTCTAGGGAGCTGAAGCACAGCGTGACTTCAGCCAGAGGTTAGGGACGAGTCACCATGCGCCACTTTCCGCCTCCACATACAACCTCAGTTAAGGTATTAAAGTTATGCAGGTATCCCTGATGGGAGGAGACACAGTCCGCATTCACATCACGCATCCTGCGTGATCTCGCTTGAATGCTGCCTGGCCATCCTCTGTCCTTGTGTGTGTGATCTTGCCTGCAATTGTACAGTCATGCGGGCCTTGTTGGATCAGTAGCCACTTATAGGCTGGGTGCTTGAAGTTACTCAGCTGTTTAGATCCCAACCCCCCCCCCCCCACTGTCTGCTGTACTGTTGGAGTCCCCTCTTTCCGTGCTGCTGACAGTGATGGTGTGTGCGTGCGCATGCGTACATGCATGTATGTACATGTCTGTGTAGGCATGTGTGTATGTATATACGTATGTATGCACGTGCATGCATGTATGTATGTATGTATGTATGTATGTATGTATGCGCATGTCTGTGTGTGCATGTGTGTATGTATATATGTATGTGTGCACGTGCATGTATGTATGCATGTCTGTGTGTGCCTGCATGTGTGTATGTGTGTATCTATGTGCACGTCTGTGTGTGTGTCTGTATGTGTGTGTGTGCATGCATGTATGTGTGTATCTATGTACACATCTGTGTGTATATGTGTGTATTTAAGTGCATGTCTGTGGGTGTGCATGCATGTATGTGTGTGTGTTTGTGCATGTCTGTGAGTATGTGTGTGTGTGTATGTGTGTATCTATGTGCATGTCTGTGTGTGTGCGTGCATGTATGTGTGTATGTTTGTGCATGTCTGTGGGTGTGTGTGTGTGTGTGTAAGAGTATTTGACTCTTGAAGGAGGCTGTGCTGAAGCTGCCCTGGGCACCGACACCCTCTCCTCAGGGCTGCTGTGTACAGGGCTTCTCTTGTTTCTCATGAAACCCCCCCTAATATGATTCCTTGTGCTTGGCATTGGAAGTTAGCTTAGAAGCCTTTACAATGCTTTATATATTAGCTAGGGGGACAGAGAATGTATGTGTAGCTGAAATCTGTGGATTGCAGGACAAGGTCAAAAACAGGTGCTAGGATGTGGAGCTGTTTAATCATGAAATAGGCTAATCGTTTTATTAGCGTAGTAACTTCATTTAGGTCAGCGCAAGAGAGACGTTTATCAGCACTTGGATATTAATCTTTTGTGGCAGGTGAGCTTCCTGATCACTAGTTAAAACTGCCTTTGTTATTATGCACCACCCCTGTGATTATTGTGTGTATTAATTTCTTCGGGGCATCTAACAGCATGCAGCGCACCCAAGCTCCAAGGGTGCGGGTGAGCGCTTTTCGTTCATGTGCTGGTGTTGCGTAACTCTCCGTGCAATCACAGGGCGTGACTGAGCTAGTCGCTTGCCGGTTTGGTCCTCCTTCCTTATTCTCAGCCAAGGGCTGTTGATGACTCGCCACTTCCCCTTCAGGCGGCCCGGCGCCATTGCATGCGGTTTTGGCTGCAGCGCTCACTTCGCCCCTAGTGGTCGCTCCGTGCCTTGGTGCCTCGCCCCGCCGGCATACCGCAGAGCTGTTGTCAGCACTTTTGCTTACCGATGGCAAAACAGCTCTCCAGTTACATTTTACCTGGGGCATCTGTGATCCCAGTGGGCCGTCTGCAGTTGCTCAGGGGGATTCATTTGCCGGATTTAAGGTCACGGTGAAGCGCCGATGTGTCATCGGTCTGCTGCCTGTGGCCCGTCTCTGTACACACAAGTTACCATTAGTGTGTTCTTCCGGTCCCGACCATCAGGATGTAACAGAGACTCATTTAAGCATCTGACTACAACCACTGATGATTTGGTATATTTTTTATATATATAGTTTCATGAGAAAGTTGTGTTATTATTAACTGCCGCATGGTGGCCGTTATCTTGTACATAGTATGAATCTGGTATTTTTATTAGTAACCTGGAGACTAATCAGTTATACTTTTGGGAGTTATTAATGCTCAGCCTACTTTTGAATGAATCATAATCTCTTCAGTTAGTGAGCGCTGCTGGTCCCTGATCTCAGATGGGGGTCCGGGCTCCTGGTCCCTCATCTCAGATGGGAGTCCGGGCTCCTGGTTCCTGATCTCAGATGTGAGTCCGGGCTCCTGGTCCCTGATCTCAGATGTGAGTCCGGGCTCCTCGCCGCCCCTCCTGCTACTCTGCAGTGCTCTTTATCCTAGTTTATACTTTACCAGCCTTGACTAAGTTGGGTCTGTGTGTCTGGAGCAGAAATGCGAGAATCCAGGAGGGTGAGCTGTGTCTGTATCTCATAATGTACACAGAGTCCCTAAGCCAGGTGGGCACGTGGGGCCCATGTGAGGGCTCCTTTCTCAGAGGTTAAAGCTCCACATGCCAACACGCCTTTCGCCATTGGCATCACCATATCCCATGATGAATATGACGGAAAAATTAGCAGACCTTCTGGGAGGAAGATGCTAAGCTTTGACTGGGGAACTCTGGCTCTCTTTGACTGCTGACTAGTTGTGAGTGAGTTGCAATGGAGTAGTGAATTAGAAATGTTAGTGAAGATGATGTCCAGGTGTCCTTTGATATATTTAACTGCAAAATTGCCAGTGTTGCCTAGATTTTGTTTTTTTGTTTTGTCACATCACTGAAGGTGGATCACATCATCTGCAAAGCTGCTGTGCAGGCAAACAGTTCGCTTGTCTTTGTCTTCCTGCTCAGCTACCTCAATGACCTGGAAAGAATCTCCCAGGCGAACTACATTCCAACCCAGCAGGATGTGCTGCGGACTCGTGTGAAGACCACTGGGATTGTGGAGACTCACTTCACCTTCAAGGAGCTCTACTTCAAGTGAGTGCCGCACTCCTTCATTAAACCTGTCGAGAAGCCCTGCCTGAGACGTTGATGCTCACTCACATCCCTGACAGAGCTCTGCTCCCCGCCACTCACATCCCTGACAGAACTCTGCTCCCCACCACTCACGTCCTTCACAGAGCTCTACTCCCCACCACTCACATCCCCCACAGAGCTCTACTCCCCACCACTCACATCCCTCACAGAGCTCTACTCCCCACCACTCACATCCCTCACAGAGCTCTGCTCCCCACCGCTCACATCCCTCACAGAGCTCTGCTCCCCACCACTCGCATCCCTCACAGAGCTCTGCTCCCCACCACTCAAAGCCATCACAGAGCTCAGCTCCCCACCACTCAAAGCCATCACAGAGCTCAGCTCCCCACCACTCAAAGCCATCACAGAGCTCAGCTCCCCACCGCTCACATCCCTCACAGAGCTCTACTCCCCACCACTCACATCCCTCACAGAGCTCTGCTCCCCACCACTCACATCCCTCACAGAGCTCTGCTCCCCACCATTCAAAGCCATCACAGAGCTCTGCTCCCCGCCACTCACATCCCTCACAGAACTCTGCTCCCCACCACTCACATCCCTCACAGAGCTCTGCTCCCCATCGCTCACGTCCCTCACAGTGGTCTACTCCCCACCACTCACGTCCCTCAAAGAGCTCTGCTCCCCACCACTCACATCCCTCACAGAGCTCTGCTCCCCACCGCTCACATCCCTCACAGTGCTCTGCTCCCCACCGCTCACATCCCTCACAGAGCTCTGCTCCCCACCGCTCACATCCCTCACAGAGCTCTGCTCCCCACCACTCAAAGCCATCACAGAGCTCTGCTCCCCACCACTCAAAGCCATCACAGAGCTCTGCTACCCACTACTCACATCCCTCACAGAGCTCTGCTCCCCACCACATCACTCTCACTGTTTTATGGTATGAGTGTGCCACAACCAATTTTAGGGATTATATTTAATGTTAATCTTTTTTAATGTTTAAAATAAGTAAAATAGGATATAGAAGAATCAGGCAAGAAACACAGCTTGATTCTTAGAGTACTGGCATCTTTTATTTTCCACAAACTGCCCAGACTGTTGCAGTTTCTCACTGTAGCCGCACTATTGAAATTCCTTCCCCTGGATACTGATTACTGATGCTGGGCTGTGCTGTCACTGCTGATGCTTTGAAATAGCCCATAAAAACCTGAAAGGGCTTCAGACACGCGGCCCCCCGAGTCGCATGCTGGCTGGGAATGGGAGCTGGCAGTGCGGAAGTCCCTCCGTTTATGGTGCGAAACTTTTCGGCTAATTAGCCGGGCTTACCTGGGGACACAGTGCGCGGGAGTGATAAGGCTTTATGCAGACTGCCGCATTCACTGGGTTCCATACGAATTCTGCTGATTGATCCTCTCTCTTTGTGGCTGATCTGACATTCTTAGGCTGCAGCCAACTGGATTTAAATGCTTATATAAATGTCTGCAGTGGGAATCCTTTGCAGATTGATCTATATGCTAAAATCCCCTGTGGTTTGTTTATTTAAGGACTGCTCTTTGGTTATCTGTGCCCCGCGCTGGCTTTGGGGCTTGCTCAGTGACAGCACGTCTGCTGCCGTCGAGGGGTTCAGTACAGCTCTCTTAATTTCAGTGCCATAGCCTTTAGGCCAAAGTGCCGCGTGTGATCGGTTCCTCACAAGCCTCCTCGTGACGCGTGTGATCGATTCCTCACAAGCCTCCTCGTGATGCGTGTGATCGGCTCCTCACAAGCCTCCTCGTGACGCGTGTGATCGGCTCCTCACAAGCCTCCTCGTGATGCGTGTGATCGGCTCCTCACAAGCCTCCTCGTGACGCGTGTGATCGGTTCCTCACAAGCCTCCTCATGACGCATGTGATCGGCTCCTTGCAGCAGGCAGATCCGCAGCTCACTTTTGGCACAATACTCTGTTGGCTTTGTACTCAGAAGCCTGTATTCCCCGCCTCTGGGGGGGGCGCGCGGTCCGCGCGAGGCCGACATCTGCGTACACTCCCCCCCGATCGTCCGCGCTCCGGGTGTGGCGCTAAGCTCCTGCCCCGGTGCTTTTTCCGGGCACCGGTTTCTTTCTTGCTGCAGCTTCACACATTCTTCTTTTCTTGAATATAACGAGGCTCCTAAAATGAAAAATACCTTTAATTATCTTTTCATTTATTTGATTTAATGATTCCCTATTATTTCCCAGTCCTTGAATAATTAGGTATCTGAATAATTAATTAAGCTTAATTGGGTCCTCCACAAACTGTCCTTCTCCCAATCACATGGATGAAGGGTAATGGGATGTGCATCACAGCAAATTGAGAAATTTGTAACTATTACTGGGTGCTGCTGCTCAGCCGAGCTTGTGTCCCAAAAGGGAGGAGCCACAGCTTTGCTGACTTGCCAAAAAAAAGGCCCGGTAGAGTGGGAGCAGATACGGTGTCCGGATGTGAGATGCTTGTCGACCGGGTCTAAGGAGCAGCAGACCGCGCCTGAGTGACAAACCCCTGTCCCCCACGCCACCCGGCTTGCCTCTTCCTGCAGGATGTTCGACGTGGGTGGTCAGCGCTCCGAGAGGAAGAAGTGGATCCACTGCTTCGAAGGCGTGACGGCCATCATCTTCTGCGTGGCGCTGAGTGACTATGACCTGGTCCTGGCTGAGGACGAGGAGATGGTGAGCTGGCTGGCCCCTCCCCTCTAGTTAGTGCTCATGACGGCATAAGAGATGCTCGGCCTTCATAGTCCTCAGAACCTAGATGTTTTACAGCAGGTTAGGCCCTCTTCTGAGTCTCTGGGTTTTCCATCCCATACTTTTTCTTTACCCGTGTTTGTTTATTTTATTGCTATCAGCATTGAGAAAATATACTTACTGTGAAAAGTGCTTTTTTAGCATATATGTGCCGGGTGCTGTGAGCTCATGCTGAGAGAATGGTTTAGTTTAATGTTTGAGCACAACTATAAGCTCATTTCCATTGGCTTGGTCACCTCATGTGACCCGTCCGTTTCGGCCAGTCAGTATTAAGCATTTGGCTCCTCAGCTTTCAACCTTCTCACCGTCTCACTGCTTGCACCCCTCCCCCACCCCGACCCGCTGCAGAACCGCATGCACGAGAGCATGAAGCTTTTTGACAGCATCTGCAACAACAAGTGGTTCACAGACACCTCCATCATCCTCTTCCTTAACAAGAAGGACTTGTTTGAAGAGAAGGTGAAGAGCAGCCCCCTCACCATCTGCTACCCAGAGTACACCGGTGAGCAGCTACTTAGGCTCCGCCCTCCGCCTGCTTTCCCTCATGTTGGTGGTGTCGGGCGATCTGGAAGGCAAACCTTCCAAAGTCTCTGCAGCAGGGTAAGCAGGGCCCACATCTGATTGCTCCTCTGGGCTTTATTTACATACTTTGGGATACAGGGAGCATAGAAATTCTTCTGCCCATGAGTAGAGGGCCTGTCTGTGGTACAGGGAACCAATGAACTTTACATGTTACTGCAGCAAAAATATCAGCATCTATTAATGGGCAAGATTAAGTTACTTTGAATAAAGCATCCCTGGGCAGTTAAACTTAAGTGGGTTTTTATGCCCACCCACTGCAACCCGTACTGAGAATCAGAAATGATTAAAGAATCCCATGAAAGTGGGATCATCCCAAAAACAGGCCTGACTTCTGTCCTTTTCACCTGCAAAATATATATGATATATAATATATCAGCCGTGTCATGCTCACAATCACCCATCTGTATAATAATTTGTGCGCATAAATGTTACTCCTGCTGTGTGTAAGATTTTCTCCTTATTATCAGATCTTTGTCAATGTGATTTTATGCAAAACGTTAAGAATGAGAACTTCAGACATGGTGGCCGTTGGCACAGATGCGGGTGAGCTATGGATCGCACAGCACCCGCGTTACGGTGCTGCATATAACCTCTATGCAACTGTCAGCTGCTGTGTCTTCATTTGTTTGTAAGCCAGGCCCGCTAGGTTCTCTGTCGCACAAAACCAGGTCTGGAGTCTTTCAGCAAACTGTTGTGTAACGGGCTGTGCCTGCAAAGGCCTCTGGGAAGGCGGCTGTCATGCTGTGACTGCAGGAGATGGGGGCTTTTCTCAGACCCGCGGCCCCCTGCAGCATGGTTGTATCTGTCTGCATGAGTTAGAGGTTCTGTTGTGGTGGCTCGTGTGCATCTTTATATTTGCAAGTATCAGAGTTTATTCACACGCAGTTCTCATTGAAGTCCAGTTGAAGTCTGCAGTGGCCGGTTCCATCACTCTCCACGTTTCTATGGGAGCTTCAGCTTTGTGAAACATCTGCTTGTTGACATGATGAAGGGCAACGTGGGAGACTGAGAAGTAAAGCTGGAGGATCTGATCAGGCAGAAGTCTCCAAGCTTACCTTCTTGCTGAACGCTAACTTTGACAGATTGGCTGGCAACATAATCGCCCAGCTATCTTTGCATTTTCAAGCTGGCATTTTCATGGTAATATCGACTTTCATGTTTTTTTTCCCCGGTCTTAGTCCAAATATGCCAAGTGTTTTTGATTTTGCAGCAGTATGTGGCTGTCAGCCTGTGCGAGGTTATCGTTAATTACCCGTACACATGCAGACGCTCTCCATTTCATTTTTCTCAAGCCCATTCCATTGCTTGTGAAATGTGACTCGCTTGGCTCTGTGGGGTGATAGCAGAAGGCTTAGCTCGTGCCAGAGAGCCACCATTGAGAATTTCCTTTTGAGGCACGTTTTGCTGCGCTGCGGTCATGGAACGAGGTGGAAAGGCTGTTTCACATGTGACAGGGAAGGGTTTACAGTGTCGGGATGCAGGTCGGTAAAGAACAGTTGCCTTCACTCGCTGCCGCACTGCATGGCGCGCACTCTGGCGGGGTGGGAGAGGCTGTTACATAACAGCTGCAGAGGCGTGTGTGTGTGTGTGAGGGAGAATATGATGTGCATCAGACAGCCCCGGTGCAGTTAGGCGTGTGTGCATGTCGCTGCAGTCACATGACTGTGTGTGCATGTCGCCGCGGTCACATGACTGTGTGTGCACGTCGCCGCGGTCACATGACTGTGTGTGCATGTCGCCGCAGTCACATGACTGTGGTTGCATGTCGCCGCAGTCACGTGACTGTGTGTGCAGGTCTTAATGCCGTTAAGTAGATACACACATAATGGTGCGCGCCACTCCCAGGGTGGTCTCTAATGTATACACAACGGTTGGCACATGTGTGTCTATATGACAGTGTTGGGCTCTTTTAAGGTGAAATGTTTGTGAGAATTTGTACATATGTGCTCAGGCAGACATTCAGTATAATCAAAGCCTCACAATGTCGCCCCCTTGAGGCTGGATTGTGTGGTACGGCAGCCTGCAAAGAGACTGTACGTGCCCATTGGCTGGTACCAAGTGCCACTCAGCTGGTTCTGTTGGGTTACAGTAATGACACGGTCGCAGCGTTCCTGCTCACTGCTTCCCAGTCACATTCCGGTGACCTACCTCCCCCCCCCACGCTTCAGGCTCGAACACGTACGAGGAGGCCGCTGCCTACATCCAGTGCCGCTTCGAGGACCTCAACCGACGCAAGGATTCCAAGGAGATCTACACCCACTTCACCTGCGCCACGGACACCAAGAACGTGCAGTTTGTCTTTGACGCCGTCACCGACGTCATCATCAAGAACAATCTGAAGGAGTGCGGCCTTTATTGAGGAAACAGCTGCCTCTCTCCCTGACACGGGTGAGCTTCACATGCCAGGGACAGGCTCCGTCGGTCAGAAGCCCCCCACTGCACAACGCCCTCCTAAGGCTTAAGGCGTGTCCATCAGTGTCATCATGCCCCCTACTGGCCCAGCCCCCCCGCGCTGCACAACCAATTCCCTTTTAAGCTGCCATTTTTAAATCCTTCATTTCCCAGCTCACAACTAACCTGGCCTGTCAGCCCCATGGTGACAGTGCTTAGCATCACTCAGCAGTCAGTGTGTAACTACTCTGTTTTCTTGTGAAAGGGAAGTTTCTGCTTGAGAATCATAGTCGGAGCTATGCGTTAAGGTAGCCTTTTATATCCTTTATACTGTGCGAGTGTCCGTTTTGTGCCCAGGGGTATAACTGTAGGCAAGACAGGTAGTTCCCGTGAATGGACCCCCCACCCGAGGATGTCGGAGGTCGCAGCTGAGGGGGAGGGCAGAATGTCCTTCCTCTCTGGGTCTTACTCTGTTGTAGCCAAACCCTATAACCCAACCGTTCACAGCGAAGTTGCACGCTTCCCCCGTACGTGCTCCCGCACCATAGTAACGCCCGTTCTCTGTATGCTGGGATGTGTGCATCTGATTACCGTCGTTTCTCTGCCCTCCGCCTCTCTCCCTCCACAGGCCACCCCGAATTTCGACTCTGCAGCCTCAGCCAGCCATGCGAAGGGGCGCGGACCATGTGTCCGCGAGGTGGCTCCGTGCCAGCGACCACGCCGCATACCCTGCATCTTGGCACAAATTTCTACACCCCCCCCCCCAAAACGTACTACTTTGAGAAGGTCCTCTTTTTCTTTGGCAGGACAGAGCTATGTATATAGGATGGAAGTACGCTGCATTACATGTGCGTGTCTTAATTAAGTGTAATTATAATTAATATGTGTTTCCAAGATAACAAAGTGCCACATTATACAGTTTTGGCAATTTTATGGATGACGAATCGAAACACTTCTCGGTACATTTCTGCCCAGACCTGTCTGAAAGTGGACTGTTCCCTTCTCCTTCTGATTACTATGCATAGTTAACAAATTCAGATTGAAAACACAGCTGTCTAATAAGTAATCCTTTCCCTACTCGGATTTTACCTGCAGAATCATGGCCTGCTCTGCCTTTTGTGAATATGGAGTTTTAGCAGTGCTTTTATTTTTGGTTTTGTCTAAAACTGATCTTCTTAAGCATTTGGTTATTTTCGGCTTTTATTTTCAAATACATTTGCTAATGGGTGTATCAGGAATGAGGTGTGAGTGCCGATCATTCCAGCCTGCTTCGCGGAGACGGCCGCATGCCGGACCATTTGCTTGACCTTTGAGCCAGAGCACAATTCCCTTTCATTTTTCTGACTATGATTTACAAATCCAGCAGTCAGCCAGCCTGAACATCTGTGCCATTGAACTGAAAAGAAGCCCCTTACTTTTTATACTCCTGGACGTCGTCTGCTACACAGCCTCTAGGTGTAAGACGCAACAAACATTTTTAATTGGTTTTTATTCCAATTGTTATACAGTCGGCAATCGAAATGTCTGCATGATATAGAAATGGACTTTTGTCATGGAGTACACTGCTCGTTATAATGTCAGTGATGGATGTAGAGTCTTTTCTTTAATCCCAGTAGTGCTTAGTGTGGAACAAACTACTGAAAACATGCTTCTTTTTCAGTCCCGGCTTTTGTTTTTGCTACGTCCGAGGATGGTGCTTCCTGAAAGGTGGGTCAGCTTCCCATGGACCCACCTGCATGTGGCAGCGTCAGCCTTCCCATGGACCCACCTGCATGTGGCAGCGTCAGCCTGTGACGGGATCCCTGACCACCCGCGTCAGCTTCCCATGGCCCTGGCGCATCAGCTCCTCCGCACAGAAGCGCTGTCTGAGTGCGGGGGCACACACTGGCATTTTATTCTCTCAACTGCCGCCAATTATCTGCTGCCATGTATGCGGCCATTGTGGGGGGGGGCAATTTTTTCAGTTGTTTTTTTTAAATTTAAATAAATAAATGTTTGGTTGTTTTTTTTCCCAAGTGTGATGTGGTGTTTATTTAGCTCTTAGTGCCGTCAACAAGCATGTTCTCAACATCTTTGCTGTAATTCCCCAGACGGCAGGCAGTGAAGCAGTTAATAGTGGGATGACAAGGTCTTTGCCCTGAATCTCGTGTATGAAAAATCCAGCTTGATTCATTTCAAAGCGGTAGATAACTGACCTGTCACTAGCACAAGCTCAGAAGGACACATGCTCCAGGAAATTTGGGATTTCAGCACCAGATTCTGATCTGATCAGGCCATGGGCATATGGATTTATTGCTTTTGAAGGCTGGACTCTGATTTGAGATGAAAGGCACAGTGAGACGCTTCACTGACGAGTTTTGTGACCACTGGAGGCCTGTGACGTATCTAGTTTAAGGGACCCGTCTAACAGCTAGTCAAGTGAAACCACCTTTGTAACTGGATATAGAGAGGTAGTAATGAGTATAATACTAAGGCACTTTCCGTAAAAGCAGCACTGGAATCTGACGTTCTTGCTTTAAATAAAATCCTTATCTAACAGTGAAAGGCAGATTATTCTTGAAAGAGCATTACTTCTGTTTCATATTTAGCCTGGCTCTTGGCAGTCAAAAGAGTCATTTAATTCCAACCAAGGAAAAGCAATCCATCATTTAATCACAGAACTTATATTTTCTGGTCAAGAAGCTGCTGATTCAAGTTCTGGCAATGGTAGTGGTACCTTCCCGAGACCCGCTTCACCCGAACTATACTGGAACCTTCCGGAGACACACTTCACCTGAACCGTGGTGGAACCTTCTGGAGACCCCCTTCACCTGAATGGCCAGGTTGAATTGTTTATTATTTGGTAAGGTTGTACAAACTTCCACACAGCATGTCTGTCTGTGCATTGTCTCTGTCTCCCTGAGACTCCCAGGGTGGTGTGCCATTGTCTCTGGCTCCCGGAGACTCCCAGGGTGGTGTGCCATTGTCTCTGGCTCCCTGAGACTCCCGGGGGGGTGTGCCATTGTCTCTGGCTCCCTGAGACTCCCGGGGGGGTGTGCCATTGTCTCTGGCTCCCTGAGACTCCCAGGGTGCTATGCCATTGTCTCTGGCTCCCGGAGACTCCCAGGGTGGTGTGCCATTGTCTCTGGCTCCCTGAGACTCCCGGGGTGGTGTCATTGTCTCTGGCTCCCTGAGACTCCCGGGGTGGTATCATTGTCTCTGGCTCCCTGAGACTCCCGGGGTGGTGTGCCATTGTGTCTGGCTCCCTGAGACTCCCGGGGTGGTGTGCATCATCAAATGCAGCATTCAGCCCAGACAAGTTCGGCAGAGGCCATGAAATATTGCATTTTGCAGAGCTGTAATACCATGACATGCTATATAAAGCAGTGGTCACCAACCAGTCGATCAGCCTTCGACAGGTCGATCTCTCAGAGAGTCCTAGTCGATTGCAGCAATCAGACCTTCACACCAGCAATCTATCGAGTGACCTTTCCTTGTAAAGGGCTTTGCTATTTTGTATATTTGTATTGTGCATTTTCGATGAAAGTATTCATTTCCGTTAAGTCTGGAGGAGGCCACGGGAGATTTTCAATATACTTTTTCAATATAATTAGTACTGTGAAATGTATATACATATGACTCTCTCTCTCTCTCTCTATATATATATATATATATATAAAATATGTGTGTGTATATATGCACATACACACACACACACACACACACACACACGAACATGTGACATGGGTGGGAAATGTTGACATGAAGCAGTGACACTGATAATGACCCTGGACAGCCAATATAATCAATGCATATCTTTATTTTATGCCACTAGAATTTACAATTGATGACAAGCAGGAGCTCATTTCACATTTATTCATTTTTTTGTCAAAGACGTGTGTCTATCTAATATTTCACATTTAAATATATTTTCTTAGTAATATACAGAATATACCTATTTTATTTACAAAATACATCCTACATACAGTGTTTGCTCCTGGGAAATGTCACACATTTAAATTGAATGTTTGTTTATGTCAACCATTTGCATTAATTTTTGTTTGCAATCGTAGAGAAAGTCTGCACATTACTGGGGCAAACGAAAGGCAGAGTTACTCTAACCCTTTTTATTTAGTACTGCCATCTTGTAGCCCAGTACAGGCTTCTAGGAGAAGAGGTCTGTTGATGATGCATTTTCGAAACCCAAGATTTTACCTGGTCTCGATAGCCAGTTCGCTGGTCAAATGAGTCTCTTGAGAATTTTTACACTGTCTTCATAAATTAATGGTCTTGTTCATTCTTTATATCAGGGGTGCCTAATACGACATTCAAAAACATTTTTTTAGATGCCACTTAATAGATGTTTATGTATAAACATTTAGCATTTTTAATGTGGGTAGATCATTTTGACCTGGTCACTTTAAATGTAGCTCGCAAGCTGAGAAAGTGTGGGCACCCCTGCTTCATATCCTACATTTACCCCTGGGAGGTGTATGGATGCATTTCCGATATTGTGTCTGATGCAGGGAGACTGCTGTCCAGAGGTGGGCTCTCCGGGGAGGAAGTGACATCATCCTTGGGGGTGGTCCCATCTGTCCCAGTGTTACACCGAAGGTCTGATCAGGAGACAGAAAGGGGGCCTGGGAATGTCTACAGGAAAGACAAGTCTAGATGTCATCTTGGAGTGAAGCTGACCAGTAATCGTTACCAAAATCAGCTCCAAGCCCACCTGGACAGTTTAAACTGAAGTGAAGCTTAAATGTGAATAAGACTTTAAACAATGAATTTATACCTTGTTGCTCTTGGAAAACCTACAGACTTGCAGTAAACTCAGAGATGCTAGTGGCTGCTACATTTAATGTAGCTAACAATGTGTAATAAAATCTTAAAGTGCTATGCGTTGCCCATATATAATATCCTACTTCTTTATGGCACATGCACATTACTTTTCCTCCAAAAGCAGGTCTACCTTATTGATCTAGCTCAGAACAGACCGCAGTCTTTGAGATTCTCCTTGATGATGATGTCTGTGACGGCGTTGAACACAATCTGGACGTTCTCTGTATCTGTGGCGCAGGTCATGTGGGCATAGATCTCCTTAATTCCCTTCTTCATGTTCAGGTCCTGAAACTGAAGTTTGATGTAGTTGCTGGCATCATCGTACGTGTTGGGACCTGGTGTCAGGGGAAGATATTGCTAAAAGTGTTATATGGGGACAGAAGACATCTGACCATGCAAAAATTCATCATACCAAATCATGAAATGAGAGCATTCGAGATAACCCATCATCACCGAATATCTAATTTGCACCTATTAGCTGGCAAACGTATGCATAGGTAACCGACACTGAGTCAATGGGTACACAGGCAATTTTAGTCACCTTATCCTGCAATGGAAAGGTACCCAATTAGACACCAAGGTAATATTTTCTAACAAGCTTCATTTGAAATGTTATGGGTAAGACTGCCATTGTTTCCAGTCTTCTTCACTCTGTCCAAAATGATCATGTGACCACAATAATGCTCTCGGCCTGCAGTGCCCGATGCGCCTCACAGTGGCCTTCCAGTGGACACCCACCATTGTAATCAGGGAAGCAGATGCCGAGGTGCACCTTCTTGATCTTTTCTTGAAAGAGATCCTTCTTGTTGAGGAAGAGCACGATGGACGTGGTAGCAAAAAACCTGTGGTTGCAGATGCTGTTGAAGAGATGGAGGCTCTCGTGCATGCGGTTCTGTGGAGAGAAGGCGGCGGGCGCTGGGCTGAGAGGAGGAACAAAGAGCTCTTCCGTATTTCTTTTGGGTACAGACAGTATATGGTACCAAGAACCAGGCTATTTGAATATGTAATTCCGCCTAGAAATGTAGGTATTTGGGTGAGGTGGCTTTTACCCATTGTGTACAAAACTCAAGGACCAAAGTTCACTGGATAGTTATAATACTGCATTTCAGCGCTAGAAAAAGCCAGTCCCCACCACTTCATCATCTTCCACCAGGACCATGTCATAGGCGCTGAGGGCCGCACAGAAGATAATGCAGGTCACTCCCTCGAAGCAGTGAATCCACTTCTTACGCTCTGACCGCTGGCCACCCACGTCAAACATCCTGGTAGAAAGACGACACACTCAGGACACACGGGTATCTCGTGGAACATGGAGGCGTGCCATTCCAGCAGACAGCATTCTGATAGGGGAGCACCACAGCAGTACCAGACCAGACTGAGCTCGGGCCACCAACCTGAAGTGCAGCTCCTTGCAGGAGAACTGCTCCTCGATGATGCCGGTGGTCTTGACTCGAGATCGTAGTACGTCCTGTTCAGTCGGCACATAGTCAGGCTGTGTAATCCGGTCCAGATCATTCAGGTAGCTATGATAAATGTGTACGTTTCAATGTCAGTGTAAATTCATAATTTTTATTATTATGAGTATTATTACTATTATCAGTGCAAATACAATATAATATAGTCCAAAATAATGTTATACAGGAATTTATACACTACATGGCCAGAAGTATGCTGACTCCAGCGTGTCCAGCAGCCCATTCTGAAACCAAGGGTATTAATATGAGGCTGGGCTGTGGTGTGCTGCTACATGCAGCTTGGGAAGGGAAGGCTTCCATTGCATGTTGGAGCCCTACCATTGGGATTTCAGGGTGGGTATCGGTGCCGGGTGATCAGCTCCCTTTCTGTGAGCTTGTGTGGCCAAACATTTTGCAGCTGAACTGGCTCCCAGTTTCCACTTTGCAATCACTACATTTGTGTTTGACCAGGGTGGCTCTAGCAGAGTTTGGAAAGCATCCTACGATGGTGCCAAGGTGAAAGTCACTAACCTCATCTGTCCGACCACCCATTCTGCTTCAGCTTGTAGCTGCTGGATGTTGAGCCAGTGATGGATGCAGCTCAACCAGCTAACTCCTTTGATAGGGATGTCCCATATAGTGGCCAGATAGTATATCATATCCAGCCTTGATTTAACGTCACAGTGCTCAAACTTGCTTCTGTGTGTCATGGTGTATAGGGGAGGGTCTAAAAGTCAAAGGTGGAAGGTTCAGGCCCAGAAAGTAAAAATCTGGGCTAAGATTTTATTTCAACCAACTAGTTAAGTACTCTGTAACTCCTAATAGTCAACTGCTTGGTTGAAAGAAAACCTTAGTCTGGATTTTTACTTCCTGGACCTGAACTATCCACCTCTGCTTTAAGCTCATATTGATGTCTTATGTGCAGTTGGGTTGCCATCTCCAAGTGTCCTTGGGTGTCTCCTCCAACATACTCACTAGGAAGCAGAATCATTTAGCTGGTACTCAGCGGCCCTTTCGAAAGCAGCCTGCACTCCACTGTCCTTCCAGAGTCTCTTTATAACATCAGATAGCTCTGTAGGCATGGTTCCTTCTTCAATGGAGTCTGACAGATTCTGTAGCTTCTGGCCATCCTCCTGCAGTCGTGGATGAAGCACAAGTGGGGAGTAATGTGCAGGACAGAACATGGGCATGGGATATGGCAGTAAAGTGCAGGGCAGAGTACGGGCAAGGGACAGAGGAGTAATGTGCAGGGCACAGTACAGGAATGGGACAGGGAAGTCATGTACAGGGCAGAGCATGGGAGTGGGACAGAGGAGTAATGTGCAGGACAGAGCATGGGAATGGGACAGGAGAGTAATGTGCAGGGCACAGCACAGGAATGGGACAGGGAAGTTATGTACAGGGCAGAGCATGGGAATGGGACAGAGGAGTAATGTGCAGGACATATTGGAATTGGACAGAGGAGTAATGTTCAGGACAGGGCACAGACATGGGACAATATAGGTATTTTCAGCACAGACATGGGACAGGGAAGAAATGTACAGGACAGAGCATGGGAATGGGACAGAGGAGTAATGTGCAGGGCAAAGCGCAGTCAAGGGACAGAGGAGTAATGTACAGGATGGATCATGGGCATGCTACAGAGGACTAAAGTGCAGGGCAGAGAACAGGCATTGGACAGAGGAGTAATATATAGGACAGAACATGGGCATGGGACAGGGGAGCAATGTGCAGGACAGAGCACGGGCATGGGACAGAGGAGTAATGGGCAGGACAGAGCATGGGACAGGAAAGTAATGTGCAGGACAGAGCATGTTGCAAGGGACAGGGGAGTAATATACAGGACAGGGCACGGGCAAGGGACAGGGGAGTAATGTGCAGGACAGGGCACAGGAATGGGACAGGGGAGTAATATGCAGGACAGAGCACAGGCATGGGACAGGGGAGTAATGTGCAGGACAGGGCACAGGAATGGGACAGGGGAGTAATATGCAGGACAGAGCACAGGCATGGGACAGGGGAGTAATGTGCAGGACAGGGCACAGGAATGGGACAGGGGAGTAATATGCAGGACAGAGCACAGGCATG
>JAODKN010000113.1:966993-984560 GCA_026774425.1 Petrocephalus zakoni
ACATGCATGTAAATGCATCTACATGTCTGCAGACTGTCTGCATGGCAATAAAGCCGTTACATGCATGTAAATGCGTCCACATGTCTGCAGACTGTCTGTATGGCAATAAAGTCATTACATGCATGTAAATGCATCTACATGTCTGCAGACTGTCTGCATGGCAATAAAACCGTTACATGCATGTAAATGCGTCTACATGTCTGCAGACTGTCTGCATGGCAATAAAACCGTTACATGCATGTAAATGCGTCTGCATGTTTGAGCTCTGGGACCCAAAGACGCGTCAGAAAGCCACTCCGGGGCTTATGGTGTCCGGCTCTCGGTGGGGTCGGTGGACACAGTTCCTGCGAATCCTTGCTGGTTCAGCTGGTAGTTCCTTATACTTGGGGGGTTATCCAGGTGAATCTGCTGTTTAACAAGCATTAAGCCCCTGCTGAGTACTTATACTGACTTGGACTGCGGACGGCCACAGCGTCAGAGGACGGGGCAATGGGGACAGAGCCCTTCAAACTCCTCCCCCCGTAATCTGTTTTGTTAGATTCATACATGGGACAGCTCTGGATTCTTGGCCACGCCTAGCTCCATGTAGGATTGGTCAGGCCGCCTTGGTTTGCTATGCATTACTGGATTGCCCCCAAATGTAGGTGCCCTAGGGGGTGAGGTGCTAACAAACCTTTAAGGTAATGGGCCGGCTTTTTCGGGGGCCAGTAACCAGCGGGCTCGGCTCCAGCGCTCGGTAAGATGGGGGGCCAGGAAGATTTTGGGTGGGCCAGGCTTGTGAAGCCGGGCCCCATGGAGAGGGGGACTACGCCTTCGCTTGGGGGCTTTGATGGCAGTGGCAATGGACAGCTATTTAAACTTTGAACTTTGCTAATATGACCTTTATTACTATGTTATAGGAACATAGGAACATATAATATTTCCTGTTAACACCGGTATTTGGCTTGCGGCTTAGAGTAACTCCTCCCTATTGTAGAGCAGGTGGTGTGACGGATAGAAACAGACTTAAAGTAACTCTTTAAGGGGTGGTCAATCGCATCCACAAAGCGCTGGTGTGTATGCAGGTTTCTGGGATAGCCTTTAGGTCAGGGGTGGGCAATCGTATCCACACAGGGTGGGTGTGTATGCAGGTTTCTGGGATAGCCTTTTGGTCAGGGGTGGGCAATCGCATCCACAAAGGGCCAGTGTGTATGTAGGTTTTTGGGATAGCCTTTAGGTCAGGGGTGGGCAATCGTATCCACACAGGGTGGGTGTGTATGCGGGTTTTTGGGATAGCCTTTAGGTTAGCTGTTCAAACCCAAGTGTGAGGACTCTTTGGCCAATCAGTCCTCCAATTAGTCAATTAATTATGGAGTTGCAGTGAAAACCTGCAAACACAATGGCCCTTTCTGCCCACCCTTGGTTTAGGGGACTGAGACGCTTATGCTGATTAGTGTGACGAAATGCTCAACTGATTTGCTTAAATAGATGAGTCAAAAGGGGGAATTGATTGGGTTAATGAGCTTAGATAAAAAGATTTTAATCATTTAATCACTTTGCAGTTTTGTCTGGTTGTTGCATCACAGTAATTCACAGTGATGTTTCCCTGAGTGTAGGGGGGGGGCCTGCCTATTCAGGGCTTCTATTGCCTGCTATTGACATAGCTGAAGGGGGCCTTGAGAGGCAAACTCAAGCTGTGCCTTTAGTCAGGAATATTTAACATAATTCGCAGATGAATGTGAATGTGTGTTGGTACACTCATTCCTATACTGTGTGTATATACAGTGCTTGCAGAAAGTCTTGGGACGCTTGATTACTTCTGTAAGAATGTTGCAGATTTATTGGTTTCATGACAAAAGTCCATCGACAGGCACTGTTAGACATACCTGCACGTATCCTCCGCAGACACATTCCTTTTTTAAGTGGCATCATTGACTAACAGATGTAGAGCTATTTTATTACTACAAATAAAATTACTAAAATAAACTGAAACATACAGAAACTGAATAGAAATATATTTTTAAAATAAAAACAAATAAACCAGAGTGAAAAGTAACTAAAACTAAACTGGATTTTAAAAGAAAATTGAAGATAATATAAAAGCTAAAAGTAAAAAAAAAATTTAAATGATAGTAACACTGGTGGCACCTTCGCCAATCTGATGCAGACCTCCGGAGAGCCGGCCGCCCCCTCACCGCCCAGCGCTCGCTCCCGGGACCCCCAGCATCCATTCCACTGCTTCCCATCGACCTACGGACCTCCATGGACGAGAAGTACCGGGAGATTGCCCAGGTGAGGCCGTACAGGTGGCGCTCACACTAGGCGATCCGTACTGTGCCGGAGCCCGTTTGACTCCCAAAGTCTAGCTCGTCTAACCAGTGTGATCGCGCCATACTGTGCCCGGGTGCGGCGCGCTGTACTCTGCCTGGACCCACTTCCAGAGGCGGCCCAGGGCACGATTCCCTTGGACTTGAGCACAGTACACATAGTGTGATCGCTAACCGTGCCCAAGCACAGAACGTGGACATGACGTCAACGATGCAACTGGCATAGGCACACGCACATGCATGCTTTATGGGAACTGGGCCCGGAAGGAAGGGATCGGGTCGGCTGCATGTATCAGGCAGCAACAAACACAAACAAACATTGCGGCAGAGGTGTGGCGTTTGCTGGAAATTTGGGCTGACTGGAGTATCCGGATCCAACTGGATGGATCACACAAAAACTCTGAGAGATTCTGTTCAATCTTCTTATCCTTGCATAATGGTTACGTGCTCAAAAAGACTCCAGACAAGCTACAAAATAAGGACACTAATCATGAGCTCCATTCTGCTGCTCTTCCTGTGTTTTCTTCATCACAAAAAAGTCGCATAGTGATGACGAAGGTGTGCTTGGGCCCGGATTGCTAAGTGCAATGTGAGCACAGACCAGCGGGGGAGTGGGGGGGCAGTCGTGCTCAAGCACGATACAAGCTAACAGGGCCAGGTGTGAGTGTGCCCTGACGCTGTGAGGGTGTACGTGTGTGCAGCCCCAGTCTTAGGCCCAAAAGATCTATCCATGCACAGTTTGTGCATTGTGTTCAGCTAGTGTCCATGTTTATCTCCCGGTAACATGTGACACGTCGCTTTGTTAACCCCATTTTTCACAGGAACTGTTCTCACGCAGCCTGGTGGATAGTGACATGCGTAGTGCCCCCTACCAGTTCCCGGAGGACTGCCCTATCGAACAGCTGGAGGAAAGGAGGCAACGCCTGGAGAGGCAGATCAGCCAGGATGTCAAGTGAGAGATGGACTCACACACACGTGTGACTACAGTACATAGTGTACGGCACTGTCACCTTCAGAGGCTCAGGGAAACTCTCCTACCTTACTAGTAGTTTGAGTAATATGCCCTGCAAGTGTAAACGGTCTTAACTCTTATTAAATTACTGTATTTCCAGATGTACCAGATGGTTTATGATTTTTCTGTTTTGTGTTTGGGGAGGGGGTTATATGGCCTAATTACATGATACATGTTTTTGAAACACAAAAATACGTAAATAAATGTCGGTCATTGCAATGCATATTGTAACATTGCAGAAGTGTTCTGATAAGCACTAATCATTAGCTGCTACGGCTGTTAGAAAATGCAGTAACTTTTCTTTACCTCAGTATTTGTGACACAATGTACCTAATTTAAGTGGAACTCTCTGGCCATCATTCTCCCCCAAAAGTGCTCTTGTCCTAGTCAACATGTAGAGCAATGAATGTAAGATGAACAACTTCATATTTTGCTAGTTAACTTAGTAGTTACTAGTTATTTAGAGTGGTTTATATTTGGATGTAACAACAATTTTAGCCAGCAAATGCAGACCGCGGAGTTCATTACATTAAGATGGTGCCTGGTCTACGGGAGCCATAGTCAAAGTTCCAATCTGATGCCCATTTTGGTCTCTTTTTCCTTGCCGATCTTTCTCCAGGCTGGAGCCCGAGATCCTGCTTCGAGCCAAGCAGGACTTCCTGAAAACAGACAGTGCGGCTGACCTCGAGTACGTGACCCCGCCACCTTATAGACATTGGGGCAACCCGGCCTGTCCGACTTGCCTTCCTTATTCTGCCAGATGTTACATCACTGCAGCTCTAGTTTGACTGGATGTTTTATTGGTTGGGGACAAACCCGCTGGTTCTCTCCTGTAGCTGGCCTCTCCTTATCTGGAGTAAATTCCCACTTTTTGATGTTTTGATTATCTACCACTCCTTACAATGGCTTTGCAGGCTGATGGTGATGGCGGCCGTAGTAATTCCAGCTAAAAGCATAAGGAACCATACATCCATGGTGCTCTATGGGTACACTGATAATCATTTATCAGCACGTCCTAATCGAACAACGATCTGCTCTTCGTGGTCTTAATGAACCAAATCAAACATGCAGGTCATCACACTGGAACTAATAGCTGGGGAGTGCTGGAAAGCTATTGTGTTAGGATGTGGAAAAGATCCGGGATTTTTCACTTAGATAGTAATTCTTCGGACGTGTTGTCTCAGCGATAGGACCAGGCCCTACTTCATGGCGTAAGGGACAGACGGGTGTAACTTGTGGGCTCCGGCTAACGTGGTGGTCAGTGGTGCTGTCCCTGAATGATCACCTACTCCGCACTGCAAATCCGTGCTTGGCGCCCGCAATATATTCACCGCTCCCCACGTCGTTGTTTTTATATAAACTATACTTCCCCATCGCAATTCCTACAATTGGGACTATGAGACCCGAGTTGGCTAAAGTCTCGTTATGGAACTGGACTACATCAAGGAGCTCGTTGAGACACCTGTCGATCGCTACGGAGCAGAAACACCTAGGCAAAGATGCTAATTTACATCTTCACTGTGCGCTCTTAAATGGTCGCTCTTTAACGGGTAAAGCAACCTTCCTGAATGACCCGTCTACTGCAAATGACCGTCTTCGGCAAACCCCAAACGACAACTTGCAACTGAACCTGCTCACCCCTCCTGGCTACAGCTATGTGTCTAAGCCCCGTTTAGCGGGCAGAGGCGGTGGTTTGGCGTTGGTCCTTCATGACAGAACTAATTTAAGTGTTGCGGACCTACAAAATATATCATCATTTGAATATGTGGTTTTTAAAATCACTGACCATACTTCGCTGTACATGATACTAATTTATAGACCGCCTAAGCTCCTTTCTAACTTTTTCTCCGATCTCAGTGAACTGCTCACTCTTGTCTGTGGCATGTCTCCTGCAGTTATGCTACTTGGTGACTTTAACATTCATATGGAAACTGATTGTCCGTCTACTTGTGCTCGATATTGGATTTTTTCAGTTTTGTACAACATGTAAATTTTCCAACCCATACCAAAGGTCATACACTGGACCTTATTTGCTCCTCTGGTTTACAAAATGTTGATGCTTCTGGCATTGTCTCTGGTATTTCAGATCACAAATTAATTGAATTCTGTTTTAATTACTCTCTGCCTAGAAAAAGTAAAAAAAACTATAATTACCTATCACAGACTTAAGTCTATTAACCAGTCATCCTTTTCAGACTCTCTTTGTGTATCTCATCTCCATGATACTCAAGAACTGACTTGCCCCACATACCGCAGATACTTTCACAATATAACTCGCAAGTTCTGGACACTCGCGCACCTGTTAAATCCATGCTAGTCCCTACTACTCACACCTCTTCCTGGCTCACACCAGAGCGCCACACAATGAAACAGGCGGGCCACCATCTTGAGGGGCTATGTAAGAAAACTGGTCTGACTGTCCATACCCAAGCCTATGCTGAACACCTGAAGGTCTGCAGATCTGCTCTTACGGCTGCCCGCTCATCATACTATTCCACTCTTATTAACAGTGCTTCATGCCGACCTAGAACGCTCTTCTCAACCATAAATAAGCCCCAACAGCCTCCTGTTAAAACTACCACTGCTTCTGTTGAGCTTTGTAACTCATTTGTGAAATATTTTCAATCTAAAATTGAAACTCTTTATCAGTCCTTTTCTGCCAACCCTCACCCACCTCCAAGGACAGCCTTCATACCACAATCTCCTGCTCACTCACTATCTCAATTTGTTCTCTCCTCTCCTGCTTCTATTACTCAGTTAATCGCAAAATCAAGTTCGTCTACATGCCAGTTGGACCCTGCCCCAACCACACTTGTAAAGGACTGTTCAGACACCCTTTCGATACCCATTTCACATTTAGTAAACTGTAGTTTTACTTCTGGTATTGTCCCACGTGAATTGAAAACTACTATTATTATACCTGTTCTCAAAAAGCCTGGTTTGGACCCATCTCAACTACAGTTTTACAGACCAATCTCTAATCTTTCCTTTGTGGCTAAGGTATTAAAAAAGGTTGTTGCTGTTCAAATAATTTATCATTTAAACTCATGTAATTTGTATGAGCTGTTTCAGTCAGGCTTCAGAACCCTACATAGCACAGAAGCCGCTTTAATTAAGGTCACAAATGGTCTCCTCTTGGCTGCAGATTCTGGAAAGACCAGCATTCTCCTCCTCCTTGACTTAAGCTCTGCATTTGACACTGTCGACCATAAAATCCTTCCCTCCCGCCTTCCTGCTATTGGTATTACTGGTGATGCTCTTACTTGGTTTGCATCATACCTCAGTGACCGACAGTATTTAGTTTCCATTGTCACACAAATCTGTCACTGCCCCTCTCACTCAGGGTGTCCCGCAGGGAACAGTTCTACGCCCAACTCTCTTCACCATCTATATGCTTCCATTAGGTCAAATCATACGTCACTATGGTCTCAGTTTCCATTGCTATGCTGATGACACTCAGTTATATGTAAGTGCTGACACAAGTACATCCATGCCACCATTTTTACTTACTGACTGCCTCAGTGAAATCAAACATTGGATGACTCACAGCTTTTTGCAGCTCAACTCTGATAAAACTGAGATTCTTCTGGTTGGTACTAGATCTTTTCTGTCCACTCTGCCTACGTTACAGATCAATGTAAATGGCGTTTTAGTAGAACCATCACATACAGTCCGTAACTTGGGCATCATTTTTGATCAGTTACTCAGCTTTTAGTTACATGTTAGCTCTCTGGTACAGTTTGCATTCTTTCAACATCTCCCACCTCCATCCATCTCTTAGTATTACTGACATTGAAACACTGATCCATGCCTTCATCAATACCTACCTTGACTATTGCAATGCATTGCTCTCTGGCCTCCCATCCAAACTTCTCAACAGACTGCAGTATGTGCAGAACTCTGCTGCCCGTTTACTAACATATACAAGAAGATCCACCCACATCACTCCTGTCACATATAGAATCAAATATAAAATGTTACTAATTACCTACAAAGCTCTCCATGGACTTGCCCCTCACTATCTGGCTGAACTTCTTTCACCTTACACTCCAGCCCACGGACTAAGATCGTCAAGTTCCAACCTCCTTACTGTTCCTAAATTCAGATTATCCTCTATAGGCGGCAGGGCTTTCTGTGTGACAGCACCTAACCTCTGGAATATATTTCCTCATAGTCTGCCAGAGATACAGTCTATTAACATTTTCAAACATCAATTAAAAGCTCATTTATTCTGTGAATGCTATAATTTAGCTCTTGCTACATAACATTCTCTGTGTCGCTGTTTTGTTGAGGCTGTATGTGCATTGCTTTTTCTCTTTTTGTATTATTGCATTGTGCATTGCATTGTAAAGTGTCCTTGAGTTTGAGAAAGGCGCTATATAAATAAAACATTATTATTATTATTACTTATTTAAACAATGACCATTGCATGCTTAATTGCATTATTGTGCAACTGTTGTCAAAGTGAGATAATTGCAGTGATAAATTATTTATTAGGAACATAATGATCAACTTTCATCGCCTTTGAATAAGAAAGGGCAATGGTATTCTGTTTGTTTTTATTTATAGACATGGTGTCAGTACTAAGACAGAAGCTCACTCTGGCTCTCTGTCCATTTCTAGGCTTTTGAGGGAACAGGACGAGTGCTCTGAGGAGCAGCCCTTCTCCCGGGACAGAGAGCCGGCCCTGGAGAGGGAGTACCAGCGCGTCACTATCTCCGGAGATGAGAAGTGCGGGGTAAGCACCTGTCAGCAATGGGGTGGGCTTTTCCTGCTTGGCCAATCACCAGTCATTAGCCCACCACCCATTGGCTGCTTTGTGGCTTCCGATTGTGGTACCTTCAATTGGGTTGTTTATTAATTTTTCCCAGTTGAATTACAATATACTTATTCAGTGACATGCATAGCTAACGGATTATACCTGTATACTATGAATATCCCCACTGGCTAGCTGGTAGCTTTATTCCGATTACCTTGCTTCAGGATACAAAGGCACTTGTCGGGCTTGAACCCGGTCCTTCATGATTATACATACATTATACAAAACAGTAAATGCAATCGCCTGTTACGGCAATCTTCTGAAGGACTTGATGGAACAAATTATTGACTTTGCTGGAAGACTGTAGTCATCTGACTGATTTTAAAGATTTTAAAATGGAAAACCGACAACTGCTATAATTCTCCGGTAGACAGAATGAGACACGCTTGGGTTAAGGATCCCAGACACTCTCTAGACTTCTACAAAATTACCATTTAAAGGTACCAAGAAATGTGTCACCACTCAGGAACATTCTCTGGCAACATTTACTGCATAAGCAGTAAAGGTGATAGCAGGGGAACATCATATGGCAGGACAAGTCTATTTATAGGGCACATTTTCAAAGGCCATTATTATTATTAACAGAGAATATGAATATAAATAGAAGCAACCACTAAATGGGAAATTAAAAACAAGTACAGTTTAAAAATGACATGTAAAATACAATATAATAAAATAAAATAAAATAAAGCATTAACATTGATTGGCTGCAGTAATCAAAGACATTTTTATTCCATAAAAATGTTTTGAGCATGTTTTTAAAGGTGGCAACATTTGATGCATTTGGAACCTCCTGAGGGAGTCTGTGCCGGTTATGCGTTGGGTCTTCCCAGGAGACCCATCTGGGGTGTTTATGATTTTCTACACTTTATGATAATGGGGAAATTTTGTTTGTGTTAAATGACTGGAAATGAGAGCACACTGTCTTGAGTCCCAGGGGAGCCTCTGCTGGTTGTCTGAAAAATGAGAAATACCAGAAAAGTCCAGGTGCATAAACGACTGCACTACTGGGCCTCCGCCCACTCACTCCCTAGGGCTGGAAGCCATGACCTGCCTGTCTGCCTGCCTGTCTGTCTGTCTGTCTCTGTTTGTCTGTCTGCCTACCTGTCTACCTGTCTGTCTATCTGTCTGCCTGCCTGCCTGCCTGTCTGTCTATCTGCCTGTCTATCTGTCTGCCTGTCTGTCTGCCTATCTGTCTGCCTGTCTGTCTCTGTCTGTCTGCCTGCCTGCCTGCCTATCTGTCTGCCTGCCTGTCTGTCTGTCTCTCCCTGTCTGCCTGCCTGTCTGTCTGTCTCTGTCTGTCTTCCTGCCTGCCTGTCTACCTATCTGCCTGCCTGCCTGCCTGCCTGTCTGTCTGTCTCTGTCTGTCTTCCTGCCTGCCTGTCTACCTGTCTGCCTATCTGCCTGCCTGCCTGTCTCTGTCTGCCTGTCTGTCTGTCTGCCTGCCTGCTTGCCTGCCTGTCTGTCTATCTGCCTGCCTATCTGCCTGTCTGTCTGTCTGTCTCTGCCTGTCTGCCTACCTGCCTGTCTGTCTGTCTGCCTGTCTGTCTGCCTGCTTGCCTGCCTGTCTATCTGCCTGCCTATCTGTCTGCCTGTCTGTCTCTGTCTGTCTGCCTGCCTGCCTATCTGTCTGTCTGCCTGTCTGTCTCTGTCTGTCTGTCTCTGCCTGCCTGTCTGTCTATGTGTTTGCCTGCCTGTCTGCCTGCCTGCCTGTCTATCTGTCTTTCTCTGTCGGTCTGTCTGCCTGCCCATCTGTCTGTCTGTCTCTGTCGGTCTGCCTGCCTGTGTGCCTGCCTGCTTGCCTCACTGGGGTTGGACCACTGGTTCGTCCTTTGTTGCCTTATCATTGTAAAAGCCTAGCTGAAGTGCTTCTGTATCCCATGAATCACCCCAGCAAAATTCCCTCCTGTATAAATAGGTTAAAGTCGGCCCACAGTCTCAGTGCCTGGCCTGCAGCAGCTGCAGTGCACAGTCAAGCGGGCTTCCATATGCACTGTGCACTGCATTTTGATAGACGTTTCCAGGATTTATAGAATCAGTCACTGCCTTTAAAGGGGTCAGGGACTAATTTTCACCTTATTGGTTTGAAAATGTCTTGACTTTTTTTCTTGTTAAAATGATACATTAAAAGAAATGTAATTGGTTGACTGATTAAAGATGCCCTCCCACATAAATGTAGAGGATAGCTATTAGTGTAACGATCCAAATGCGAAGTACCTGAGCAGAATATGTAATTAAGCTGAACCGCCTCAGTGAAACATACAGCGATGGAAATGCTAAATACTATAAGTTACTGTAGAGGAGAGTGGCAGCCAAGCACTTAGATTTGGGCTTCAGCTCACACACACTGTGCTGCTTTCTGCCCCTCATCAAGGACCCTGAACTACACCCTGTTCCAAATTATTATGCAAATTCTATTTAAGTGTCACAAAAATTGGATTTTTTGGTTTTCAATTAAACTCATGGATGGCATTGTGTTTCCGGGCTCTTTGGATCACTGATTTTAGACACCTGTGACAATTAGTTTATCAGGTGTGCCCAATTAAAGGATAAACTACTTAAGAAGGACGTTCCACATTATTAGGCAGACCGCAGTTAGCAACCAATATGGGGAAGGAAAAGGCTCTCTCTGCTGCCGAAAAGCGTGACATATGTCAGTGCCTTGGATGAGGTATGAAAACATTAGACATTTCACGAAAACTTAAGTGTGATCATCGCACTATCAGGAGATGTGTGGCTAATCCATGTCAGGAGGGACACTATAAGCTACTTCAGGTTTTACAAACTACTTTAAAACTGAAAAGCTCCTTTGCTTGGCTAAACAGTTCAGTTCTTCTTGTGCTCTGACTGGTTCATTTCCTTGATTGAAAGACTCATCCAGCTGTTTCACATTAATATTAGTGACACATGCATGATTATAGGAGACTGACCAATCAGGATTAGGTGGTCACCCTACTGTTTAGCCAAGCAAAGGAGCTTTTCAGTTTTAAAGTAGTTTGTAAAACATGAAGTAGCTTATAGTGTCCCTCCTGGCATGGATTAGGTGGTCACCCTATGTGTGGCTGATTCAGAGCACAGACAGGTTTGTGCAGATAAAGGCAAATTGAGGAAGATTTCTGCCAGATCCATGCATCAGATCATGAGAGCAGCCGCTAAAATGCCATTACGTAGCAGCAAACAGGTATTTGAAGCTGCTGGTGCCTCTGGAGTCCCACGGACATCAAGGTGTAGAGTCCTCCTGAGTCTTGCAACTGTGCATAAACCTTCTGTTCGGTCACCACTAACCAGTGCTCACAAGCAGAAACGGCTGCAGTGGGCAGAGAAATACATGAAGACTAATTTTCAAACAGTCCTGTTCACTGATGAGTGCTGTGCGACCTTGGATGGTCCAGATGGATGGAGTAGTAGATGGTTGGTGGACGGCCACCGTGTTCCAACAAGGCTGTGACGTCAGCAAGGAGGCGGTGGACTCATGTTTTGGGCCGGAATCATGGGAAGAGAGCTGGTCGGCCCCTTTAGGGTCCCTGAAGGTGTGAAGATGATCTCAGCGAAGTATGTGGAGTTTCTGACTGACCACTTTCTTCCATGGTACAGAAGGAAGAACTATGCCTTCCGTAATAAAATCATCTTCATGCTTGACAATGCACCATCTCATGCTGCAAAGAATACCTCGGCGTCAATGGCTGCTATGGGGATAAAAGGAGAGAAAGTCATGGTGTGGCCTCCACCCTCCCCTGACCTCAATCCAATTGAGAACCTTTGGAGCATCCTCAAGCAAAAATCTATGAGGGTGGGAGGCAGTTCATATCCAAGCTGAAACTCTCCAAATACTCAATGGATGCAAGACTTGTGAAGCTGCTATCAAATAAGGGGTCCTATGTTGAAATGTAACTTGACTTAAGATGTTTTTGATTGAAATAGCTTTTGATTTCAGTAAATATGACCTCCTAATGCTGCAAGTTCAACAAATGACCATTTTTAGTTCTTTACAACCTATATAATATTTTGAAACTGTTGTGCGTAATAATTTGAAGCACTGCATTTTAAGTTTTTTATTTTTGAAAAAAACTGTTATCATTGGGAGGTTTGTTCAGTAACATTTGAATTATACTCTAATGGTTGATGACTTGAAAATTATGCTGACTGTCATTTGCATCGACTATTTAAGAAAATCTGAAAATGTGAGCAGAACACCTGGGTGCTGTCGTCTCTGTCCCCGTCCAGGTGCCCTTCACCGACCTGCTGGATGCTGCCAAGTGCGTGGTGCGGGCCCTGCTCATCCGACAGAAGTACAGTGCGCTGTCTCTGCAGAGCTTCTGCAGCACGACTGCATGCTTCCTGCAGGAGCTGGGGGGGAAGCCGCCGGCGCCGGTGCCAGAGGCTCCTGTCACTGCAGGTACTCACACAGGCCAGCTTTGGGGATCTCCACATACCGGGTGCTCTCACATCGCAGGAACTTTTTCAGGAACCAGAACCTTTTTCTTGAACCAGGGAATTTCGGTGTGTTTACTCTGAAGGAACTTGGCCTGATTGCAGTTCCTCAGGGGCAGTTCAAGAACCTTTTTTTAGTACCTACTCCAGGCTATGGCTGTGTCCGAATTCAGGGGCTGCGCCCCTATGAGGCTGCATTCGTATGATCGCATGCATGACTGTCCCACTTTGAAGGCCGCTTCAAATGCAGTCTGGAAATGGTTATTCTTATGCCAAGTTGCGAAGGATCCACCCGATGAATCCTACGCAGTGTAACATATCCCAAGATTCATTGGGCAGCAGTAAAGTGGGCGTGTCCCGGCTAGCTGATTGGAGTGGCGCTTCGTGACTCGAGGGTAAGGGCAGGAACAGCTGGTGACTCAAACAGGAAATGATCCATAGGCCAGACTGTCCCATTTGACAACAAGCTTTGAAGAACGCAAGCTTTGAAGAAAGGCTACACCTTCATAGACTGATATAGAAGGATGTCGCTTCCTGAATTCAGACCCAGCCTAGGTACTTTTCAGTCAAACACTAACTACTGGGGCAGCGCTTACAGCCATAGCTTACTGATTGGTTAGCACTCAAATGCATAGCTTACTGATTGGTTAGCACTCAAATGCATAGCTTACTGATTGGTTAGCACACAAATCCATAACCGTTGTTTTGCCGTGGCGGCGTAATTTCTAATTATCTGTGGCGTTTGCTCTCGAGCTTTCTGCATCTCCCATGCTTGTTTAACATGAAGTTCCCAGTTCCTGTTCTGTAGCATGGAGGCTAAAGTGGCCTCAAGCTTCGGAAGCCCGCGGCTGAAACAGCCCAAGGACTTATAAGCAGGCACCAGGTTCCGGAACTTCGGTGTGGCAGCTCATCCCATCTAAAGAAGACTGGGAAGCCAACCGGAATGTTGCCATGGTTACAGTCAGACACCCACAGGGCAGGATAACTTTTGTAAACGAGCTTACAAAACACCAGTAGCCCTCTTTATGAAGCCAAAGTTAATCTGCTAACATAAAATTAATTCCAAGGTGAGCAGTGTCCCCCGATAGGAGAGCTATCACTATAGCAACTGGCCTGAAGAGGGCCATGGTAACCTTGCACTCCCCCAGTATCGGATTCACAGATGTAATGGTGAAAGACAGGAGCCTAGGCACACTTAGCTAGAGGGCTGGAAAATGATTTCACAGTGACCTCCCAAAACACACCAAAGCACACCTTCGTACTTTACACAGAGGCACACTCAGTACCCCATGAATTGGGGTTAGAATGATCTCTATTGATCCCAGAGGAAAATGCTGATTAAATTCTAATTATGGTGCTTATACATAAAAGAATTAAACACATTGTATGTACATTTGTATGTATTTTATTCACTTCCACAAAATGCTTGGATTTTTGTGTGAAGAGTGCGAGTTTGGTGCACGAATTAACACCTGGCTCCTGTAACCGTTTTGGTTCATTTCAGACACTAATTCTTAGGTGCTCACACGCCCATGTACAGCCTTTTTAGAGGTACGATAGCTGCAGTTTGTTTTACAAGGTTAAATGAAACCATACAGAATTAAACACAACTTAATTTATGAGGTACAACACACTGATTTCTAGGTGTATTATTCATTTAGGAATGAGTTTAAATTTTGGGAACTCTAATATAGTTTTATATATATATATATATATGCAGTTAAATTATTTTGAAAATCTGTTACCTTGCTCTGGATAAAAGACTGGAAGAGAGAATTTTGTGGAAATGCTAATGTGTTAAGTAAAGGTTGGGGAGCACGAAATGTAAAGGAGGCCTGAGATGGCTGTCCCACTGCCACTCCCACAGACACCCCAGTGCACCCGCCTGCTTCGGAGACACACCCCTATGAGAACCAAGACCCTAAGAACATGCCAGCTGACCTGGGCTTTGGATGCAAGATGGTCAATGGCGTGGTCCATGTTTATCCCAGCCGGAATGCTCTGGAAGGGTGAGATACCCATCAGAAGATGGGAATGTCCTATTTCTGCTCTCCCAATCCTAGGGATAGGGCATCCTGTACTGACTGGAGTGTTCCCTGTCTGCAGGAGCACTGAGCTGGACCTGCCCTACCCAGACCTGCAGGAGTATATTGGTGACATGAGTGTCATGATGGCGCTCATCATCAACGGTCCAGTGTGAGTCACGCCAGCGAGCTGAGGGCCCCTAGGTCCTAGCTGAGGTCTCACAGCATGGTTGGTCAGAAAAGACACAGCCATAGTGAAAGTTAAAATTTTATATGTTCAAAAGTTCTCCAGAAATTGTACATCATTTCCACTCAGCACCCTTCAGCTTTGGCTCCCCACAGAGTCAATGTGTGTGCTTGTATACAGTATGTTCACCTTTTTTTGCATTAATTGCATTTGTGGTGCAGACTGGTGACAGGCTCAGTGCCAGGACGTACCAACGGCTCTGTGGGTTTCATGTGTTTCTGCACATCAGTCAGTCATCTCCAGGCAGAAACACAATCAGTAAATTACTTGCGCCTGGAATAATCATGTGACCGGCTGAACTCCTGTCCGTCTGGGTCTCTGGCAGGAAGTCCTTCTGCTATCGGCGGCTGCAGTATCTCAGCTCCAAATTTCAGATGCACATTCTGCTGAATGAGATGAAGGAGTTGGCAGCACAGAAGAAGGTGCCACACCGAGACTTCTACAACATCCGCAAGGTGTGCTACCCAGAGTAACTTCCTGCACTCTTTTTTTCCAGGTGAAATTATAATGTGCAAGTCTGGAGATGAATAACACGGTTAATGCTGCCACCTAGTGGACACTGAGTATTTGCATCCACTGTTCCTAGTTCATAAGATATATCCACATCTGTAAAACAAGCAGCGTTTCCATCTCCCCCTTCAGGTGGACACTCACATCCACGCTTCCTCCTGCATGAACCAGAAGCACCTCCTCCGGTTCATCAAGCGAGCCATGAAGAAGAACCTGGGTGAGATAGTGCACATGGAGAACGGCAAGGGCCAGACCCTCTTGGAGGTGTTCGAGAGCATGAACCTCACGGCCTTCGACCTGAGTGTCGACACCTTGGACGTTCATGCCGTAAGCACTCGGCGATGGCCTTCCTAAAACGTCTTTGTTTTGCCAGTTAGATTACAGAACATTATAGCAGGGTGAAAAAACACATTACACTAACAAATGCACAACAAATCTAAATAAAACACAGAATTATTTTGCCTGTCACCCCAAATCATCCACGAATGCCTGCCCCTCTGATGCTTTAAAGGTCCTTTTTAGCCTGATAAAAGCTGAATGACTCATCCTGCTTTCAGCTGTTGCCATGAGCGAGCGAGCGAGGCGGGCAGGAATAGCAAGGATGTGGGAAAATGAGTCAGAAGAGATGCTGACATGTTCATGTTCTTCTGACACGCAGTAGATAATGACACCCACATGGATAAATGGAGCCTCGATTTAAGCGTTCACCAGGAGAACATCCTGCAGGTTTTTATGAAGCCTCCTGCTTCTGTCTCCATCTCCACAGGACCGAAACACCTTCCATCGCTTCGACAAATTCAACGCAAAGTACAACCCTATCGGGGAGTCCATCCTCCGTGAGATCTTCATCAAGACAGATAATTACATTGAGGGCAAATACTTTGGACACATCATTAAGGTACATCTCTATGGCCTTTTCATGGCAACAGGAGTGGTGCTGGGGCTCAAGTCAAACTCCAGCCTTCCTTAAGCATGCGATATTCCCTCGACTTCACTAGGGCTAAATACATTATATATACACACACTCACACACACACACACACACACACACACACACATATATATATATATATATATATATATATATATAAATCTCTTATTTCTCTCTTGTTTTCATGTTTTAATTACAGTTCTGCTAGAAACTTTGTGAACCATGTAGAATGTTCTGTATTTCTGCATAAATATGACCTGAAATGTGATCAGATTCTCCTAAATCTAAAAAGAAGCCAGTTAAACAAGAATATTAAACTTAATCCTTTATTTATTGAGAAAAAATGAACCACTGTGATATATTTAGGTTTGTAACAGAACCTGGTTTCAGAGATGTTATATTTAGGTTCACGGGACAGTAGTGCTACATTTTGGGTGATCTCATGGCAGGAGGTGATGGCTGACCTGGAAGAAAGCAAGTACCAGAATGCCGAGCTGCGGCTGTCGGTGTACGGGCGCTCGGCCAGCGAGTGGGACAGCCTGGCGTGCTGGGCCGTGCAGCACGGCGTCTACTCTGACAACGTGCGCTGGCTCATCCAGGTGCCCCGTCTCTTGTGAGTACCGTCTGCCCTGTTCCCTCTCCTACACCAGACTCCTCGCCTGGGGTGTGCAGTCTTTTAGGGTTGTGAGGGCTTAAAACTCGTCTGTGAGGCTGAAAGGCTGTGAACCTGCCTGTATAACACATGTGTGTGACTCGTCTGCGAGGCTGAAAAGCCATGAACCTGCCTGTATAACACATGTGTGTGACTCGTCTGCGAGGCTGAAAAGCCATGAACCTGCCTGTATAACACGTGTGTAACTTGTCTGTGAGGCTGAAAGGCCGTGAACCTGCCTGTATAACAAGTGTGTGACTCGTCTGCAAGGCTGAAAAGCCATGAACCTGCCTGTATAACACGTGTGTGACTCATCTGCAAGGCTGAAAAGCCATGAACCTGCCTGTATAACATGTGTGTAACTTGTCTGTGAGGCCGAAAGGCCGTGAACCTGCCTGTATAACACGTGTGTGACTCGTCTGCGAGGCTGAAAGGCCGTGAGCCTGCCTGTATAACACGTGTGTGACTCGTCTGCGAGGCTGAAAGGCTGTGAACCTGCCTGTATAACACGTGTGTGACTCGTCTGCGAGGCTGAAAGGCCGTGAGCCTGCCTGTATGACACGTGTGTGACTCGTCTGCGAGGCTGAAAGGCCGTGAACCTGCCTGTATAACACGTGTGTGACTCGTCTGCGAGG
>JAODKN010000113.1:1135652-1147235 GCA_026774425.1 Petrocephalus zakoni
TCAGCTGTGGCAGTATGGATCTGTGAAGGCTGGATGTATAGGGGCACCTGTGGCAGCATGGACCTGTGAAGGCTGGAGGTTTAATTCCTGTGAGGAGCCTCAGAGCTGTACTACTATTTGAGGAGTGTCTTTAAACTGAATTCCTTTAGTAGCATATCCCAGTGCATAAATGGCTGAGCTTGCAAATATGGATATGTAAGTGATATATTTTTCATGCAGAATTTCCCCAGGGCTGAAGAGCAGCCGTTTCCTAGCATGCTGTCTTTGCTCTCTTTAGATAGTGTTGCACGTTAGTAGCCATATTGGACGATACAGCACCATCCCTAATCCCATTAACAGTGAGGTCACGTTACCCACTGGCTCCCAAGCACCGATGAGATTTGCCTATTTAAGCAGAGGGTTGAGCGTCTGGACAGCTAGCTGGGGGAGAAAAAGTACTTCGTATGAAATGCATCCTGAGCAACTAGCCAGTGTGGTGTAATAAGATATATCAGATTAAGCCGTTTTTATCCCCGGCCCCAGACTCTAACCGCAGAGTAGGCTCCCATACAGGCTCCCGTGCAGGCTCCCATACAGGCTCCCATACAGGTTCCCTTGCAGGCTCCCATACAGGCTCCCATACAGGCTCCCGTGCAGGCTCCCATACAGGTTCCCGTGCAGGCTCCCATACAGGCTCCCGTGCAGGCTCCCGTGCAGGCTCCCATACAGGCTCCCGTGCAGGTTCCCGTACAGGCTCCCGTGCAGGCTCCCGTGCAGGCTCCCAAACACTCTGCCCTATGACATGCGTTTGAGAGACTCCCATTCTTTTTCCGGGAACCACCTATTCAGCCCACATTCCTAACCCTAACCCTAATCAGCCCACTTCCCTAACCCGTTAAAACTCATGCTAGTTTAAGCTTCGTAATCCTCTCCTTGGGCACAGGCGAACAGATGGCTGTTCCTCCAAGCTGTTTTATAATGTTTATTTATTACATATTTTCTTGCTATTTTATCAGTTCTGATTTAATGTCCCCCCCGGCTGCCAATCCAGGGCCACCGTGCACATCCAGGTGAACGACGTTAATGAGTACTCACCAGCATTCAAAGAGAAGTCCTACAAGGCCACGGTGATCGAGGGCAAGACGTACGACAGCATCCTGAAGGTGGAGGCCGTGGATGCTGACTGCTCCTTCCAGTTCAGTCAGATCTGCAGCTATGAGATCATTACCCCGGACGTGCCCTTCACCATCGACAAGGATGGTGAGGCTCTGGGGCAGGGGGGTTTACTGGTACAATGTCATCTGTTATTCAATAACGCCTGAGCCCGGGATTTATTGACTTTTGGATGCCATTTCGGGATATAAGACTCCAAGTTGGATTGATCTGTGTAAATGAGGGATCCATGACGGCACTATCCTAAAAGCTGAGGAAGCTCGCATTATATTCGGCGCATTTTTGGGCCTTGAAATGCCGAACTTCATTAGTCTTTTGTTTTATTTATTTAATCCTTGCACCCGTCTTATCCCTGCCCCACCAATCAGAGGCTATCATACATATCATACAGCGTTCCAGACCGCTCACCTGAGTCGTGAACATTTTGATTTTCTCCCATGTTTCTCCCCATTCCTCTTCAGGCTACATCAAGAACACGGAGAAGCTGAACTACAGCAAAGAGCGGGCCTACAAACTGATGGTGACGGCCTACGACTGCGGGAAGAGCCGCGCCTCTGAGGACGTCCTCGTCAAGATCAACATCAAACCCACCTGCAAACCAGGCTGGAAGGGTGAGTGGGGCCGGGCGCCGTCTTCCTGCTCGGTTTCAGCTTTCACACTTTGCGTGCCAAGGCTCTTTGGAGCCTCTCCTTTCATCTCCAGCTCACGCTCAATACCCTATTGTTGATGAAACACCCAGCCCTAGAGCAGGTGTGCCTAAACAGCAGGGTGAATACAAACCATGTATTTGTCCTCTTTGCTGCTCTCTTGTTTATATTGTTATATATTTTTTCGTCCGTGATGGTTACTCCGCCTGTATTGTGAAGGATTGAGCAAGAGGATGGAATACGAGCCTGGCACTGGAAGCCTGGCCCTGTTTCCCAGCATGCACCTGGAGACTTGCGAGGAGCCAATCACTTCCATCCAGGCCAAAGTGGAGCTGGAGACCAACCATATTGGGAAGGGCTGTGACCGGGACACCTACTCTGAGAAATCCCTGCACAGGCTGTGTGGTCAGTAGTGGCTTGAGTGCGATCAGTAGCTCCTGTAGTGGTCAGTTCCTTGTGTGTGGTCAATAGCCTTCACTGCTCAGGTGTAGATGTTTTAAAAGCTCATTTAAAAAATCAGAGTTATAATTTTCTCTTGTTATTACTCTGGAAATGTCATACTGCATTATCTGGCCTTTTCCTGGATTACAGTCACATTGATTGCCTGGGTAGGGCTGCCTCTAAGGAGGGGTGGGCACATGAGTCACTGTGTTCTCTACATACATGGGGGTTCGGGTTACCTGCTGTGGGAAGTGTGGCAGGTCTTCGGCTGGAGCTGGATCGCCTGCCTGATGTCATGTGACCTGATGTGTGCCACATTTGCAGAATTACAGTAGGAGGGGTTAAAATGACAGCAGCAGCGAGCTGCTGGGTGCGTTGCAGCTCACCTGAGCACGGGCAGTTGGGTAGCTGAAAAAGGCCAGGAAAAATACCGCGGTGGCAGCAGACGTGTCTTTGTGTCCAATGTCAGGGGCCAGCCCTGGCACAACAGAGCTGCTCCCAGCGCCCAGCAGCGCCTCCCACTGGACTGCCGGCCTGCCCACGGACAACGGGCATGACAGCGACCAGGTGTTCGAGTTCAATGGCACGCAGGCCGTCAAGGTACCGGAGGGCTTGGTGGGCCTGAGCCAGGGGCAGCCCTTCACCATCTCTGTCTGGATGCGGCACGGCCCTGGGGCCCAGGACAAGGAGACCATCCTGTGCAACTCTGACAAGAGCGGTACGTAGCCGCGATGGACCTGCCGCCCCCCCCCCCAAAAGACACACCGCAGTCTCAAACCTGTAAGATCAGCCAAAGGAGGCCAGCGAGTTAGACAGTCTGCTTCTGTGTTCCTGCATTAATGCCCTCCTCGTGTGCCTCTGCCCTTGGGCTGTTAAGGACAAATTTTGAATACATTCCCGCTTTGGGAAATTGTTAGATGAAGTAAGAGTAATAATCCTAATCCTGCTCACACGGAAACAAAGACCCTTTCCAGCACTTTCCGATAATAACACTGGCCGACAAATATTTGCTTTCTTTCTGTTACACAAATCAAAACAGACGAATCTTACAGTACTGCTTGTGCTGAATTCAAATATCTAATCAGAATTTCCCTATCATTCAAGCCATTGGAGTGACACACTGTTAAACCTTATGCTATTTGTGTATTTACGAAATATGTGCATGGTGAAAGTGATTCATCTAAAATGATTTTCTGCTGCATATGGCATCGAGAACATCCTTCTTAAGGGTCCCGTCAGCAAACATACTGATAATCCACTTGAATCATGAAATTGTTTTTCCATTTCAGAGAGAGCAGGACACTGTCTCAAATGTCCAAACATGTTACTGCCCATAAACTCTGGCAAAACAGACTTACAGTATTTTGCAACTATCTGTAAAGTCGTAAAGATGTTCATAAATAAAAATAAAGTTACTGTTCTTAAGTTACTTTTAAAAATGCCCATACATAATTAATTAGGAATTAGGAAATAAGGAAATATGCTGTCAATATACCTTATAAATGACATCTCTGATAAACTATGGGTGAGAGCAAAATTCTGAGTGCATTTTTTTAAATCAACAGTAAAAAATGCGTAAAATATGTTTTGTGAAAAACTTTGTTGACGTGCTATGTGAAATACCCGTGTTTTAAACATTTTACAATGATTATAAACAAAATTGTCTGTTATCGCAAGTACCTTATGTGGTATGAGTATTTTTACTTAAATTCTGTGGTCAGCATGGCGCACCAGAAATGATGAAGGGAACAAAAAGGTAAAAAATAATCCTGATGACTTTAAGGTCCCGAGCTCCCGACAGATGTCCACACTACATTCATACAGAAATGTTGAGATTGACAGGTGGTTTTATGTAAGAGAGATTATAATGTGGGTTTTTTGGTTACAGGCTGATTTTTGGGACTCTCCCCGACCACTCACACAGCTATAACAGTCCATGTCTTTCATGTCTGTTCAGACTCCTGGGGTTGCAAACCGCTTATCACAGAAACTCAGAGTCCCCCGAGTTGCGATTATCTGACTGAAAGTCACTGCTTCCCCTTATTCAGCTACCGCTGCCATTTACACATTGTTTAAAAAGGTCATATTGCACATATTGGCCTGAATTTGGCCTGTTCTCTAGCGACTGGGCATTATCTAACGACTTTGCTGACCTATCTGCTGCCTGCAAGTCTTCCATTTGACGGCAGCCGGCTTGCGTCACTTTGAATTTGGCCTTAAGGCACCATGTAATATCATGCCTGTTTATTAAAATGTATTTAAGCCTGACTACCGTTAGACAGGTGCATTCTGGATGGCCAGGCACCTGAATAGAGGGGGGCGTCGTGCTGGCTGTCTGACGCTCTCCTGCCTCTCCTCCACGGCAGAGATGAACAGGCATCACTACTCGCTCTACGTGCACAACTGCCGACTGGTATTCCTGCTACGCCAGGAGCCCGCTGAGTCAGAGAGCTACAAGCCTGCCGAGTTCCACTGGAAGCTGGACCAGGTGAGCAGAGTGGGCCTGGCCTTCCCCTCCAGAACCACAAACCAAAGCCAATAGGGTCTTAAGCACTGCCCAAAGATCACTCATGCCTGGGAGGAACCCTATTCACAAGAATGCCCCCTTTTATTGTGACACGTTTGATTGACTGGCATCGCGCCCCGGTCATGCCAACCCTGTCATTCCTGGGATTAGCTCTGAGGTCACCACAGCCTTTCCATGGCTAGGAAGCCAGAGACGATGGTTAGATTGATGTATTTCTTTAATTGAGTTCTGTCCCCCAAGGCCTGCGTTATAGCAGAGAAACATGGAGAAGCAGGTCAGGAGCTGGATGTAGGTAGCATGCATTAATCAGGAAGGTTGCCTTGTAGATATGAAGCCATATTTCCAACGTGACTGGATGTAGCACTTATGCAGAAGCTATTCCCTGCTACTGCAATCATTGCTGCTGCTGTTGGGATGTTTCTGGCTCCTGTTCTAGTTCCTTGACCATTATGCTTTCTTGCTGCCCTCAGGTGTGCGACAAAGAGTGGCACCACTACGTGCTGAATGTGGAGTCCCCGTCGGCCACGCTGTACGTGGATGGTGTCACCTACGAACCCTTCCTCGTCACTGAAGACTACCCCCTCCATTCCGCCAAGATCGAAACACAGCTCACCATAGGCGCCTGCTGGCAAGGTCTGTATCCCTGGGGGGCAGCTTATGGAGGGACAGCTCGACAGCAAAGTGCAGAAGACGTGCATCGTACACACCCTCAAGTGTGCTCCATCCCAACACGTCATGGGAAGCAAGCAGATATTTCTGTGTCAAGTTAATACCACTGATGCGTTACACTGAAGTATGACCTCTCCCACTGAAGTGAATAACTTCGACTATCTCGTAACAGTGGTGCATGTCAAGGTCTGGGGTATATCAAATGACAAGCTAGTAGTACTAGTTGTTGACATGTTGAATGCAGGAGAAATGGGTGGGGATAATGATGTGAGTGACTTGAACAAGAGCCAAATTATTATGGCCAAACTGAAAACAGTTTGATGAGTCTCCAAGGCTTGTGGGGTGCTCATGGCCAAGCGATGGGGAGACCCTGCCTACAGGTCTGAGGAGGGAAAAGCCACGAAGCCTCAGCAGGGGGCATCATTGAGGCAAGCTGTCAATCAAGGCTATCCCATCTGGAACCAACCAACAGATGGGCTCAATACTGTTACGAGATTCGAGTTACGAGATTGTTACGAGAGTCAACATTATTCGCTTCCTACTACTTTGATAGTGGTTATTTTGGATTCCAAGAACTCAATATTCAAATGAATAATAATTTGTTAGAAAGATGGATATTTTCTTGTTGATCCATTTTGGAAGGCCATCCGAACGTGTTGATGTGAGTTTGATAAGGCCACAGGAAGCCCTATGCAGGAAGCCCTATGTGTTAACCATGACTTCTCTGCCACTTAACCAAGCTTTTCCTGTCTCCCTGCTCTTTCTTTTACCTTCACAGACGACTCGGGACATGACAGTGACAATGAGACAGACTCTGACACTATGACAGGTCCCCTCCTCGATTCCGCATAGACCTTCATTTGTTCGTTAATGAGTATGGGGTACAAATTTGCTCCTCCTGCGGCTAAAACGCTCATGTTTTAGTGGCGAGGAGCCTTGGGCATGCTGCACGTACATATACATGCGTGGCGTCTCAGCACTTGACGTGTCCTTGGCACGATGTCCCGACATCCTCACTATCTGGCTGTGACTCCCACACCTCCCTCCTCCATGTTGTCCTGCTCCCCCCTTTCTGTTCTTCCTGACACCGACGCGCTCTGGAGTGGGTGCCGCTGGCCAGGCGGGGGCCGTCGGTCGTGCGGGTGCTGAGCCCACAGGCGGCTTTTTCATCGCTTGTGTTTATCCTCTGCACAGACCGGGAATTATGCAGGCATTATTATATTCTGTCTGTTCTAAAATATATAATTATTATTATATTCGCGTTGTAATAAACAGTGGAGGACATCGGCCTAATTAGAGCGTGGCTCCTTGCTGGCCCCGGCAAGGATGAGCAAAGAGAGAAGCTCATTCCTCTGCTCTGAAAGAAAGCTAGCAAGGACCACCAGACAAGCGGAATCACTTTCCAGATGGTTCACAGTGGTTTCCACCCCCTTTGTTTGTAGTTTCACCATGTACTTCATTTTGCATTCATCCAAGGCTGTCTGCATGTATTGGGAGCAGTGGCTGGGGAGGTGAAGGACATTTTAATCATTTCACCCCCCCCACCACATCCCAGGTCTTCAGAAGATACTAACTTGCATGAACATTGGTCCTGTGAGCTATGCAGTCTGAGATTTGCATGTCCGACCTGCTGCAGCAGAGTGCAGGAGAGCGTGACAATAATCAATAGGTCTCGCTACACAGAGCATTCATAGTGTGTCGATAAACCACATCCTTACATGACATGGGAGCTGCACACTGGATTAATAAACATTTTCTTTACTGTGTTTAAATAGTGGTCAACTGTTTACTGAGATTTATTAATAACTGTGTAACTGTCATGTTACTAGTAATCTGTGTCGTGAGTGCTCTGTGTGGCTAGGACTAAAAAGTAGCAATGTACATTACGTGTTTGATGCCAACGAGTGCATTCCCCTCTGCGGCCTGTAGGCGGCAGCACACGGATGTCACAGTTCTTCCATGGCAGCCTGGCTGGGCTCATGATCCGCAGCGGGAAGCTGGAGAATAAGAAGGTGATCGACTGTCTGTACACGTGCAAGGAGGGCCTAGATGTGCAGCTGCCGGAAGAGGTGGCTGCCTCAGTGAAGGTGAGAGGGCCTCTGGCTCTAGGACTGACCGTCTTTCAGTGTCCAAACTAGCGTCAGACAGAGATGCATTTTTCAGGTTTGTGGGCTTGTGCAATCGGCACATTTAGATCTTTTATTCTGGGCCTCTTAACTGGATTGATGAGTAAATATAGAGCCCAGGCCCAACTCCCTGTGGTTCTTATAGTTTTGGCCCTGGCCATTGTAATACTGTGTGTTTGCTGCTAGTAGTTTGTAAATGACCAGTCAGCTGACAGGAGTGATTTGCCACCTACAGTGCTGTCTTCCCGAGATGTATTGGTGTACGATTGGTGATGTATTGATGCCCGAGTTGCAGAGTTCAGTGTAAACGACTGCTGGAGAGAACCATCATGAATGTGACCATGTGTAAAGTGGCCTGCATATACTCAAGGTGCATCCCTCAAGGTGGCATCATCTGTCTCTGTGTAGGTTCAGTTCAGCCCCAACCAATCCTCCATGACGCTAGAGGGCGATGACATCGAGAGCTTCGACAAAGTCATGCAGCACATATCCTACCTCAACTCACGCCAGTTCCCCACACCTGGAATCCGCAACCTCCGCATCTCCACGACTGTCAAGTGCGTCTTCCCCTCCCTTTCAGAACCTTACCGTGGAGTGGGGGGTGTTATCCTCCAAGTATTTCATTGTAACGTTTTGATGTTCTGTTATCTTGGCCATTACTTTTTTTTGTTTGTATTTTATTAGTTCATTTTTTTCCTGCTTCAGTATAATCAGCAATATCAAAGCAGAAATCAGTTTTAATCACCTTTCGTGGGGAGGATGGATAATGAATGAGAGAAAAGAGGCGGTAGTGGGTGCGTGGCGGAGGGCTGTCGCTGGTGTGGAGGGCGTCACTGGGGTTCTCATTGCCTTCCAGGTGCTTCAGCGAGGAGCCGTGTGTCACTGTGCCGGACGCTGAGAGCCTCATCATGGTGCTGCAGCCCGATGAGCCCAAAATCAGCCTGAGCGGCATCGACCACTTCGCGCGCAGCGCCGCCGAGTTCGAGGCCGCCGAGGGCGTGGGCCTCTTCCCCGAGCTGCGCATCGTCAGCACCATCACCCGAGAGGTGGAGCCGGAAGCAGAGAGCGAAGATGACCCCACCGGTACGGCTGTGATCCAGGCCCGCGTCACCGTGTCCGTCCCTGTGTCCGTCCCGCGTGTTTACATGCATGTCACTCACTGATCCTGCCTCTCACAGTCCAAGAATCTGTGGTGTCAGAGGAGATCATGCACAACCTGGATACGTGCGAGGTGGCGGCCGTGGGCCAGGAGCTGGATGCCAACCATGAGAGCCTGGAGCTGGACCTGGCGCAGGTGCAGCAGCGTGGCCTGGAGATGAGCTCCTCCAATCTGGGCATGATCATCACAGGTGGGGCCAACGGCGTCATTCCAGGGGGCAGTCCTGAGAATGGGCTCCTTGAGTCTGGGCATGATCATCACAGGTGCGACCAACGGCGTCATTTCAGAAGTCTTGTTTCCTTTGCCTCCAGGTGTGAGCACCATGGCAAACTATGAGCAGGTCCTGCACCTGATACACTACCGGAACTGGCACACAGAGGCACTGTTCGACAGGAAGTTCAAGCTTGTCTGCTCCGAGCTCAACGGCCGCTACATCAGCAATGACTTCAAGGTGGAGGTAAGGGCGGAGTTTTTGGGCCACTATGCTTCGGTAGGTCGACAGCCAGCATCTCCATGGTTTTTCACAGCTTTGTACAGGTTACAGGCTCATTTTTAAGCTCTTGGTGTTTGCAGGTCATCTCAGGAGTCCATAGCCCCATCATAATGTAGCATCAGCATTGCAAATGCTGCCCTTTGTTTTGCCTGTACAGTATCTGCATCCCCTCTCACATGTGATAAGACATCTTCTCCACTTGGGTGGGGCAGCTCTGGAGACAGGAAAAAAAGTAGCGGTGACCTCAGCTTAGGAGCTGTTATGAGCAGTGGCGAATGTTTGTGACCACAGCAATAAACACACGGCAGGTGGAGCTCCTGGACCATACTGACAGTCAAGAAAGTCAAGTCAAGTAAGGCTTTATATGTCCAACAACAACAGCAGCTATAACGGTAATCACTCTGCTCCGACAGATGGGACTTCAGTGTTAAACAGTTCAACATTTTAGCTCTCTAGGTATGATTTTGAGGGTTTCAGAGCCAAAAACCAAACTGAAGTTAAATTCATATAATGAAAGTTAGTGGTTAGTGGGCATTGTTAGCAAATTTTTTTTGTTTATCGGTTTAACGTTATCAAATTAAATTTTGGAGTTAGCAGATTAGTGGTTATCAAACTTAACCTTTTGGTTAACTGAGCCCACCACTGAATTTAAGGGGAGGGGAGACTGTGGACGACTACAGTCTATATCTTCTATCTAACATAATATCACAAACCTTCCTCATTAGCCAAGCGATGAACAGGCACACTACGTAATACTGGGAAATTAGGTCACACGCCGGGCTCCAGTCAGACAAGTGGATGTTATTTATACCTTTGATCAGTTGTTTCATTTACAAGGTTTGATGCATGATGGACTTGAGAGCTCATCCAACAGAGACATTTAAAGGGGTTTCATTTGTATGCGTATATTACCCAGCAGTGGGTTGCCCTAGCAATGCGTAAGCTATGCGTAAGGTTGGATATAAGGTGTACTTTAAATGATACACTGAACTTAATTTTAGTTTTAGTTGCACTACAGCACTACTGCTACTTAAGTTACAATGTAGTTAGTAGCTGCTGAATAAAAATATTGTTATAAGAAATGATGTTTTCACCGTGGACAACCAATCAATATCATTGATTCATTTGTATTATACATAGCTACCGATTTGTTTTCTCTGTATTTGCAAGAAGTATTTCAACCACAGCTACAATGGAAACCCAAAGGAGACAACTTTTCTGTCCATGTATTACTTAAAGAACGTTTAACACATCATGTGAACTCATGCTGCTTTGTCTGGATCTTTTCAATGCAACTCCGAACTGTAGAGAAGTCCTCATGTAGGACATCCATCGTTAACTTTTTTCTGTCTTACATCAAGATTACAACTTATTTTTCCCGTAATCTCGACATAGCCAAAGTTGGTTTCTCGAGATCACAGAATATGTATCTCAGGAAAACAAACACTGACATTAAACACAAACTGCACTTGTCAAGAGAAAGAGGGAAGCAGATTCCACTAGAAATGCCATGGCTAATGTACTGAATCCATGCAGTCCCACCAAAAACATGAGGGGGATTCTCCCTTGTTGTGAGAAAGGATTTCAACTTTAAGAAGTGAGCACAGCAGTATTAAACAATATCACGGTTAAACTTTGCAATTAATCTGAGGTTCACATGCAAGTGGAGCTGGTAGGAGAGAAACGTACAAATCACGAATTGATTATGGTCTGTTAGACCACTAGAATGTTTATAAAATGTGTGCCAATTTCATAGTGGTAAAGTCAGATAGACATTTATTGTAGGTGCTTGACATTCGTTCTGTTACATGAGATGCTGAAGCTGGAGGGTCACAACGGCAAGGTGAGATGGTTTCCTAACTCGCCAGCTAACACTCACTGACTAGACTAAGGCTGGTATCAAGCTGGCAACCTTGTATCTTTATAAGTATAATAAGTTATAGTAATAAAACAGCTATAATAAGTAATAAGTTCATCTCTGATAACGTTATACTATTGCAGGTTTGTTAGTTACATCTGTGCTGTTTTTAACACAAAAACTTTTTTTTTTTTACGATGGACTTTGTACCTTTGTACCACTGAAACTTTGTGTGGTGCAACCGAATATTTTTTAGTAGTTTGTAAACTCGAACGTAGGGGCAATTTATGACCACTGTAGGCGACGATCAAACTTACGCTTGGCTGGTGCAACCCTTCGGGAGCATCTTTTATCTGGAATGGATCCACCACATGCTGCCTGCCTCTGCTGGGAAAGCCTCACTGACAAAAAACTGCTGGATCTGACCAAGCTAGTGAATCAGGAAAACAGCGGGATCTGACCAAGCTAGTGAATCAGGAAAACAGCGGGATCTGACCAAGCTAGTGAATCA
>JAODKN010000113.1:1147335-1159184 GCA_026774425.1 Petrocephalus zakoni
GGATCTGACCAAGCTAGTGAATCAGGAAAACAGCTGGATCTGACCAAGCTAGTGAATCAGGAAAACAGCTGGATCTGACCAAGCTAGTGAATCAGGAAAACAGCGGGATCTGACCAAGCTAGTGAATCAGGAAAACAGCTGGATCTGACCAAGCTAGTGAATCAGGAAAACAGCTGGATCAGACCAAGCTAGTGAATCAGGAAAACAGGTGGATCTGACCAAGCTAGTGAATCAGGAAAACAGCTGCTCCTGCGAGTAACTGAGAGGCTCCTTTTGTGCATGGATGGGTACATAAATTGTATCTCGTTGCTGGAGAGATGTACAGCCACAGCACTTTGGCCAGCAGCTTCCTGTGAAGTTCTGCACAGTAGCAGGAGGCCGGGACCCCTGACCTGCTGACTACAAAGTAATAATGACAAAAAAGGGGAGTAGGACACGACGCATCGAGCGAAACAAGGTGCTGAACAAGAATTGACGTGTGCTGCACTCTGCTTGCTCTCAGCAATCAATTCAGCTGTGGAGGCTCTATTGAATTCAAGAGGGTTCTGCATCTGATGAGAAACTTGGGGTCCTGCCCTAGCGCTCGGTAAAATTCGATTTCAGTTTCCATTCTGTCGCATTGAGCGGGAAACATGATGTCGGCGGGCAGTGCGGTTTCGGGATGCCTGTGAGCTCGAGGCATCGGACTGCAGCTGTAAGCATGAGTTAGGCTGGCAATGTGAGATGGCGGTGGGCCAGGAGACTCCAGCTGGGGATAGGCAGGAAGTGCCAGCCACAGAAACCAAGGTGGAGATCCAAAGGGTTGAAAGATGTCTCAGAAGGGCCCCGTGAAACACGAGAGAGGGCAGCTCTCTCACGTCCACAAGGTGATGCTAGGGGGAGTGTTGCAGATGGTCAGCAGTGAGATTATAGCCTCTGCTGAGACACTGACCCAACACTGCAGGCAAGCTGTATCAGATGGCTTTGTAGCACAGTGCTAATGTGCTAATAGGGAGCTTTGTGCAGCTCCCAGTCACAAGGCTCTATGCAGGGAACCAGTCAGGCACTTAGACACGCACACATACACAGACACACACCCACACACACTCACGGACGCACAGACACACACCCACACACACTCACGGACGCACAGACACACACACACACACACACACACACTCACAGACGCACAAAAACACACACCCAGACATGCACAGACACACGCGCACAGACACGCACATCACACAGACACACACACACTCACATCACACAGACACACACCCACACACACTCACGGATGCACAGACACGCACATCACACAGACACACACATCACACAGACACGCACATCACACAGACACACACAGACGCACATCACACAGACGCACACACACACTCACGGATACACAGACACACACATCACACAGACACACGCACATCACACAGACACACACCCACACACACTCACTCACGGACGCACAGACACACACACATCACACAGACACACACCCACACACACTCACGGACGCACAGACACACACACACACACACACTCACAGACGCACAAACACACACACCCAGACATGCACAGACACACACACACGTGCACAGACACGCACATCACACAGACACACACACATCACACAGACACACACTCACAGATGCACAGACACACACACACACACTCACAGACGCAAAGAGACACACACACAGACATGCACATCACACAGACACACACCCACACACACTCACGGATGCACAGACACGCACATCACACAGACACACACATCACACAGACACGCACATCACACAGACACACACAGACGCACATCACACAGACGCACACACACACTCACGGATACACAGACACACACATCACACAGACACACGCACATCACACAGACACACACCCACACACACTCACTCACGGACGCACAGACACACACATAGACACACATCACACAGACACACACACCACGCACAGATGCACAGACAAACACCAACACACACTCACGGACGCACAGACATGCACATCTCACATACACACACACACACAGGCACAGACACCGTCAATGTATTCATATCATTATGGGGACTCTCCATTCATTTCTATAGGTATAACCCTAATCCTAACTACGAAAGCCTTAACCCTTACCCAGCCCTAAACTTAACCATAAGTAACTAAAGAAAATACAGGATTTTTTGAATTTTTAGTTATTTGATTTCACTCACAGATTTTTATAAAATTGAGGTTATCCTCAGGTTTTTATCACATTGTGGGGAAATCTGATCCTTACAGTGTAATAATTAGAAAAATGCTTAATGCATTTGGTGTTCAGAGAAATCCATTAGCTCATAAAAGAGAACTGAATGCAGCCCTAAAGAAAATGTAATGCTGCCAGCGAGATCCTGCAGCAATGAGACAAGACTTTCCATTGTGAAAAAAACGGACTTGGAGGTCAGCTGCGGGACAAGTGTGACTGATTTGGCGTATTCTCTTCTGTGTGAAAGGAGCACTCTAGGCATGGCTGAGAAAAGCCTCGATCTCTGCAAATTGTGGTTGCTGAGCGGGTCAGCCTTAGACAGTGGATACTTGTTGTGTGTGACCAAAATAAATGTGGTCAAGTAATAGTAATCTCAGTTACCATTGTAGATAATTATTAATGAAAAGGTAAGATGTATGGAAGAAGTTTTGTTCTGTGTCAGTAAAATAACCAATAAAGTCAAAAAATACAATGCGGTCATTAGGTGCCTAATCAGTTGAGTGATCATAAGTTTTGACTCTAAAGCCTGTTTCAGTGAAGGCAGTTGGGTACCTGATAGCTCCGTGGCAAGATTGTGGACGAGCGACTGAGAGCCATTATAATGCAGTTACAGCATCATCTTGGTCACAGCGATAACAGTCAGCTTGACAGCCTACAGATAACCTAATGGGTATCCAGTCACGCCTTGAATGGATGTGGTGAAAACCATAAACAGTCACCTCATTAAGATAACACAAGCAGGATGTCATTATGAGTGTGTTATTAACCTGGGTGGTGCATGTCCCTGACTGTTGTCCCTTCTCAGGTGAACGTGATCCACACGGCCAGCCCCATGGAGCACATCAACAATGCCATGGCCCAACCACAGTTCATCAACCCTGTGCAGCATTCCTCAGTAGATCTGTCTGGCCACAACCTGGTGAACACCCACCAAGCCTCAGGTACAAGCCTGCCTGCCCCACTCTGAGTGCCCTTTAACGGGCCGCACAGACCTCCATTAACTTGTTACGCTGTCCATTACAGCATTGTCCATTTACTTCCCGAAGTGGAGATGTCTAAATCACGTCTTAATTACTGCTTGGGAAAGTGTATCTCCCCAGTTGGCTTCCCTGTGCCTGAAAGGTCTGCTGATAGAGCAGAATGTAAATGCATTTTTGCTGTCAGTGCTGAAAGATGAGTCAAGCTTTGTTCCTCCTGCTCGGTAGTGGAGTCTGTTAAATCTGGATTGTGGAGATACTTTTCACAATCTCTTCCCTAACAAAAAAGCAGGTTTTAAACACTGACCATATTAGAAGGTCATCTTAAAGCTACTGTATAATCTGAGTGTCCCAGCATGCATCTGTGTTTGAGGCCACACCTTCCTCTTTAGTATGTGCTCTGAGCATCCCAGCATGCATCTGTGAGGTTGAGGCCATGGCTTCCTCTCTCCTCAGTGGTTCCCAGTGCTGCCACCATTGTCATTGTGGTGTGTGTGAGCTTTCTGGTCTTCATGATTGTCCTGGGCGTCTTCCGCATCCGTGCCGCCCACCAACGCAGTCTGCGTGACCAGGAAAGCGGCAAGGAGAGCGAGATGGACTGGGATGACTCCGCCCTCACCATTACTGTGAACCCTATGGAGGTACCCAATGAATCATTGTACACTAGGATTCTTAGCCTTTATTCCCACTCGTTTTTTGACAACATATTCTTAAAAGCACAGCAAGTGAAATCCTCAAGAGATTCAAAACTCTCTTTGGACTGCAAACATTATAAAATGTTACTACTGCCCTCTGGTGGTGATTTGTTTAAATTGCCAGAATGCAATATACTGGCGTTCAATGTCCGCTGTTATAATATGATTATGTATGTAATATAAACTCAAATGAAAGATTAAGCAACCTGTATTCTTGTTTAAATTACTATATTGAATTTTGTGGCTCACTTTAAAGACAAAAGGACACGCTAATTAATGGTCTGTTACAGACATATGAGGATCAGCACAGCAGCGAGGAAGAGGAGGAAGAGGAGGAAGAGAGTGAGGATGGCGACGAGGATGACATCACTAGCGCGGAGTCCGAGAGCAGCGAGGAGGAGGAGGATGGGGGAGCTGAGGGCCAGCAGGGGGCCAGCAGGCAGCAGCAGCTGGAGTGGGACGACTCCACACTCACCTACTGAACCACACACACACGCACACACACCACACACACACGCACACACTCACCTACTGAACCACACACACAGACACACAATACACACACCTACTGAACCACACACACAGACACACACCTACTGAACCACACACACACATACACACACAATACGCACAGACACACACCTACTGAATCACACACACACACACACACACACACACCGACATACAATACACACAAACACAGACACACACCTACTGAATCATACACACACACACACACCTACAGAATCAGTGGTCCAGCCCAACCTTCTGCAGTTGCCCTGCTAAGGACACATTGTGTGTAAAAAAGACGAATCAGCCGTCATAGCTATATAAATGTTTCGGAAGGCAGAGCCACTGCGCCTATTTACCTTCTACACGCTGAGGTTTTTCCTGTCATCTTAGTCGTTGTGCGGGGTGTTTGTAGTACAGTACACTTTCCGTTTTATTTATTGTTTTAATCTCTGGGAGCCCTGGCTTTGATCTGATTTTATTATGCCAGGCTGTGAAATCCTGCCTGCTCTATTTCCCGCTGTAAGACGTATGCAGAATGGCGTTTTTGATTTTTATTTTTGTATATATTCCTTGCACATGAACTTCAGATTGTTTTGCAGAAGAACCACCGAAGGTAGTTTCCTCTGTTATGAGTCATCTCATGCTGGGGGGAGGTGGCTGGGGGGGAAAGACGCGCTACGCATGGGGAAACGCGACTTCTCAAACGCAGGTGGCGGCTTGGGTTCGAGATTTTATTTTATTCTATTTTTTTAAATGCATGAGAACAGTCGCAAATCTGATTCGTGTAGAGGAAGAAATTACTTTTTAATATTTTGTAAATATAATGAAACGATGTAAGTAGTCCGTGTGTTAGTGAAGACCGTGACTAGAGAATGGGGTCCAATATATAATAAGGCGAAATAGAATATTTGTGTCCTTAAGGCTATCGCATGTTTCAGCATTTTGGCCAAATTTCTTCTGTCTTGCTTGTGTAAAAATGTCTGCTTTGTGGAGGGAAACCCATGAGTAAAGCAGAGGTTTCTACAGGAATAGGCGGCTTAGTTTTATATTTTATTTGGCAAGAAGGGTGTTAAATATGATATATTTTTTGGGAGGGGGGTAATGGTTGGAGAGGCGAAGGTGGGGGTGTTTGGCATTGTTTGGGATACACATGGTATAATTGCTTGGTACCGATTTTACACAAATCTCGACACTGAAAGGGGAAGCCCGCTGTATAGTTTTAGCACCGTGGCGCTGTTCTATATTCGTAGATGGTAGTTACTCCTGTACTGCATAGGTAACCCATAATAGAGTCTTATAGAGCCTCGACCAGCCGCTTCCCACAGTACCACACTATTCCATTCACACATGCTGTAAAGTCTGTCAAAAGTGCAGAAGAAAAAAACCAAATGAATACAATCAAAATAATGTCGTCGGAGTGGCAATCCTTCATGGCAAGCTGAACCTTACCAGCAACTTCGCTGCAGATATATATATATTGTTGTCTTACTGGAAGATGAGATGAATAAGCGTCAGGTTTGTGTGTTAGTGTCAGCAGCACTTTGCATCTCTTGTGTTTGGACTCTTTTTTTAAATAAAAGGAATTGTATCCGGTAGATACGACAGAAAAAAATAAAATCGTATTTTAGCCAGTCTTCTAATAATAACACAATTTTTTGCAGTTAACAGCAGATTTTATTGTACATGGAACTGTACTGTGGAGTTGGCGGTACAATTGTTTACATTTGGTAAACTTGTTTTCCTCTCGGCAATGGTATAAATGGTATAGATGGTATAAATGGTATGAATGGCATAGGGGGCAGCTCCCGTTTCTATTCCCTCCGTCAATAATCAGCTCAGTAACCCGGCACACGTCAGGAAGCAGGAGGGATGCTTCTTTCCTGTTACCATTTTACCATTTGATCCTTTGATCTTTTTTGTTGTAATGAAAAATCAGAAGGTGGTTGGTTTTAGTGTCCGTTTCCCTCCCCGATGACTACATGCAGGTTGCTATGATGTAACAGGCAGAGAGTGTCGCGATGGTGGATGGGAGCGTGCGGCATGTCGCGATCATGGATGCCAGTGTACGTGTGATATGTCGCGATGGTGGATGTGAGCGTGCGGCATGTCGCAATCGTGCTCTACGAGGACAAAAACCGAGACTGGCAGACTGTTTTGATATTTTATGAGTTTGTTTATTGCAGCCTCAAAGCGGAAAAAATGTCAGTCTGTATCTGACAAATTTAGCAGGACATTAACGTCTACAAGCAACTGAAAGTATGTCGACGGCGACTTTCCAAAATCTCGGGTTTAACACAGTGTACTCGTTACGTTTTTGTTGTTTTTAAAAGTGGCACAATTTCTTTTTTACTATATTAGATCCTTCCCTGGGATCCTGAGCGGGAGCCGCTGAAAAGCGCAGTGTCATAGCGCAGTAACATTACTACTAATAATAAAACCCTCTCCATGCGATCTCATTAGTGCCCGTTCTCTCTCTCTTAGTAGTGACATTCGACATTTTTAGCAATTTGGGCCAGTGATTTTAATTTTCCCTTTGTTGTAATGATACTTCTAATGACAGATGTTTTAATTGTCCTACATAAATGTCTTGTATTCATGTTGGTGCGTAGACAACCTGTGTATTTTTTCCATATGATATCATCTTATGTAGTTAGACTAAACCATGCAACAAAATCTAGTGGAAGTGTACTTTATTAAAACGTTACATGCCGCTGCTGTGATTGAGTCTACAATGTATGTGGTGACAGCTGTGTTCGAACAATTCGCGTTAAACAGGTTATAGTGGGTGTTGCTTGGGTGCGTCGCGCCTTATTTCCTTCAGCTTCGAGAGGCGGTAGAGGGACATGAGGGACATCAGAAGAAGGCTCCTTGCCCACAGAACCTGCCGCAGCGCTTCTTTGCAGATCTGATGCTCGCGCTGCCTCCTGCATCCGCGAGGAACCCAGTTCATTTCAATTCGGGATCCTTTTTTGATATTTAAACTATATAACGTATCCGTTTCTTAAATGTAATATTAAACTTTGGTGATGCATTTATGAACGCAAAAGCAATGGTTTTCCGTAAATGGAAGATCTGGCTGAAGTAGGCACGGAGTACAAGCGGAGCCCCTTTGATTTGGCTGCTCTAAGCACAGCCCTGATCGTCACGATCCGTGCATCGCGGCCGCCCGCTACCGCAGCACCCCCACGCTGTTTCTGTCCGCCGTTTTTCCTTATTATTGATTTAAATTTTCTTCCTCTGAAAGTCAGCGGGAAAGGATGTGCAGAGGACTGTCAGAAGCTGCCTTTGTGCTCGTTAGGGCAGAACTCAATTTTCTACCAATCAAAGTCAAGTTATAGTGAAGTTGATGCTTGCTGTTGAACAAAATAAAGGAGGAGGAGATACGTTTAAGTTACATCGTTTTTGCATCTTATTTCATTTTCGGCAGCATCATCTTATACATTCTCACCTCTCAACTATCACATTAACATTAAACAGGTTATTAACAAAAGATTTTCACAGGTTCTATGTTTCAGCTCACATACACAGTGGAACCGTTACGAAATCTTTAATTAAAATGTATAAACAGAATTAGGTTTTTCACACAACACAAGTTGTTGCATCTTTATATTGTTTATGTCTTAGATATGAATGTGTACAAAATGGCCAAAACATTAAAAATGTTCTAGAAATGACTGCTTAATAGAAAATGATCAGTACTGAAAAATTAACACTCAATATCATCGCAAATAAAATCATAGACTCACCAAACCTAGGCTGGAAAATGCCTGCGAAGAGGTATTTGTAAATATTACAATTTAACGAAATCCCAGCGCTCTTAAAAGCACTTTTATAACCAAAAAAGACATTAAAACAGCAGCTACTCACAATGCTGTGTACCTTTTTCTACATTAATTAGGGGTGTATTTAGTATCTTGACAGGCTGTTCAGCTGTACCTTCACATACACCTTCACATGCAAGCACAGCTTCCAACTGCCTCCATTATGTCAGATAAAATGAATGAAGCTTCTGTGTCTCTCCCTGTGTGGCCAACCTTTAGTTTAACAAATGCCTAGACAATAATATTAAAATGCTGAAGTACTTGTCACCCACCACTGCACAAATCTGTGTTCACCTAGGCAATACATTTATATTTATTTATAAAGAAAAATCACACCTTGCAGATATGGCAGAAAACTAAGGTTCTGGGGGTGTTCCACGAAGCAGGATTTCTTACTTAGCAGGATAACTTGTTGGATTTAACGTAGTCTGGGCTAAATGGACTTTGACTTTGTTCGCTTACATTTAGCTCAGACTACCTTAAACCCGAGCAGTTATCTGGCTAAGCAAGAAATCCTGCTTCGTGGAACACCCCCCCGGTGTGATGTTATCCTGCTCTTTTTCCACCAAATAAACAACACGTTCCACAATAAAATAAATCAACCCAGTAATCTATACCAAAGACAATTCAATCCCGGAAACAGGAGATGCTTTCAGGCTCCGGTTTACGTCTTAGCCTTCACACCAGATGAAGCCAAGGCAAGAATCTTATCTTCTGACCCTGGTGAGAGAAACGTGACAGTTTTTAGTGACAGTCATTTTATGTTGTCCTCTGAAAACTTGCATAAATGTGTCTGCAAGTATTTCATGACGATGCAAAGCTAGGCAAGCAGACTCTGAAACAGACAATTAAACAGAAGGGGGACGCACCGGGGCCGACCGTGACCTTCTCAAACTGGCTCAGGCTGCCACTCGCATTTGCTGAGAGAAACGTTTCATCTTCTGCTGGAAGCTGCGACCAGGAGAAAGGAGAAGATAAGCAGCTTTGACACAGCGGCACTGAGTCTCCCTCCTCTGACTAATACAGTAGCCCATTCGCATCAGCCACATTCAAACCGATTCTACTGCAATTGCTGGCAATTTAAGTAGACAAGCAAGCAGTAAATCAGATGGATAGAAGGAAGATAAATTCACACTGGAAGACTGGCCTTCGGCACCCTTACCGTCTCGCCCAGTTTCCTAAGCGCCATGAGGATTTCCACTTTCTGCTGCGTGTAAGTGTCCCTGGGGAGCTTTCCGACCATCACATCACGGTCCATCTGCATACACAGCAAGCTACTGTCACACAGCTGCACAGACACTGGACCCCCCCCTTTAAATGTAAAATCCACCAAATCCACACACCCCCTGAGTTCCTGAGCTCACCTCAGCCAGCCGAGTCCTCAGCTGCCCAGGCTGTTTCTTGGCAAACAGTCTGATAACTTCAGGGGTCTTGAAGGCCTGGCTAATGGCAGCTTGGATTGCCTGGTGAGGAGAGGGTATACAAGGGGACAATCGTTCCAATAACTGCACATCACAACACAAGTCCACTGCCTTTTGGGTGTTTTTCCACAGTACATAACCAGTCGGAAGAGACAGACAAGCGTCTGGATCATACCAGCTGCATCCCTCCAAGTTCATCCACTAGAGTCATGTTCCCAGACATGATTTTCTCCAGCGAGTCATGGAACTCGCTCAGCTGCTCCAAGGTCTCACGCTTTGTCTCTTCATACTCCTCCGGATCCAGCTCATCCCTGCACCAGGAACAAGTAGTAATATGTGCTTTGGCTATATCTTTATAAAAATCTCTCATGTCTCAATGTAAGTGTACATCAACAGTACATTCTTGCAAAAAAAAAAAATTCTTGGTAAGGAAGGCTGTACCACATTTAATAGTAAGATACCTACCTGCATTCCTCAAGGTCTTGGAGCTGTTGCATTAGTCTGTCCAGCTGCTCTTCCATGTTTTGTTTTAACTTACTGGTTTCCAGTTTTCCACGAGAAGCCATGATTAAACCTTAAAATGAAAATCACAGCGTAATCTGCATATGAGGTCCAACATCAAAACGCAAACCGATGTGGATCTACAGCCACCAAATTTCAGCTTACAAGGCAAAAAGGCTTTCTATTCTAATGAATATTCCATGTAAAATTCAGCTACCTCCGTAGCGGATCAACGTTCTCAGAGTGCCCCAACCCCCAAAAAAAACCCAACCCCATACGTTTTTATGTATCTAACCAACGAACACTGGTTACAATGTTAAAGATTTTTTTCAATTAAGTGCAGCAACTACGCTAGTTATCGAGGTATTGTATTGTATCATTATAGGTGGGTGTGCCAGAGCGGGAGGTTTTGATTTGTCCCAAAATCGCTATTTGTCAACAAATAAAATAAAATAATATGATCCCACCTTAATTGTCTTGTAAAAACGTTTGCGAATAAAAAGAAAAAGAAATTCCTCTTATAAAAGTATGCGTCCCAAAGCAGCGAAAGCATTCACGTCGCTTTTGACAGGGGAACTTTGTCTTTGTAACACCTTCTTCCGGTTTGATCTAGACCAATAAAAAATTGACTACCAACCCAAGACTTCTGGTCCAATCAGATCGCAACCAGGTGCCCAAACAACAAAGGGGAGTAACGAAGCGATAGGCGGACGAAGCGCCTTCCTGATTGTATCTCGTCGCTACCCAACTTGCAGCTCCTGCCCCATTTGCAGGTCGCACGTCTACGCATGAGCGCTATCTTCGCGCATGCGTATACCACACCGAACGTTTCGCGTTCGCCATTACACAACCCAGTTCCAGCGAAGCATGTAGCCCATCGGCCGGAGGGACGCAGACTCGGTGCAGGTAGGTCGAAGGTTTGGGACTTTATAAGGTTATTAAAGACAGTTTCATTTTACAGTTGCTCGTAAAATGGGGTGATCAGATAATCCCTGTTATTCCAGACGCTTTGAGCTACTTCAGGTTTTACAAGATACTCTAAACTTTAAAGGCTCCTGTGCGCGGTTAAATAGCTCAGTAATTCTTCTGCTTTGACTGGTTCGTTTCCTTGATTGAAAGACTCACCCAGCCATTTCGCATTAACATCCAGGTCCTTTAGATTGAAATGGTAGTTTGCAGGTCCTGTCCTAGTGTCATGGATGGCATAGATTATCTGGTCCCCCTATCGTAAAACAAATACTGAAGAGACATACTTGATGTATTGCTTCAGAGGAGTGTATGATGGTCTGTCATAACTACTTGTCAAGCTCGGATAACTGCGAATAACAAAAATTTATGAATGAAGATGTAGATTATAAGGCTATTATAAAGCCCACTGTTATTTCTGAAACGAACATTAGAGTGTGATTTATTAAAAGAGTGTTTTTTTTTATTTTGTTAATTTTTATTTTTTTTTATTAAAAGAATGTTACCACCAACAGTTTTCAAACGTGACGTACATGCTTTCGTCACACATCTGGGGCGTGGTATACTGGAACTGGGTTGGAAATCGCGCGCACGTGGGCAGTCACGTGGTACTCGCTGTTTGACGCGCGCTACGGGGCATCCATGCTCCCATAAGCTTCCGTGGTTCGGGGTCGGGGTTCCCATCCCTAGCAAACGCCGTAGCGCTTACTCTC
>JAODKN010000114.1:2569-20568 GCA_026774425.1 Petrocephalus zakoni
TTGCCGTAGCCCACAATCAAAAAAATTAAAAACGACATTCAGTCAAAACCTTGGGGTTTAAGGTCCTTTTTGTTCTCCTTAGTTTTTTTACTTTTTTTCAGGCTGCATATTTGCCCCCCCCCCCCCCCCCCTTTGCTCCGCTTTGCTTCTGCACTGTTCCGTAACTGCTTTTCTTTAATTGGTCCATCGTTTATGGTGCCGCCCATGACGGGAGGCTGTCAGAGTAAACGGGGCCCCTCTATAATTACTCTAGGCCCCCATGCGGGTTGCATAACACCTGCTGCCCCTTAGTCACCCCCCTCTTAACAGAGAATGAAATACTGGGTGGTGGAAGAGGGGGAGAAGCCTGTAATATTCTTTCTGTCGTCCCGATGGCAGTCGGCCTGTGAAAATGTCTAATGTCAGCATCCAGCGTTTTCCTCCTGGGTTACTGGCCATATTCCCCAGTGCTGAATGTATTTGCAGACTCATGTGCAGTAATATCCTGTCTGGTTTGGGGGCGGGGCCGTATTCTGGGTTACCCAAGTGTAAGTGTTTTTCCTTCGAAACAACTTGTGGTTGTGTTACCTGCCCACAGACCCCAGTGCCTGGTTATGACTGGCTACCCCAACTCACGACCTGCACTGCTGAACCTGGTGCACGCATTCACGAAGAACGTGGGCCTGATGATTTGCGGGCATGTGCGCACGGTGGGTGGCCAGTCGGCCGCGGGTAATGGGGGGCTTTCTGATCTGTCCCGTTTGTTTGTCTTAAGGCTCTGTATCCTGTATGCTCTTTGGATTTTAAGCCCCCCTCCGGCACTGCACGCAAAAACGCTGCATCTCTTGGTCGCCTACAGCACGTAGAGCAGTAAAACCATAGCTCCATTAAGACGAGCTGGAGAGCACGGTGATGTAATTGTAGCGTGGTGTAAAAGGCACTTTGTGCTGCCTCTCCTGCCTGGCTGGATGAAAAGCACAGTAATCAAACCCACATTGCTTGGACGCCACCAGCTCTAGCGGCCCAGAACCCCAGCGGCCCACTGGGCCTGGCCTGCAGAACAACACGTCCTTAATTGGATGTCTGATTTCATGTTCCGTTGCAAATTAATCCAAAAACATGAGCTTTGCTGTATGGCCAGGGCTGAAAGCATTCTCTTATGAAAGCAGTCTATTTTCCTGGCTTGGCACAGTGTGAATGGGTAAATTCTGACTTTGGGTAATAACGTTGCTATGAGGAGTGCTTGTGAGTTGGATGTTTCAAAGCTGTCATAACTGAAGAGTTTAAGGTCTGTCCTGGTCCTGTTTGACGTGCTGGGCTTGCATCCTGCTAGTATCTGAAGTATCTGTTTGGCTCCAGATGCCTCGCAGGCCCAACTTCAAGGAGCTGGCCACTGACCAGGTGCGCTACCAGCGCTGGCTGCTGAAGAATGAAATCAAGGCCTTCTACCTGCCTGTGTTTGCTGACGACCTGAGGCAGGGTTCCCAGTTCCTTCTCCAGGTGAGTTGGTGGCTCTCCGTCATCCATGGTAACTGTTTGCTCAATGGTGTTGGTGTTGGCATTTGACATCGATTTTGATCATCTGAATTAAGGTGAAGGCCGATATCCTCAAACTAATGCAGCGGTTTCAGCCTTACTTTCGCCAAACCGTGTTTCTCTCCTTGGTTTCTGTACAGGCATCTGGCTGTCACATGAATTGTTTAGCACACGCTGTTCTTAATTGCAGCTTTCACCCTGCTCTCCTCTGACAAGACCGTCTGAGTCAGATGTCGTCCTTTTATGTTGCTGCTGGCAGCCCTCTGAAAATCCTCAGGCAGAATCTGAACCTCTAGCATGCATACTTGATACTGAAAGATATGATGTAAAACTGACTTCCCTTGAAATCTTCACAGAATTGTGACAGGATAGTGGTGCAAGACATGGGAAGCTTAGCTTGCAATGCTGATATTTTGGTTGGTGAATTGGCCTTAATTCTGACCTCCATGTCTCTTTGAAAGGCGGCTGGTCTTGGCCGCCTGAAGCCGAACACCCTGGTGATTGGCTTCAAGAACAACTGGAAGGACGGCGATATGAAGGACGTGGAGACGTACATCAACATGATCCAGTGAGTGCAGTGCCAAGCCTTGGCCTGTTCACCAATTCCCTCAGTTCCCCATCCTAAAGAGAAGCTCATAATTAATCAGTTATCATTATTTTTTTTTACTTTAGGTCATAGTCTGATGCCTGTCATTGTAAACAACCCTTTCCTATCTGAACTCGAGTGACTTGTCCTTTTTGGGTGAGCAGGATGGGTAGTATATCCAGTCATGGAAGGCTAGGTTGTAGCCTAGGAACATAACCAGTTTAATTAGAACCGGAGTAAACGGGAATCCTTTTAATGCTGGCAGAGACTAGCCGCCTAGGAGGAGCAAGACATGAGTGTTGACTGTTCAACTTACCGGTGCCTTGCTCCAGTTGGGCTCTCCGTTTGGCAGCCATATGTTGGAAGTACCTGCTGCTAGCTGTTCTTGCTTTGAAGCCATGTTGTGCTGGGACGTTTGTTTGTGGCGTTAGGCTTGATGCGGTCAGCTGTGTCGCGTCTCGCTGCAAAGCTCAGATTTAATGCAGCGTTACATATACAAATCCGCGCCATGTCACGCAGCATCCGCTTCCATTGCTAACAGACGCGTTTGCTTTGTTCCTGCAGTGATGCTTTTGACTTCCAGTACGGGGGTGTGCTAATCAGACTTAAAGAGGGCCTCGACATCTCCCACATCCAGGGTCAAGGTATGTTCCCTGGAGGGTTTATTTTATGTATTGTCCTTTTCTCTAAGTATGAAGATGGTACTTCCTATTGAGGATCTTCTATTTTTATTAGACTAATCCCCCTTCATTTGGTTATGAGTAAGAGAAACTGCCTAGATCTTCATGAGCTAAAATCTTCCTGATCTGATTTTCTTTCCATTCTGTAGTGTGTGGAATGGAAATCGCACCATTATTGAGAGGTTTATATGAATCGTTTAATGGTCCTTTGAGGGAAGCTTATTTTTAAGAGTGAAACTGGACTCTATTTGCTGGGGGTGGATGGGGGGAGTCGTGCATTGCCTTTCTAGTTTTTGTTCTGTGTTGTAAGCGAGTTACTGAGCAGCACACAGAGCCCTTGTGTGACTACCCAGGGGCCTGTGCTGTCACTGCAGCCCGTTTGCTTGCCAAGGGGGACGCATGGCAGTTGGCTTGCCATAGCTGAGTATGACGCCCCACCTGAGCACTGCGGCACGTAGCCTACCTCCTGGAAGTCTGGGATCCGCTCCTCCAGCGCCACCTGCAGCCTATCCCCTGCCATTACTTACAGGTTCTCCTTTTTCTCTACCCCCGTCAAGACGAGCTGCTGTCCTCCCAGGAGAAGACCTCTGGCATGAAGGACATCGTGGTCTCCATCGACATGAGTCGGGATTCTGACGGCGACTCCAAACCGTCATCCAAAGCCACCAGCGCCCAGAACAGCCCCGCCATCCAGAAAGGTCTCCCAGACGCCCTTCTCTGTCCTGTGCCGCAAGCCATTTCAGCACATTCAGGAGTTAAGATCGTACCTGCTAGACCATAATCTAACTTAAGTGACTAATGGAGGCATAATTTTTCAGATCTTGAACTTTTTTTTCTCCACTTCAGACTACAGTTTAATATCTCCGTTACGGTTTGCCCGTCCGTAAATGCTGTTTTCAGGACATTCTGGTCTTTGCTTATGTTGACCTCCGACCTTCGCATCCCCAGCAAAGCTTCCTTGGGGGTCTTCCGCACATGTGTACTGCAGCGGCCCGCTATGTTTGAATGGGGGGGGGCGGAGGAGTGTCGGTCCCACCCCCACCGTTCTGGGGCAAAAAATAACCTGACTGATGTTCCCACAGTGTGGGACGGTCCTGCTGGGAACAAGCACCACAGTTTGTTTGTTCACATTTACAGTCTAATCTCCATTAATTGCTTCCTACCGACCCCCCCCCCCCCCTCGTGACCCTGGGGTCGCGCAGTGACGTTTTTGTGGCCTGAGCTGCGGAGCTGAGCGGATATTTCTCACGACTCGATTCCGTAGATCGTAATTAGCGCCACATGACTTTGCCTTCTCAAAGCTATTTGTTGTGTGACTTAAGAGACACTTTGCTGTTTTTATTGTGACGAATTGCAGCCGCTTCTGTAGTTTATGAAAATTTACCAGGGGAAGTACCTTTTTCAGAAATGTCTCCAATCTCGTCGTTTTTATGGGCTACTATCCTGATAGAGGTGCTTTTCTCAGTGAGAACTTTCTTTGTGGACCTTCCTCAGTCTGTCAGGATCATGCTCAAAGTCCTCACAATGTTAAAATCTGAAAGTCGGAATGGGCTGTAATACCGAGGGTTTTCCTGGATCTCATCGGCCGGTGTTGGCACCCCTTGCCCCAGGTTCTTGCCTTTCTAAAGGCCTCCCAAATCATCAGCTGTGGCTGTTGCTTGTACGCCGTTTTGTAACCCAGCGATTCTGGAGCCCGCATTGTAATCCCCGACACCAGTCGCCTGGTCTTCTGTCGCCGTGGCAGCAGGCATTAACATCCTTTTCCCCTTCTCTCTTTAACGTTGCCCAGACGATGACGAGGACAGCAAGGCCCCCACGCAGCCGCTGTTGAAAAAAGGCAGGAACCCGTCTTCCCGTCCTCTGTCCTTTCTGCCCGGCTCGCTGGGAAATAAGCCTCTTCGTGTCGGTTTCCCTGTCTTCCTCCGTAACACTCCCTGGCTTCCTGCAGCCTCCTCTGCAGTCTCAGGGGCTTTGAGCCTGTGTCTGTCTGTGCTCCGCTGGGGGGGGGAGTCCCTTCGGTCCTGTCCTTCCTTCTCCACTCATCCTTCACTCAGACGCCTGCCTTCTTTTTCCTCCTTCCTAGAAGATCTCTCTCCTCTTGAAGGTCTCTTCTCGTGCCTGTCTTGTTTACGGGTCTCTTACTTAAGGGGCATTCTTGCTCCTGGTTCCCACAGCATGTATGTGATCTCTTTTTCAATATTGATAAAGTTCTTATGTTTATTCACTACTACTACTACTACTACTACTACTACTACTACTACTGCTACTCCTACTACTACTACTACTGCTACTCTTACTACTACACTTAGTACTGCTTCTCTTAGTACTGCTACTCTTACTGCTACTCTTACTACTGCTACTCTTACTACTACTACTCTTACTACTGCTATTATTACTTCTACTATGTATTAGCTGTGGCTTGTCAGAGACTGTAATAATAACGCATTTTAGTTAATCGTACTAATAAATCAATGTGGTCTTAGTAAATGGTTTTTTTTTTGTTGCATAGTTTACTTCCTAGGGTCTGTTTCAGGTATTAAAGCACAAGTGACAGCCGAAATGTCAGAGGGTGTCGGGCCAGCCGCTGTTTACCTTCCCAAATACCCACTTCGTAGCTTCTACTTTTCCACTGTGTTGTATATAGGGAAGCTTCCAGATCAAACGAACAGTATATCTGTGCTTCTATTAATACCCTCAACGGAGCAGTCGGCCGTGCTTACATTCGCCTGTAGTGATGAATGAGTCTGGGCCCAAGCCTTACACAGTGTGTGTGTGTGTGTGTGTGTGTGTGTGTCATGCAGACAAGAGCCCCACCATCCCGCTGAATGTAGCTGACCAGCGCCTCCTGGAGGCCAGCCAGCAGTTCCAGAAGAAGCAGGGCAAGGGCACCGTGGACGTGTGGTGGCTGTTTGACGATGGCGGTAAGTGGCGTGGCATGGCCCCTCCCCTCCTGCGGGCCGCCAGCAGACACGCCCGCCTTCCTTTCCGTGCCAGTCGCTTGGGTCACCTAATAGGATTAATGATTACACTTAACGAGGCAGGTAGCTCCGCTCTCTGGGTACACGCTGTTCCTCTGTTCAGCGGGGCCGTGCAGGCCTGAGGGATTCCAGCAGGCCTGGGAGGGCCGTCTCGGTCTCTAAATCCAGAGCCTGTGGCCTGCATGTTTTGGACCGTGGCTCTTGCTCCCACAGGCTTGACCCTGTTGATCCCCTACCTCCTCACCAACAAGAAGAAGTGGAAGGAGTGTAAGATACGCGTGTTCATCGGCGGAAAGATCAACCGCATCGACCACGACCGCAGAGCGTGAGTGCTTATCCGTGTGTGTTTTACATACAGAACCGTCACATGTGCGTGAGTGCTTATCCATGTGTATTTTACATACAAAACCGTTACATGTCAGGTAGTCGGTGTCAATGAGCAATTTCTCATTCTTTTTAATGACATTTTAACCTTGGATGACTTGGTAAGGCTTTGAACTTTAACACGTTCGGTAAATTCAATGTTCAGTAGCAAGAGAATGTGCCGATGATGCCGCATCTTGCGCCGATCGCCCCTTATGAAGCCCCAGCTGGAGTGCTAACGGGGGCCAGTAATCCTGTAGTCACTGCCTGCTCGCGTCCTCTAATTGTCCACCCTCCCCTACTTATCAGCCTCCCATCACAGCTAACTGAAGTACGACAGGACCAGGATCGCCGTAAACTGGGGATTACCGTGATATTTGGACCCCATTTGTCCCAAAACAAAACCAAGCATTAGGACTGTGACCTCCTTGCTCTAAAGCCTCATTACACTATGTTAACGCTAACATTGGTTAAAAAAAAAATCGACCCTTTTATTGAGCTGTTCTTTAGCCGTGTGCACGCAGTTGTCCAGCACACATGTTGCACGTTGTCCCCAGCAGCTGTCTGCTGCTTCTCTCGGCTAAAATTAACACCGTGCCGACACGGAGCCTTTTATCCCTGTCTGGAGTGCTGGGGGCCCCCAGACAATCTCCACTGTGTGAAAATGCACAAGCACTTTCAGCACTTTGTCTGGGTTTCTGCTTGTTTTGTTTGGACATTCTAATGTTTGGCCTTCAGGAGTTACCTTCTCAAATTCCACTTTTATGAGTCCACCTTTTATTCATTTTTATTCATTTTTTTTTCTCCCCCATTTGATTTCATTAATGTGTTAACTGGCAGCCTCTTAAAGTGTGAGCATTTGTCTGTATTTGTGTGAATGGACTCCACATCGCATCCATGCACACATTCAGTATCTAATTTTGATAAAGGTCCACAAATCTGAGGAATGACAAGGCCCTTTGATTCAGAATTGCGGCTTGGGCACCGTTTGAGCCCCAGGAATCCAAAACGTCATCCAATGTTTCTTCAAAATCCATTCCCCTCGGCTGTGTCCTATTTCGGGAAGGGGGGAAAAAAATGGCACATTCTGAATTTCAAAGGTGTTTTGAATCCCACTGCCAGCTCCTCGTCGCCTCACACCCAGCGTTGCGATTTGTCCTCTCGTGATGTCTGATGCAAGAGCCTAACCCCGCTACCTGATCTGAGGTCCATCTCTCTCTCCTGTTCCTTACCCAGGATGGCCGCGCTGCTCAGCAAGTTCAGGATAGACTTCTCCGACATCACCGTCCTCGGGGACATCAACACAAAGCCAAAGAAGGAGAAGTAAGGCAGCGCCGAGGCTCCTGGCTCGCGACTAAGCGACATCTGCACATTCTGCTGCTCTCCAAGGACGCCTTTTATCCCAGCGCCTCAATGAGTCATGAGACGTGGAGATTCTCGAAGTTCGCGCCTCGTCTCCGTGAAACGAATGTACCATTCGCTCGTTCGCCTTAAAATGTGCCGTTGACTCCATCGTCGTAGCCAAGATTCTGGGCTGATGTGTGAAAATGACTTAACGGCCCGATGTTTCAATAAGACTAACTGTCTTATGCATTTTAATTAAAGAAGGTAAAGTGTTAGACAAATGTCTTCGGTGCTGGTGTTGGGCTACAGGCGGCATCATGATGGTCTCACCCTGCACGCTCTCTCGGCCCCCGCATTACATGCTTCCCTTTGGTATCCCCCACTGACCCGGGCCGTCACCCCTTCCCCCAGCGTGGCGGCCTTCGAGGAGATGATCGAGCCCTACAAGCTGAAGGAGGACGATATGGAGCAGGAGGCAGCTGAGAAGCTGAAGGCCGAGGAGCCGTGGAGGATCACGGACAATGAGCTGGAGTTGTACAAAGCCAAGGTGGGGAGCGAGCCGGCGGCCCGGGGCCCCCTGGGTCGGCACTCCACCGGGCCACCATGCAATCATTCATTAAATTAGCCCTTCCAGATGAATCTGCCCATTTGTGGTGCACTAAGGACCCCCTTCAAGTCATGACTGAGAAGATCATTTGTGCTTTGGTTCATGGCTGTGTAGCTCCTGTGCAACTGGTTCTCAAACCGGTTCTCTTGTCATATAACAAAGGACCAGACGTGTCCAGTAATGGGATAAGCATATGACCAGGGGTGGTGAGGGACACATTCTCTGCTCACAGACGCCATGTCCCCTTAAGGAAATGACCAGTCTTCAGTAGTTTCCCTTTGATATCATAATTCTTATTCCATCTACCAACCTGGTTTAGGTTGGGGGGGCCTGGAGCATGTAACACACATATTTTTAAACGCAGTTTTAAAGGAGCCCAAGTTGTCGCCTGTCCGGTTCAGGAAGCAGGTGTTTCCCTAACATGCCGCTCGCTTCTTTCGTCTTTGCCTCAGACCAATCGCCAGATCCGATTGAACGAGCTTTTGAAAGAGCACTCAAGCACAGCCAACCTCATCGTCATGTGAGTAATGCCCTGCTGTCAGCCGCACTCCACCAATCAGCTCCTGGGCTCTAAGGGCAGTTAGCCAATTAATTACCTCTTACTGTCTGCTCTTCCCACCATTGGCCTGCTTGACCCCCCCACCCCCTCCTGTCCTGATGTAGCTCTACAATTCTAGATGCCCTGTTGAGTTTTGAACTAGAGTGGGTTTTGTTTCACATTTTCAGGCTTGCTTTTCAATGAATAAGTATGCATGAATACATATGAAGCGATCATTACCCTCGAATGGGTTTTGAATTGCTAGATAAGATCAGCGTGTGTGGTTTTGTAGCCCCTCCTGACTATATCAGAGCTAAAACACTTTATAGATGTATTCATAATGGAAGTTATTTCTTATTTCACGCCATTTTGCATCTCTCGGATTGAATTCACAGATCATATTAACGTTAATTCCGTCTTGAAAACACCATGTCCCTGTCATGTAACCGATTTGACTTAAATTGCCTGTCACTCATTCTTTCCCCTCCAATAGGAGCATGCCGCTGGCTAGGAAAGGGGCGGTGTCCAGTGCCCTCTACATGTCCTGGTTGGAAACACTATCCAAGGACCTGCCCCCCATTCTCCTGGTCCGCGGAAATCACCAGAGCGTCCTCACCTTCTACTCCTAAAACGTCCACGGCCTCCTGGACCACTGCACTCTCTTGCCAGACTTCAATTTTAACGAGGTTAAACAATTAGCAACTGATATTAATACCAATAAAGCGAGTCGGATAGAGTGCGTCTCCAGAGTGAGGCAGCTCCCTGCTCTGGGGGTGCCGTCTGCACCCCAAAAAGGCACAAGAGTCCGGTGGGCATCACGACGCCTACACCCCCCATTGTCCTCGTGGTACAGATTAAAAAAGGAAGAGGGAGACTTTGAATGGACCCCCCCCCCCCGCACCAGCGCATGCCACCTTACCGTCGTTGCCGCTGCTGCCCTCATTCGTTTACCGATGATTTTGCTCGCTGGAGCAGCGGTGACACTCCGGGTTTTTCCGTGCCGGGGAGACGACGCTGAATGTCCCGCTGCACCTTTCACGGCTACATGGATGTGCCTTCCACGCGAATCGGCTCGATTTCCACACTGCTCCACACGGCTGGTCCTCTTCATGGAAAGGGGGATGGTCCCTTCCTGAGAATTTGAACATTTTTTGAATGTAAAAGTTTTTTTTTTTTTTAATTTCCTGTTAGTGGACTTGAAGAAGAAATGACAGAACATTTCTGCATTAAAAAGGTCCTCATTTATTTCTCCAGACTTCCTTAAATCTATTAAAGCTGTTTTTGTTTTTTCCCCTGTCCCCCCCCCCCCCCACAGATGTGGCGATATGCTGAAAGTCAGTTTTATGGACCTGTGTTGTGGTCTTGCATCCTCCCAGTCAACTTGCTTAATCCCATGGAAGAATATTATGTTCCTCAGTCCCAGGCACACTTGCAGGGTACAGAAATCTGCCTCATTTGGGATGTTTGTAAGTGAAGGACGATTTTGCTTGAGCTGTCTTGGAGCTGAAAGGACATTAAATCTATCAAAAGTTTTGAACCAAAAAACACCGTTATTTTTGAGACTGATGTAGTATCATCCCGAAATGGAATAGGACTTTGCCTTAATTAGAGTAATTGTATTACTATTTTACTGGTCCTCTTAAGCCATAATGGCCAACTGGTAGACACTTGGGTAAATGGATTTAGGTGATTGTGTCCGGAGATATGTAGATAGAAGCTGATATTGTAAAATCTATAGGCAGTATTTATAACTTATGTACTGTACATATACCTTTTTTTTTTTCCCCACGCCTGCTTCGAGCGGTGAGTTCACGGTTCACATTCCGTCACGCAGGACGGGTTTGTCTCCCTCCAGCTTGGAGCCGAGATGGCGGAGAACGTACGGGTTTTCTGTAGATGGGGTGTGAATATAAAAAAATCTCGACCAGCCAAGGAGATCTCAAATTGACCGACGCAGAGAGCGTAGATCGTCCGTAACCCTTGCATGGAGAGTTTGCCATTGTATCAGACTGTAACCTCCTCTGGAAGGAGGGGGCGAGCCATCGAAGTTTTGTGGCAGATCCCACGTTGGGGCTGGTCGCTAATCGCTCTCTTGTGCGTGCGTGTTGCTCCATGACGGTCTGGCCATTCATTCATTCTGGAGGGTTAAAACGACCGAGCCGCCTGGCCTTTCTGACAGATACCTCTATGCATGTTTAATGAATTTGTACCTGAAGGCCGCTTCTTGCAGAACATTAAATGGTTTTTCTGTTTACCAGAGTGAGTGGTCTGACCGCCTTTAATTTGGGAATTCCAGATCGAATCTCGCCCACCCCTCGGTTGTCATTGATGTAGGATATCCATCATTCCCAGAATGAAGGCGCACGTTGCGGATACGATCGTCCACTAGATATGGGAGTGAGTCGCTCACCTGAGGTTAGCCGGCTTGCCGATCGAGAGCTTCAGCGGAGATTATCGGCTCCACCCAGCAAAGTGCGCCCAGGTCCCAGTGGCAGCCATCCTGCGTTCTCACCGTGGGCATCTCTCGGTCCTGTTTGAATGTAGCGTTCGGCGCAGGGTAATGTGAACTGAATGTACACCAAACACTAGACGTGCTTAGTATTTTTTTCCCGAATGCCCAAATGAATGAATGATTCCGAAGTTTTCAGAGCTGCTGTCTTTGTCAAAGCTTTCAGGTCAGTCATAGTTCATAATCATCACCCTTTTTACGATAGTGAATACAGCATGTCAGCTTTAAGTTTGAACAAATACCAATATTTATACCAATACCAACTTATATGCCAATGTGTAGAATAGGTAACTTTTACTGAAGAGTGACGTGTATGAATTTGGAAGGTGGTTTTAAACTCCACATGGTACAAATCTGCTCTTTGCTCGAGGTCTCTACTGTATAACTGTACAGCACACAACCCCTAACAATCAATGTCAGATTTTGAAGTGCATACCACCTGCAATTAACAGATTTTATATAATCTATATATAAATATATATGAGAGAATACGGGGTTTATCTTTCGTAACTTGCTATATGGGTATTTATGTAAACCAAACGATGTGTGTGTTGTGAGCGTGCTCGCTGTACAGACGTGCACAGCCCATGTGGTGTGATTATACCCAGTCGTGTCGGTGCTGGCATCTTCTTGTCCAAAGTCTCTGCAGCTTCGTCACATTATAGTCTCTCTGTGCTCATTCGCTTATGCAGACGCCCGGACCCTTCTGCTCCTACAGCCAAACGGCTCCTTTTCCGCGAACCATAAACATTCAGTCATCCTCATAATTACGACTATTTTACTGTTTTTCCTTGCCTGTACATAACCAAATTCTAATGACAAATTAAGGGAGTGAAACTTTAAAGGCAAATCTTAAAATGGAGAAGAAAAATATATATTTATTTCAGCTTAGACTTCTCCTGTAATTTTATTTTTGGTTTTAAGTTAAATGGTTAAATTGCATGTTAATTTCGTTTAGCTCTCCTTAAATTTTGCCTTTTAATTCCCTTTTTTAGTCTCTGTATATTTCTATCTTTTTATATACCTTTGAAGAGAAGCTTTATTGACAAGCGGTTTTAAAGTATTTTTTTCTTCTTTTTTTTAAGTTTGTTTCCTCCGGCGTGGTAGATATCATCTGCCTGCGTGGTTGAAACGGTAATGTTTTGAAATACTGTCCTGTTAACTGTCACAAATGCTTTTTTTTTCTAACATTTTAACATTAAAGGTTACCAATACTTTGTACATTTTAATTGCAATAAATAAAAAATGACTAAATTTACTGCTGTTTTCGTCACTGAATTACTCATGCTGTTTCCGAATTTGCCACTTTGTGAATATTTTACGTGCTGCAGGGGAAGGGGGAAAACCCTTTTAAGATCTGTTTTTGAATGTTGCGTATTCTTTTGCGTTTTTATGCATGAGAATGCTAAGATGACTCTGCAAAGACAGAGTGAATATCTTGTGCAGTCAAACATAACTACGGGCAGCCCTTCTGTAAAATCTTTTTAAAATATTTGCTCCGCTTTCCGGCAACCAGAACCCACACTGTTAGCTGGAATCCACACGTGTAATCAGACTGAAGCCATTTATCTGAAGATGAATCGTTCACGTGCCGCATCTTTTGCCAGCAAAAGCAGTGTGTGAGAGATGTGATCTTGTTTTGCAGTCTGGATGTCAGGACACGCTTCCCCTTGGAAGGGGGGGAAAAGGAAAATCGTGCGCACGCCTCAGCCCCCCATGTCAGACTCCTGCATCCCGACACTATTACAGGACCCGGGCCAGCGTGTCGGGTGGTCAGCTGCATATGCGTGTCTGTGCCCGATCGTGTGCATGATGGGCGCGGCACACGTGGCCCCCTCTCTAACGCCGCAGTACGGATGCTGATGGCAGCTTGCCTTCTTGCATCGGCTCTCCGCATCGTGGTGAGCTAGATCGGACACTGAGATAGACGCAGCGACCGTCAGGCGACAGGCAGATAAATGTGTTTTTGCTGCTATATGCTACTTGTGTTATTTCGCTTTCTCAGAGGAAAATAGACCGATTTTCTTGCATAAATAGTCTATTCATATATGCATATGAAATTTTACTCAGATTTATAACGTATACAGAGTCCGTGCATGACAGCCGGTGCCCGCCCCTGGGACGAGCGCCACAATATATCTGATGTATGCTAGGGAAGCCGCATCTCGCATGAATTGGATAGCTTTGAATGAAATTCATTTTAATGTAAACTATTCGTGTTTTATAGCCCAATTCAGCATGTCAGAACACATGTTTTATTCGTTTGTTTGTGCCACCTTATTCTGTTCTTACTACTGTATTTTTTCCACATTTTATATACATTTCCAGGTTAATTACGCTATTTCGTGGCACGCAGACGTCTATGGGACAAATCAATAACCCATTATTAGGTAGATTTTGTGTTTTGATAATTGTGATTCAGCGTGTCCCTATATGTATTTAATTTGACAATCTTCGTTTTATCAGTGAAATCACAAAACAAACGCGGTCCCTGTCGTTTTAACCCACGAGTTTCTGCAGCAGATCGAAGTCAAATTTTTCTCGTTTTCTTCATGTGGGGTTTAAAGAAAAACGACGGACCAGAATGACAAACGGGAGCTCTTGTTTGGGCAGAGCTCATTTTTCCTCTTGTTGCCGATCTAAGTGATGCCCCGCCGAAGTCTAGTCCATGCGCGTTTATAATGCTTTGCCGCCCCTTCAGGCATAAGCCCCTCGCCCTTACTGTCCCCGAAAGTCCCCTGCGGCTCTGCTTTGTATCTCCAGCTCGCCATAGTTTATTCTGCCTGCTACAGGCTTTCCTGTCCTCGTCCGTTTATATATACCCCCCCCCAATCATCTGGCCGCCGGTTCCGGGGCTGGGGGCCGCTTCCCAGCCGCCCACTGTCCTGCTTTCCATCGCTGTCCGGTCCGGGTCCTGCACTAATGGAAGAGCCGGGTTTATCTTAAATTAGGGATCACCTTTGTTCTCGCTTTTTTGTTTAACGCTGCCGCCTTGTGGCTGGGAAATTCTGCGCAGCCGTTTAAAGACCAAGTTCAAGGAATGTGTCCAAGTCACAGCTTTAAATAAAGCCTAAGTCAGTTTACGGTTAATAGAAATGACTGCCACTGGCGTCTGGTTTTCCTTATTTATGCTAACTATCATATTACCGTAAAAAAATATATTGTTTGGCCAGTGTATGTGCTGCTCATTTTAATCTGGCAGTAAACACCTTGACAAAGGTCCACCACTCCAGGGTTGTGAGTTCGAATCCTGCTCGCTCTGCGTGAGGTGGGTTTCTGCCGTCCAGTGACCCGCAGGTAGGGGGCTCGGCGGTTTCGGAATAGTCCCTAGTGTGATTGATTGCACGGGTATGTGCCCTGAGGTGGACCGGAGCACCGTAAGAATACAAATCTGTTTAAAAAAAGTCAAATGTTTAACAAATCACCTTCTTTCTTAATGCCAGAATTGTGTAATCGCATCGAGTGTGATGTTATAATATAATAATGACAAAGTTTAACATGGAAACCAAAACCACGTGTCCTAATCGGTTTGTTTGATATATGCAGTTCAGGATAACAGAGGATAACCAGGAATATTAGGTTAGATTCTTATAGTTCTTATGTTCTTAGATCTACTGTTTTTGAAAAGTTTCTGTAAATGAAACACAGAAGTGCAGAGTCCTTATCTAGAATTCATGTATATATGATAATTTTGCTACATTTCAAAAGCAAACAGCTCATGTTACCGAATCTACGAACACAGGGACAAAAGGTTATGGAAATATAATACTTTATCTTGTAAAGGCTGATTTGTGCCATTTTATTTAACAAGGGTAACACTTTTCCCCAGTAAGATGCACCTAGTTTATATACAGATTTTTGATACATTTTCTATTTTTACAGTTAAATCTGTTTTCATTCCCAGTGTAGCATCTTGCTGTTAGAATTAACAAACCACAAAGCACCTTTCCTTGAAATACACTAATTATTATGAGGCATTGACCATAAACACATTTCCGTACAGAATACTATTAAATATAAATACTGCAGAGGTACAGTAATGTTACATAGCAAGGAACTTTAGAGAAGCACTGAACCCTTTGGCAGAAGTAGTAAAAATGGTTAAAAACTGTAACTGACCAGAGCTGAGTTTGGCAGATTGAGGTGTTTGGTTGTAAGGTACAGTACGAAATGTTTGGGGAGGGGCATTTTCACAGTTCTAACACTCAAGATATTCTCCTTTAATGAAAATGACAAATTGTTTTTTTAAAAGATAAAATACACACAATGTACACAATGTGTAAAGAAATGTGACAGACAGGCTCTGCATTCTTTGGATACAATTCAAAATCTGAAAAAGCTCCTCTTTTATAGGAAAGACCAGGTTGTATATGCAATTAAATCTAATCCAGTCACTAGAACATCTGTACAAAATGGATTTACAATAAAAAAATTAAATATTCAAACTCCTACCCCCCTCCCCCCATTAATTGCGTGTTTATATAAAATATGAATATCTCAATGGTTTGACTGCAGTAATTCAAGATCCAAAATGAGGTACTTTGTACTTTGGTGACAATTGCTGACAAGGGAGTGTCACTGTCAGAGTCCCAGAAATCCTTCATGAGTCACAAGCTCGGGAGGGAAATCTGGGGGCCCCATGCAGGGGCCACAGGGGTCTTGGACCCTGCCGCCTTCCCAGCCCTGACCTCTTCCCAGACCTCTTCTGGTCTCGTTAAGCACCACAATGAGAGAGCAGAGGGTGTGGACTATCTGGCCTGGCATACAGTTTCCAAGGACTTGGGCAAAATGCAATCGCAGGAAACAGCCCAGATTAAGTGATCGCGTTTGGTCATTAGGCTAATTCGTCTTAATGCCGTCACAAACCTAAGAAGCATGTAAAAGCCTTCTGTCTAATTGATATATAGTAGGAATGCGGCAAATGTTTTTGCAAATGACTTATAAGCTGTATCATTGACAAAATAATTATCATTACCACTATCCTCACGAGGATGAATAATGGCAAATGTTGTTATGCTTATAATTGGCATTACATTATAATAATTAGCTGTACATGCTGGCCCGGCTCCAGCTCTCAGTAACAGGGTGGGCCAGGAAGATTTTGGGGGGCAATTACATCTATAAAAAAAATACTATATTGAGGCTGGTTGGGCCGGGCCCACCCTGGTCCCCCGTGAAGCCGGGCCCACCCTGGCCCACCCTGGCCCCCCGTGAAGCCGGGCCGGTGTACATGCATTTTTATACTGCTGTACGATAGAATGCAGCATGGTAAACGTTCATACTGTTTGCTAGAGATTCTCCAGGGGAGAAAGTCATGATTTTTGCATCCAGCCAATAAAATTTAGCAGTGTCCATTTGCTTCGTGGCTATTGGTCGCCTGCCGGACCTGAGACATGAAGGCACCAAAGGTACCGCTAATCGGCCATAATGTGAGTCGGCTGGGGGTGCCGGCAACAGCTGGTGCCGCGGTGACAGACGCAGGCCGGTGACCTGAAGTTCCCCATCGGCGCCACCATGTGCAAGATGGCCTGCAAAACAGCCACCTATAAAGCTTAATGATACTGGTTCCCCTAATAATAAGATTCTTTTTGCTTTGACAACACTGGCTGGAGCTAAGACTTTATCACATTTTCACTACTGTCATCTACAGTACCCTGGCACCTACTAACACCTTCAATCTGAATTATCCAGGTCCCTCTTCATCCATAATATGTATAGCTGTGCATGATGTTACACACCACACACGCTGTTCCTGTGAATAATAAATAATACATTAAGATCTAACAGATTTTCTGAAATCTTAAATCGGATTATTTACATGACAGAATAGTATTTAAGGCCTGCTTGTATCAAGTTAATACTGATATTCATATTTATTTATACATAAATAAAGATGGACGCGTCAACATCCCTGTAGGCAATACTGAAGCTAGAATCGGCATCAGTATCAAGAGAGTCTCATCATGACCACTAAGGATCATTAAAGCCGGTTGTGCTTTTAGATTACCAGGAAGCTCTCCTGAATGGGTCTGGGTCACAGAATCCAGATTACTGGCTGGGTTTCCCTGGGCTGAGGGAATCACCCAGCTATGATCCAGTTGGATCCAGTGAGATGAATCCAGTTTTGGATATGGGTGCCAATTAATCATATTTTCTATAAACTATCCCTGCTTTTCCAGACAGTCACCCTGACGAGCTGTGTTACATCGCTGGTCATCGTCCTGCTTCCAGTTTGCGGTGACCTTTTGGCGTGACTTGGTGACTGAGAGATGAAGCCGGCCTGGGTCACTCCCCCGACGTTCCCATCCCGATACGAGCGTCCGTGTCTATGAGGTTCAGCCGAATGCTGGCCAGACTGTCTCCACATTCCAGCTGGCCAGTGGTGCGGATGCTGGGAGAATGCCGGCGACTACTGCAGCCGTATGCGCAGCCGCATGCGCAGCCTCCCACCCAGCTCGCCGGCGTGGCCGTCCGTGTGGAGCTGCACGCTGCTGACCTCCAGCGTGTAGGTGCCGGGCGAGGTGGCGTGCCAGGCGGCATGCAGGTAGCTGAGGCCCTGCCGCTGCCGGATGTGGAAGGCCCCGTTCCGGTTGCCGGAGGAGATGAAGTACTGCACGCGCTCGGCGAGGTGCTTGAGTGCCGGAAGCAGCTCCAGGATGTGCTGCTTGGGGTCCAGCTCAGTGATGTTGATCACCACGTTCAAGGGGACCTCCATGTCCAGGCTGGCCAGGCTGACCGACGACTCCTGCATTGGCGAATGAGATTAACCCTTTGGATGCCATAATATTGACTGGGTCCCCGAGGACGCATTCGCCGAGCTCCTGCTGAAATATACACCGTAAAATGAGCACTAAAAATTTTCCTGATCATGAACATTGG
>JAODKN010000114.1:36425-47643 GCA_026774425.1 Petrocephalus zakoni
ATTATACGGTTTTCCCAAAGGCCCCACAACAGGTGAGCATGTTAATGATACCAGGATCTCTGGTACTGACCAGTGCCAGGGGCAGGGCAGGCCTCACAGGGCTTGTTCCAGGCCTTGCCCACATTGTAGGCACAGCAGCAAAGCCTTTGGGTTAAGCTGAAGGTCAGTTCGTTGCTACACGCTGTGCCGTTGTGGTTTCTGTAGCAAAAACTCTTTCTCATGTCTGTGGAAAGAGACACAATAGAATAGGTGTACCTCATGGCCCAGTCCTCAGTCCCCGTGCTCAATGGGTACTATTACAAATGATCATAAATGTGACTTACCCATGCAGTTGTTTCCCCCGTTGACTTGCATGTATTCTTGGGGACAAACACAAGTGTAGTTACCTAGAGTGTTGTAGCAGGTGCCTGGTCCACATATTCCAGGGTTGAACACACATTCGTCAATATCTGGGACAGGGGTATAAAGTGGATTAGTGTGAGACAGCCGTGAAAATAAATTACTTCCTTGACGATTCACTAAGATACTGGAAAATTTCTATTACAGTACAATTTACTAGCATTAGCATTTATTTTGTAGATGGTAGAAGGAAATTAGATGGTACCGCTTTTTAGCAAAATGTAAAAAGATTAGGGAGGGGGTACAAATTTGCTCTTTTTTGATAAAATGTTCATAAATTTTTGATAGAATAAGATACCAACGTTCATCTCAATAGCTTGTCTCTGTGAACCAGCCGTGCAGATAAGACAGTGGCCAGGATCGAGGCTTGTTGTCCCTCCCTGAGCTGATGACTCACCCTCACAGATACGACTCCCCTCGTTGAGGTAATAGCCATTTGGACAGTCGCACTCGAAGCTGCCAAATGTGTTGACGCAGTTGCCTCCCTGGCAAAGCCCTGGCAGCTCCTGGCACTCGTCAATGTCTGCATTGAGAGGTAAGGCAGCCCATCAGGATACTAAGGCAGGAGCAATTCTAGGATTTTTTTAAGGCGGGGCCATAATTTATGTAAGGTTGGCCCCTCCAACATTAGCGAATGAAATATCTTGAATAAGTTAGTGACAGAAGAGGAGGCGCTCTGAGGACTAATCAGCATTTAGCTAATAGCCCTGAGGCCCTACCCCGGAATACATCCCTGCAGAAAGGAATAATGTGAGGAATATTTGATTGTCAAGGAAGCAATGGATTTACCTTCCAATATAATGGTAACAGGATTGGGTCTGAAACCTTCCCCTCCCGGACAAAGGGTGTTATAATCCGCTGTAAGGACATCAAGTCATGACAGGTCAGGTCGCGGATGCTGGAGCAGTACTACTAGACATAATTGGCGTCTCCTTGGAAACCGAGGGGGCCTTACAGGAGTTGAGCACAGGACAGAGCTGGCAGGGGTTTCCCCAGGCACGTCCCAGGGAGCAGCAGCAGGAGGAGCGGCTGACCGCGACGCCCAGCTCCACACTGCAGGCCAGCTTCCCCCGGCCCTGGTAAGCAAACTCCAGGTAGCAGTCTCCCACTCGAGTATCTGCCCAGTACGGGGTGCGGGAGGGGACAAATTTCATACACATTCTGACTTACGTCTTTGCAAATTGGAGGTTATGGTCGTCTTCACGAACAGACAACAAACATCTGCTTTACAGGGACACATTTTATACATCTTTCAGGAAATAATGCTGCATTCTATTTGAACTTGTAACTCCTAGTCCTAGTCGTAAATTTCAACTGGAATGCCCTCTAAAGTTGGAGTTCCCGCTCAGAAAGTCAAAGGAATCCACACGACCCTGACCTAAAGAATTCAAGATGGCTGCACCCTTTATCAACATAAGTTAAAGCTGTAGTTTTATACTGTTTATTAGCACTTACATCTTATCTGTGGTTCATTAAATCAATCTAACAAAAAGTAATGTCCAACCGCTATCTGTTCACATGTTGCTACGGTGTTTTTACGCAGAAAATACAGAGTAATGTGTTGTTATCAAGTGATATTGCTAACAATGACTAGCAATTAACTGGGCAGGAACTGGGGCCTGTTTCAGAAAGCAGGATTTCTTGCTTAGCCAGATAACTTGTTGGATTTAAGGTAGTCTGGGCTAAATGTAAGCGAATGAAGACTAAGGCCATTTAAACTGGAGCTTTATGAAACAGGTCCCTGGTATTGCTAAATGGCTTTCAGACATGGTGTACTGGAACGCAGTTAACTCGGGTGTGACGTCATTCCCAGCTCAGACTCCCAACCTCTGAGGTAAATGGAACGCAGCATAACACTTGCTTTATGAAAGCCGCCTTTAAACCACAAATGCTTATTATACAAGGGGAAATTCCTCTCATACTGAGCTGTATTATTACACAAAGGCACAGAAGCTGTCCCATCCTAAGGCCTGCATTCCTCCGTGACAGGCACAAGATGCCAGGCGCCCAGACGTACCAACGCAGCCCACGCCGGTGGGGTTCAGATCAAAGTCTGGCGGGCAGTTGCACTGGTAGGATCCTGCAGTATTGACGCACAGTCCGTTCACACAGTTGATGGGGTCCAGGCATTCGTCCACGTCTGGGGGGGCAGCAACAGTGCACACACTTGTCAGAAAGTGTCCCAGAAAGTGTTTTTTAATGAGGGCGTATTTTTATTGACTCTCCCCAGCCAGAATTTCTGATGGATATGTTGACATAATTAACGTAATTAATTAAAACCATTGCTAAAAACACATTACTCATTTGTGAAATTCCTACAGAACTCATTTCATTAAACAAACTGAATCTGTTTTCACCAGCCAGACCAACACTTACAGAAGCATAATTATAATAAACTCTTAATTAGTGAAATGATTGTCATTGTTGACGCACCACAGCACAACAACGAAATGTGTCCTCTGCATTCAACCCATGTGACATTATGACACCGCAGTGGGCAGCTACGTGAGCGCCCGGGGAGCAGTGCTTGGGGACGGTACCCTTCTCAGGGTACCTCAGCAGTACTTATGGCTCGGGACTTGAAACAGCAATCTTCTGATTACACAATCACATTCCAAACCATTACAATCACCACTGCCCCATACCAGTGATCATATAAATGCCATAATTATATATAAATACCATTTATGATTGTGACAAACATTTCTTCCAGCTGTAGCTGCTAACATTAAAACAAAGTGTTATGCAAATGACATTTAGCCTACAGTTTAATTTTAATAATAATCTGTATTTGTCATGTTTTGTAGGCACAAATTAATAGAAAAATAAAGGGAACGGTAGACTGTGTGAGAGACGAAGTGTGTAAAATCACAACCAGATCCCACTGTGCCTTCAAACCTGGAGATCCTGCCTTAAAAATAGGGGGAGTCATTTCCGCCCCAGTCTGCACTTTTACAACCCGTCTCACATGAGCCAGCCACGCAGACGTAACATAGATCAGAGGGGAACTCTCGAGGTACGGGTGGGGGCCGATACAGCAGACAAACGGGGGCCACCTACCCGTGCAGTTGCCAGAGGACCTGTTCAGCTCATACCCTTCGTCACAGAAACACCGGAACATTCCGGGGATGTTCTTGCACGTGCCAAACACGCAAACGTTTGGGAAGGAACACTCATCAATGTCTGCGAGGCGTCATTAAGAGGATACAGAAGCAGCAAGGTTCTGTTAATATATTACTATATATATATTTCGTTTTTAACTAATGTTAAAATAACATGCATGAGCCTTTCAGGGCCCTAAGTGATTATTTTTATTTAAATTTCCTTGTTTTTTGCAATGTTTTGCACATGGAATGATTTATTATACCCTTCTTGTAAAAGCGCTTATTAGCCGGTAAAGAAGCAGAATAACATGTGGGCGGAGTGGCAGGGCTGCTCCAACCTTGGCAGGACCTGCTGTCGGCAGTGGGCGTGAAGCCCATGTCGCAGTCACAGCGATAATCCCCGGGCGTGTTGAGGCACTGGCCATTCCCGCAGAGGTCCACGTTCTCCGCACACTCGTCGACGTCTGCAGGACACGGGAGGCGGGGTCAGCGCCGCGATGCCTTGCCGGTGCCCAGCTCCTGCGGCATGCCAGCCTTACCCGCACAGGTGTAGCCATCCCCGGTGAAGCCCTCGGAGCACGAGCAGCGGTACGAGCCCGCCGTGTTGTGACACTCTGCACTGGCGCTGCACCGGTGGGTCCCACTGCTACACTCGTCCACATCTGCGCAGTGGGAGAGAGCAGACGGCTGTGCGGTCAGATCAGCTCGGCAGTCGCAGACTGCCTGCGGTACTCTGGTTTCTGAGAATGGCAATGTACTGGAACAGAACAGCGGTACTTTATTTTGATTGGATGGTTTCCACACCTCCCATCTTGCTCTCCATGAAAGAGACAGGCGCACATGGATGCACAGATGAGAGCAAGTTTTTGCGGTCAGAGAGCAATCAGCCAGCTGGAGCAGCTGGGGTGAAGGACCTCACTTTGCTGGGCACAGGATATGAACCAATGACCTTCTGGATGCAGGTAGATCCCGAAAATATTTAGCAACACAATGCCCCCAATAAATCAGACAAACAACAATATATATAAACAAATATATAAATAATAGAAGGATAGATGAATATAGATAGATAGATAGATAGTTAGATAGATGGATACAGATAGATACAGTAGATGGATAGATGGATGGATGGATGGATGGATGTATGGATGGATGGAAGGATGGATAGCATTCAAAAACTACCCTGTCCCTGCTGCACGATATTTTCTGGCAGAAAGCTTAGAAGCGGGACATCACTCAGGAAAGCACTCGTATGCCGATCTGCCATCACAGGACCTTTTATGGGATCCTTTAAAGAAGGAGATCTGTACTACATGCACGTCATCAGCATCCCCCCGGCTCTTGCTTTATTTTAGAGGCCAGGAGCGACTGAGCTCTCCTTGTCCGTCCAGCCCGAGTGGCTTTTGACTGCGAGCCGCGTTACTGGCCCCCATCCACTTCTCAGCCAGTGCTGCCTGTGATTTTGGTGTCTCCGCTCCTCATGAGCAGGGCCGTGTTCGCTGTCTCCGCTCCTCATGATTCAAGATTCAAGATTCTTTAATTGTCACATGCATAGTTTATACAAAGTACAACACGCAGTGAAATGCCATGTCTCCTCATGAGAGGGGCCGTGTTCGCTGTATCTGCTCCTCAAGAGTGGGGCTGTGTCTCCTCATGAGAGAGGCCGTGTTTGCTTGTTTGCTGTGTGTGCTCCTCATGAGCGGGGCCATGTTCGCCATGTGCGCTCCTCATGAGCGGGGCCGTGTCTCCTGATGAGAAAGGGTGTGTTCACTGTGTGCGCTCCTCATGAGCGGGGCCGTGTCTCCTGATGAGAGAGGGTGTATTCACTGTGTCCGCTCCTCATGAGCAGGGTCGTGTTTCCTGATGAGAGAGGGTGCGTTAGCTGTGTCCACTCCTCATGAGCGGGGCCGTGTCTCCTCATAAGCTGGGCCATGTCTCCTCATGAGCAGGGCCATGTTCGCTGTATCTGCTCCTCATGAGCGGGGCTGTGTTTCCTCATGAGCAGGGCAGTCATCGCTCTGTCTGCTCCTCATGAGTGGGGCCTTGTCTCCTCATGAGCAGGGCAGTCATTGCTGCGTCTGCTCCTCATGAGCGGGGCCATGTTTCCTCATGAGCACAGTCGTGTCTCCTGATGAGAGAGGGGGTGTCCGCTGTATCTGCTCCTCATGTCTGGCACTGTGTCCCCTAATGAGTGGGGCCATGTTCTCTGAATCTGCTCCTTATGAGCGAGGCCGTGTTTGCTGTGTGCGCTCCTCATGAGCGGGGCCGTGTTCGCCGTGTGCGCTCCTCATGAGCGAGGCCGTGTCTCCTGATGAGAAAGGGTGTGTTCACTGTGTGCGCTCCTCATGAGCGAGGCCGTGTCTCCTGATGAGAGAGGGTGTATTCACTGTGTCCGCTCCTCATGAGCAGGGTCGTGTTTCCTGATGAGAGAAGGTGCGTTAGCTGTGTCCACTCCTCATGAGCGGGGCCGTGTCTCCTCATGAGCTGGCCCGTGTCTCCTCATGAGCGGGGTCATATTCGCTGTGTCACACACCAGGCAGAGCTGGGGTCAAAAAGTCAAAAAGTTCCAAAGGGGGGAAGTACAGAGACCAGCCACCCACAGCTGCTCCTGGACACGAAGGTTTAAAGCCAGAGTTCATTCATTAGAAACCATCCTGAGCTGATTATAAAATACAAACGTACAGAACAAATCAGGGAGAGAGCAGCACAGAAGCGGCAGGAAAAGCGGCTTACCCGCACAGCCCACACCGTCGCCAGCCCAGCCCTCCTGGCAGGAGCAGAGGAAGGCCCCTGGGGTGTTCACACAGGCGGCATTGATGTCGCAGTTGTGGGCCCCCATCTCACATTCGTCCACATCTAAAGGGGGCGAATACTCTCAGCTTACAGAATAATAATATTCTATAAGCAAACCAACTATTTTAGCATTCTAACATATAAAGAGATTTATGCCTGATTTATGTATATGAGTGATTGGAGTGATTTAATCAAGTTTACACTGCTTTGAACTTCTTTGAACTGGTTTGATGGAATGATGTGATTTGTTGTGATCCATGGCATGCTTGTACAAACTTTTACATATACTCTTGCTATTTATGATATATGTGTATATATATATATATATATATATCATACAGACTCAACAGATGGCTAGCCGTTCAAATACATTGGGAAGTTTTGAACTGTAAGTAATTATAAAAAAATATGTAAATCAGAAACTGAGAAAGCTACATAAACATATAATCTGTGAAATTATGGCATTCATGTGAAATACCCAAGTTTAAACCAATTTAGTCTTGTTTGTTACTGCTGGAACCATTTTGTTTGATTTTAAATAATTAACCAATTCTACTGGTTAAAATTGATCACTACAGATGGGTGATCATTATAACTGATTTTTCCATTTTGTTTCAGACAGATTACCATCTAACTGACACTTGTATATTTATTACATGAATATAAAATAATAAAACAGACAGCATTGCTATTTACTGAATTTCATTGACTCTTTTCAAGTACAGCACAGCTGTTTCAAACACTGTACAAAGTACTGCACAAATTGAATTACTGAATCGTGTGTACAAATATGTTATAATACAGCACAGTACTGTACATAAAATGTAGCTAGTAGTTTCTCTGCTGCATCACGCTGGCTCGTGTTTGGCAGTTTATCCCTCTTTTTCCCCATCATATTTTCTGTGCACACAGCATTAGCCTTGGCCAGTTAGCCAGAAGCAGATGGGTTACCGCAAGGCCGCAAGGTAGAACTATCAAAATAAAGTAGAAAAATATGACTACCATAGTTTTACATTTTTTTCAGATGTTGTCAAAAAAAATTATTTAAACAGTATTTGCACAGGAATTATTCTGTCCCAAGCTTTCTGAGCCATATAAGCAGCTGATTGCAATAACGGTGATCACTATAAGCAGTTTCCACCGTAATACATACTGCAGAAGTTCTGTTTTTGTCGGACTTGGTTTATGTCAGTTTAGTACATCCTGATCTACTGGTTTAGAACCAGTTCCCTCAGGGCACAGCTGTGCAGCTCTCACCTGTGCAGCCTGTTGAGCCCTTCTTGACAGAGAAGCCCTTGTGACAGTGGCAGACGAAGGATCCCTTGGTGTTCTCACACTCACCAGACAAACAGATGTTGGGATTGAGGTCACACTCATTCACATCTGGAATGACAGAAACGAGATCTCAGTGTGGACCCCACTGACACGTGTTGCAAGTATCATGTAGCGGCAGGGCCTGTCACTGATGTGGAAGCTCCTCTGCACATATCACAGCCTCTGCAATTCCATCTGCTATGCCCACAATGAGCCGAGGACAATGTAATGTACTGGCTGTGGGTGGCATGAGTACTGAGGATGAGTACTGAGGATGAGTACTGAGCACACACTCTATGTATTTGGACACTTTAGCGAGGACTAGGAGGTCAGAGGTTATGGAAAGGTCACTGCTTTCCCCATTAAGCTGGCCCAGAAGCTTTGTATTTCATTTTCTCTATCTCTTGTTCCCTCTCTCTCTCACACACACACACACACACACATATACACACTAATCCTTTTTTGCTTTTTTCTTTAGCTGTGAGGCTCTTGACAGCTGTATAATTCAGATAAGTTGTCACATCGTCTAGGTAAGCTATGACTTCAGAATAAAGAACACTTCAAGCCGTCTGTGACTCTCCCATCAATAAGACGTATAAAAACATATTCATGTGTCCTAATTTTGAGCCTGACTAGGTGAAACTACTTTAAATTTTGTGCCAGTTCTTTCAGGAAGTTCAGAAATAACTACAGGCCATAACATTCGCTCTCTGTGGATACAAAACACAGAAGACCTGGCAAGCTACTGACTGCATACCCGTGTGACCTCACTAGTCATTAATATAGACAAAATATCAAAAATATAGGCAAAACTTTTTAAAAGTTTGATATAAACATAAGAAGCCAACTGAGGCAGCTGTCAGAGGAGGGTTACGGTAACCTGTAACCTCACACGAGATGAAATACCTGCACAGGTCCTCATGTCCATAGAGGACATAAATCCATCGTAACAAAGGCAGCGGTATTCCCCGGGGAGGTTGGTGCACTGTCCGCCATGGCAAATATCTGGCTCCTCTTCACATTCGTCCACATCTGCAGGCAGTCAGAAGCACGGACTGTGAGCCCGAGGCCCTGAGTCTGCTTTAGGCTCAGAGAAATCAAACATCAGCCATCTTTTTATCAGCTGTGCGGCCGGGATATCTCGGGGCCGCTGGGCTGCACAGCTGTCTATGTCTCAAAGCTATTGGGAGTTTAAATCAGGGCAGATACATGGCAGGGAAGATGCAGGCCTCTCTATTTGTGCAGCTAATGTCAAACGAGGGACAGGACATCCGCATTTAATCCCCACCAGTGTTGGGAAAGTTATTCACAAAAGTTATCCAAGTTCAGGTCCAGGAAGTACAAATCCAGACCGAGGTTTTGTTTCAACCACCCAGGTAGGTATAAAGAGTCACAGTCAAAGAGCCTTCAAGCGGGTGGCTGAAACTAAACCTTGGTCTGGATTTGTGTTTTCTCGACTGTCTGTAATGGATTGCTTTGCAGACATTGTACAATGGAGGGATGCTTAGGGTGAAGAAGGCAGGGTCTGCCAATTTCCAGCAGTGATATAGTTACTCTGCTGGCCATGGGATTCATAATCCACGACCTTGCGTGTAGATAATTAGATTAAATGGGCCGAGCTGGTGCCGGTGCCAGTCTTTCAAAGAGGAGTGGGTAGGTGAGCCTCTGACCCGTGCAGCTGCGCTGGTCCGGCATCAGCGTGTAGCCGGCGCTGCAGCTGCACTCGTAGCTCCCCTCTGCGTTGGCGCAGCGGAAGTCGCAGCCCCCGTTGTGGATGGCGCACTCGTCGATATCTGGGAAGGCCGGCGGGGACACAGACGGTGACCGCCAGCAAACACACTTCGCCCGCTCTCTCTCAGAAGGCATCAGAGAATGAGACAGAGAGGGACTCGTACCCACGCAGGCCTGCCGGTCCGGGGTGGCCTGGTAGCCAGAGTCGCAGGAGCAGCGGTAGTTGCCGGGCACGTTGACGCACCGGCCGTGTCGACACAGACGCTCGCTGAGCCGGCACTCGTCCACATCTGCGGAAACAGGCGCGCGTCAGCGACGGCCACCAGGGCGGCGACTCCGAGCCAGGGACACAGTGTGTGGGGGAGAGCGCATAGCGGTTGGGGCTGGCCAGTAATCACTGCTGGCACAAGGGAGTGCTCACATGGTACGACTTCTTCACATTTTGTGGACCGAGGTCTGATCTAAGGACACAGGTCTGGGACAGAAACGGGGCCCCTGGAATTACAGGTGCTGAGGTGGTACTAAGGGGAACAGCAGGGAGCTGCTATTTGCTCCTCTAGTGTTCTATATTGATGTATGACATTGTTAGGAGTAATTTATCATCAGCTGTGTGCTTCAAGTGGACCTTATGTCCAAAAGCCAATAGGCAATAGGTGGCGGTAGTCATCAGTTCTGGCCTTCAGAAAGGTCACGTGATTATTCTGGAAAACGGTGCATCCTATTTTCGCTGAACTTGCACGATGATGATGATGAAGAGCGTAACAAGGAGCGACGGGTCACCATAGCGACTGCAGAACAACGTTGAACTGAATGCCTCTGACTGGCCACTTACCGATGCAGGCATCACCGTCTGGAGAGAGCTGGTAGCCGGGGGGGCAGATGCACTTGTAGCTGCCCTCTGTGTTCTCACAGGAGCCCCCCCTACAAAGGGCAGGGTCACGCTCGCACTCGTCGATATCTAACAGGGACACAAAACGGAGGAGAGGCAGCATTATTATGCAGGCCACTCGTCTGCCGTTCCCGAACCGCCGTAGTATTTTAGCGTTAAACCAAAACACGTGGTGTTGCCGCATTTGTTGCATGACGGGTAGCCGGAGGGGTCATGATATCAAATGGAGGCTCTCAGATGACGAGCACTGAGACATCATGCTAAGTGCGGGTCAAACACAGGGCAACAGATGGCAGAGCGCCAAGGCCGGCGACTCGTCGCAGGTTCAAGAACCAGGAAAGACCCAGATCTCAATCCTTAACCTGAGCTTTTCCAGTAAAATATAATAATAATAATAATAATAAGTTTTATTTATATAGCGCCTTTCAAGTAATTATAAAAAAGACACTTTAAATATAGGGGGTGAAAAACCAGAAAAACATTGTTCAAATGTGGCTTCAGCCAAAAGCAATAAACTCTGACCCCAGTCGCGAGCAGCTGATCACTTCAAAGCCAGACACGTACAAACAAGCGCCACACATATTTCGGCTACACGCTGACTCCATCAGTCATCAACACTCTTTTACCTGTGTTACAGAATCAGAATTTTTTTTCTTTGTACAATCAAACTGGCCAACCAGAGATGACCTGAAAGAAAGACTGACTGGCTGTGATTTGGGGGGGGGGCATTACCCCCTTTAGTTGTCGACTGCCTGTCTCACTGCTCACATGGTAGAAACAAAATGTCAAAAAAGCTCCTTCTGGAGTGGCGAAAACGCCAGCATGCAGTGGTGCTCACCCATGCAGGTCTTCATCATCATGAAGCCGCTCTCGTAGCCCTGGAAGCAGTCACACTCGAAGCTGCCGGGCGTGTTCACACAGGTTCCCTTCACGCACACGTCGGGAGAGATGTGGCACTCATCGATGTCTGAGAGGGACCGTCGGCAGG
>JAODKN010000114.1:80672-90922 GCA_026774425.1 Petrocephalus zakoni
ACACACACACACATATGCATGCACAGCACACACACACATGCATGCACAGCACACACACACACAGCTGCTGGAAACAGCATTCCCCACAGCCGGCTCCTTCCTTCGCCTGCGTTTAGACCCCCAGTCCAGGAACGTGCGGGATCTGAGACGAAGTCGCCCCTAGGGGCCCACGTGACGTGACCTTTACGACGACCTCTCTTACCCTGCATCCGCCCCCCCACTGCACATCTGCTACCGTCATCACCACACAGGTGATAAAATCTTTCAATTTAAAAAAACTCTCCTGGAGCGTGACTCAAACCTCTGCTTATCATGCCGGTATCATGCCACTCCAGTGATGCCCGTCTCAAAGGCACTGGAGAAATAATCCCAAGTGGGTCTCAGCTCACCATTACACATCTCATCTCAAAGGCACTGGAGAAATAATCCCAAGTGGGTCTCAGCTCACCATTACACATCTCCAATACATCTCCTGTCTTCTATGCATCCAAAGTGCCTCACCTCACCTGCAATGTGCACTATTCATACAGCGGACTACGCTATCCTGCCCCCTGTAAAGCATCTCCACCTGCTCCGCCCCCCAATCCAGCCGCTGACCCGCATTGCACTGCACACCGTTAAAATTCCACTTCTGCACTTCATTAATATATATTTTCGTATGCCGAGGCCTATTTGCATCTTTATCCACATGACACGCAGTCATTACTTATTGATTGTTACATCTCCAGCGGCGGAGATGGTTTGGTGAGGGGGGGGCTCACCCTGACAGGCTCCGGTGCGGGTGCTGGCGACCAATCCGCGGCGGCAGGGCTGCGGCTGGGCGGGGCACGTCTCGCAGGGGTGGCCCCAGGCGCGGCCCACGGTGGCACAGCACAGCGACTTGGTGCACATGATGCCGCTCACCTGGCCCTGGCACATCTGGTTGGCCACCTGCAGGAAGCAGGGCCCGGTCCTGTAGTCTGGGGGACGGAAAGGCCGTGTCAGACGGAAAGGCCGCGTCAGATGGAAAGGTCGCGTCAGACAGAAAGGCCGCGTCAGACGGAAACACAGCATCAGATGGAAAGGCCGCGTCAGACGGAAAGGTCGGGTCAGACGGAAACACCGCATCAGACAGAAAGGTCGGGTCAGACGGAAAGGCCGTGTCAGATGGAAAGGCCGCGTCAGACGGAAAGGCCGGGTCAGACGGAAAGGCCGCGTCAGATGGAAAGGCCGCGTCAGATGGAAAGGTCGGGTCAGGCGGAAAGGCCAGGTCAGAAAGAAAGGCCTCGTCAGACGGAAAGGCCTCGTCAGACGGAAACGCCGCATCAGACGGAAAGGCCGCGTCAGACGGAAAGGTCGCATCAGACGGAAAGGTCTCGTCAGGCGGAAAGGTCGTGTCAGACGGAAAGGTCGCGTCAGACGGAAAGGTCGGGTCAGACGGAAAGGTCGCGTCAGACGGAAACATCGCGTCAGACGGAAAGGCCGCGTCAGGCGGAAAGGTCGGGTCAGGCGGAAAGGTCGGGTCAGGCGGAAAGGTCGCGTCAGACGGAAAGGCCGCGTCAGACGGAAAGGTCGGATCAGGCGGAAAGGTCGCGTCAGACGGAAAGGTCGCGTCAGACGGAAAGGTCGGGTCAGGCGGAAAGGTCGCGTCAGACGGAAACACCGCATCAGACGGAAAGGCCGCGTCAGACGGAAACACCGCATCAGACGGAAAGGCCGCGTCAGACGGAAACACCGCATCAGACGGAAAGGCTGCGTCAGACGGAAACACCGCATCAGACGGAAAGGCTGCGTCAGACGGAAACACAGCATCAGAGTGAAAGGTCTGACTCTACCGTGAAAAATGAATTTCCGCGAAGTAGGATTATTTATTTATAAATAAAAAAATTTCATAGTTAAAGCATAACCTTACCATAACCGTGCATAATTAAGTCTTATCATGAACAATAAAATAAATAAAGTAGTTTAACATTTTTGATTAAACTCAAGAAAGTGTATTTTGGCACAAAGTTCTGTTTTGTGTTTATGTAGCCTTCATGGGTTAAAAACACAAATGGACATGATGCTCCATCCAAACAAAAGCCCCCACTGACCCCAAGGCTCCCATCGCCAGAATGAATACTATCTAATGTTTATTTCGGGACACATAGTAATCCCATGTCCCAAACGCTGCAATGGCCCCTATTTGGTGCTCAGCTCTCATGAAGATAACAGCTAAGTAAAGCACAGGATTAAGTTTTGTTTCTGGGATTATGTCAGATGTTAGTTTTCCGCACGATAAACAGTTTAGTTTGGTCCAGCTGAAATGTAAACAGTATAAACACGCGATTAAAAAAAAATTAACAGTCACAAGAGACCTTGCACAGTCAGGTTACTTTTTCTCCGAATCGCGTAATTTCAGTCTGCACATTTCTTAACAGAAGAGTAAATATGTAGTATTCCCACAATGTGCTGCCATGCTTTGTTTACATAGTCCAAACTATTGCTTAAGGGTCCCCGTTTAGCTTCAGGCTATTTCACTCTTGGGCGACTTGTTAAATAATCTTCTAAACATTTACAAAGGTAACGCGTAAATGGGTTTCATGGCCCATGTTTCATTGCCCAGCGCAGGCTGGGAGGCACACAGCCCACACAAGTACTGTAGCCAGCAAACAATGTCACATTGCTATATGGCCCAAAATCCTATCTGGGGAGACATGAAAGATTATTGTTTAGTGCTGCGGCCTCACGCCTCCAAGACTGTGGGGTCCCCCGCTGGCTCTGTGGGTATGGGCTTGGCATTCGCTACATGTGTTCATGGACGTCTCCTCCCAAAGACATGCTGTGTAAGTCATATTGAGGATGACGCATATATATATATATGTATATATACTGTATATATAAAAACACCAGAGGCCAAACATAAAAGCTAAACAAAAACAGATCAGTTTTTTTTCTAAGATGTTTCTGGAAAAGTGACAGGTCACCGTTATGTAGTATTTGAGCCTGAAGCCTTGAGTCTCATGTTATTTTCTTCTTAATGCTGACAGTGTGGTCAAAGTGATGATGTGTGACAACAAGGAGCTTCAGAAGAGGGTCTGGAAACCTGCCACCCCCCCCTTTGCCATTCCTACACCGATATGAGAGATCCACGCAGAGCATCCAGGCTAACGTGCGTATGAATCAAACACACATGCCCCCATACATAGAGGGAATAGAGAGAGGCAGAGAACAGAGTCGTGTCAGTAACAAAGGGGCTGAAAACGAGGTCTCTACATGGACAGTGCACTGCTGGGGAGTTTGTGAAAGCTGCAAATGTGTCTTTGTTTTAAAACCAGTTAGCAATTTGGAAGACAAACAGTCTTCATTACAAAATATAATCTAAAGCATCAGTGCTTAAATCCTTAGAACTACCATGAGGCCAGGTTACCAGTTTATTGTAATAATGAAAATTGTAAAACATGATCAGACTCAGAGAATTCCTAAAACTTTGAGGAAATCACCAGCTCTCTGTGGTCCTGTCATCACTGAGCTCTATCCCAGTGCGACACACCAGCAACAAAGGGTCATTACTGGTGATCACCCCTGCCAATTTGATAACGTCATACTTAGGCTAGCACTATAATTGATACACAATGACTCTGAATAATCTTCCGGTCCATCAAGTTTTGAACCATGTGTGTCTGTGAAGGGATATTTATAACGGAATGCGGAGTATCTGCCAACCACATTAAATGAGGGTACGGAGGACGGCCGTGCTATTGGTGTGACACAGCCATGTGACTGAATCCTGACAGGCCACCATAAGAAGAGTTCACCGCTGTGTCAACAGATATTTAAAACCTAGATTATCATTTTAATTTAATCTGCATGCTTTTCATTTGGAGAATCCATTATTCTACTAATGAAATTTTCATCTTTAGGTTCTAAGGTTTCCTTTCCTGGAGAGACAGGCTGTGGTCAGTCAATGGATTTAATTTCATGCTTTTTTTCTGACTTCTTTACCAAGGTAAGTTCTAATTTGCCTGTGGGATTTATACTCCTATCTCCCAAATCGCTACATTATTAGGGGTGGTACCTGTAATGAGCAGCGTAAAACTGGCACTGCCTAATCTGTAAGCTTCACCTTACAAACATGGATAATAGCATGTACATCACGGCTTAACCAACAGAGATCTGAATAAACTGAATAAAGCAGGAAAGACAGGCATTCCGACTAGACTACCCTTTGTCAAAGCTTAGGACCCAGGGTCTAAAGATCATCTCTACCATCTCCACTGTGATCCACAAAAGGGTGCTGGTATCACTTGGGAATTGTGGGATAACATAACTGCTTCTGCACCCTGCTGTAAATGTCACGCATATTTTTCTGCCTCGCGCTGAAAGACTCTTTGACATCCGCAGTGCGATTAACACAGGAGGCCAAACATAAAAGCTAAACATTTAATAAGCTCCCTCGACAAAAGCAAACATTAACTCCCACACAGGCATTAATGAGCTTTAATCACCAAATTTTAGGAGTGATGGTGATGATTGTGAAAGTGACTTCTGTCGGATGACATAGCGCTTACGAGTCCACACTTATGCAAACCCGACTTTTAAACCAGCAATGTAATCAACCAGCAGATTCATCACCGTTCGATGAAATCGGAAAACAAAGCCAAACCTCAGCAGCTGCCTGCAGGCCCGGTTGGGTCCCTGCACAGGCGTCCGGTCGATGCTGCGAGAACAATAGCCTCTCGCGGCCTTCTCGCGGACGCATCCCGCGACGGCCCGGACGCGCGTGGTGTCCAGGTCCGCATTCTGTTTCCTACAAACTACACCCACATTGTCCAGCAGTTGTTCATTACCCACAACATTACCGGTAATTGATCTTGGAGGTATTTTGAAAGCAACGATTAAACCGACTGGAGGAAGCTTTTACGGTGGCTCATTTAGCAGCCCTTGGCACGGAGAAGGAATTAATCGGGTTTCAAGAGGCTTTTGAAACCTGTTGACCAGCTCTCATACTCAAATTTCAAAACTCTAAAAACTTCAGAATCCCAAGCAATATTATGGGATATTCTTAAAGAGCTCTGGACAACTTTTATTGATCGGAAGAATAAAATAATGGGTTGGTTTACCTACAATACTGAGAGAAGAAGTGGTATTTTATGTATGAAAAATGTTATATATTCAGCGACTACATGACTATGTGAAAACAACACAGTTTACTCATTTTCAAATTCAACCTTTTCCTGCATAACACATGCCAAGCATATGCAAGCAATTCAGCCTGTCTAAAGAGATCAGTCAGCCTTCATAATATCTGATTTCTTGTCCTTGAAATGAGTTATGTGGTATGACCCCATATTACCCTTCTAATAGGATGGTTTAACTGTAAAAGAAAACATTTTCCTAAGAACGACATTTTGCGAGTTTTCCATGCGTCTCCATCCAGGAAGACAAGAAAACAACAGTAAACACGTCCATGATTTAACAAAATCCAGCTACAGGATTAGTGACAAAGAAGCTACCCGTTTTGCGTCCTCTGTAAGACGTACCACTTAATCAAAAGCAGGAATTCTTAACGGTCTTCTTCCAATGAGTTTCATGCACCAGTTCACCTCTGGCACGCTGGTGTGGTGAGTGTTACTCACTTTTTCCAAGCTGATACACGATGTATCCCGGAGAATTCTATGAGTATAACAGTAACATAATTCTTTATATCCTAAGTTTTGGTCCCAAGTCTACTGACAACAGAGTGGAAATGAGTCTACTGGCATGAATAGTCCAAAGCCTACAGTAGGCTTCCTGCTGCAGCCCAAGCTCTTCTGTGGTCCATTCCAGCTAAATGGTACATGTGTTCCTCATCAGGGAAGCAGAGTTACACACATGGTTCTTGACAGCAGAGGTATGCTCAAAGCCACCTACAGGAGCATCTCACGAACCCAATGACCTCTTGGTTAAATATCAGGAAATATTCATATCAGTAATCAATAACTCTAGCAAACAAGGGATATGTTTGCTCTCTACATGCCCCTAATTGTCCAGCTACACTTTCACAATATACTTTTTTATGGGCCACATAATCCAAGTCATAGTGTGTGGCTCTGCAGATTAAGACACCGTGCTTTAAGCAAGAAGGTCAAAATCGTTCAAATGCTGTGGCCAGCAGAGTGATTTCAGTGTTGAGCTCCTGAACAAGGCCCTTAACCCTAATTGCTGCGTGATGCATGGTTGACCCTGCATTCTTGACTATAAATCTCCTTAGATAAAAGTGTCTAATGTACTGCAGATACATTATGTATGCTAACCAACTCAAAACATGGCTTGCTTAATGCTTTGAGTAAAGTGGCAGTAATTCATAACATAGTCATGTTGTTACTGATTATTTTTTGAATTCATAAAGATTGTTTCCGTTTCACACAAACTAGTTATATAGGTATGTCCAGTAACTAATCAGTAGTCCTCACATGCAACTAATCATTAAAAAAAATCTTTTTATTTTGGGAGAAGAGAGAGACATGAATGAGTCGCTGGAAAGGACCTGCTCGTACTGATTTGTCACACCTGTCCCTGGTGCCTAGTTGTTGCACAAGTAACCTCTCAGCAATAGAACAGTTTCAGCATGTAATGCCCGACGTTTTAGTCCCTGCAAACTGGCCTTTCTATGTTTATTAAGTTTCTGAATTTTTAGCTGTCCCAAAAAGGGGAACCAGTTTGATACCAGTCTGGTTCTGGGTTCAGGTCTGGTTCTGATCGCCCTGTGTCACACGGTTTGGTTCACTGTGAGAGAGGTAAGCATGGTGTCTGATCCTATCACCGACAGCATAGCCCATAAACTAAATCTCCTGACAATGCGGCAAAAGTGTGTTTAGTGAATTGAGGCTATTACTGGCAGATAGATAGAACTGACTTAACCATGCTGCACCTCCGTTGTGCAACACTGACCCTCAAGTGTTCCAAAGGGATCAATACCCAGGACTCGTCCCTGGGTATCACTTCCTGTAGCTGCACATTCCATCGATGGACGGATAGATGGATGGATGGATGGAACATGAGCTGTTTAATAGGAACCTATTCACAGACATTTGGTGTCACCAGGTTCGTGGAGAGACAGACTGATCCTTGAGGAAGCGAGAGATGAAACTAATAAACAGGATTAATAATTAATGATAGCAACGATTTACACTGTGAATGTTCTGATGCAAATATGCCATTCATTGTGTAAGAAGAGCTGTGCTGTATGCTTTCAGACAAATACTGAATACATAAACAATATTGACATTAGACAGGGAATAACATTACTGGGCAATACGTTTATTTTTAAACACATACATGTCACCCTCCCCAAGCCAATGTACATGATGCCTGGAAGCAGTCGATTAATCTGATCAGAAGCAGATACACATGAAATGTACGTGTTTGTCCATCAGCTTAAATAACGCCTGCCATTGTCAAAAAGCACAAAGGAATTTGCCTGAACACGGTGGGCGGCTTGGACCGAATGATTGGGGTGAATTTAAAAGAAAACAGGCCAGGGATTCAGACAGTACGGTCTACAGACACTGGCCACTTCCACAGACGCGAAAGGAAACACCAGGCCGCTTTTAAATCATACTCAAGCCAGACTGATTTAAACAGACCAGAATCAGCACCGACCACCAGCTACTTGGGAGTGCATATGAAGATGTTCTGCAACGACGCACCAGAGAATGACTGCAGCTGCCCTAATGCAGAATATAAAGCTATGTTACATAAAATATCCCAGTCCCAGGGCTCACAGTCCCTTAACACTACGAGCCAACACATCTTCCTACTTAGACCACACAGAAGAGACGGAGACGAGGGCCTTTTCCTCTGCTGAAATAAGACCGCAGGGGATACCTTCAAACAGCGGCCCGTCTCGACAGAGGAAGTCATTCACGAGGCTGGCCGCGAGTGATGGTGGGGCCGGACCAACGGGCCTCGGCAGTTTAATCAGCTCAGAGCGAGCACCTGAAAGGCATTCCTGCCATCTCTGATTAAGGCGGATCGGATGACAGGCCCAGGGAGCGACAGGTAGGTTTGGGAATTAGGGACACCACCCCGTGGGAAAGCCTGTCGCCTAGGGAAGGACCCTAGAGGAGAGGGGTGTGTCGTGGAAGGGGGAGCATTGGCCCATAAACGAAAAGAGGGGCTGATACAGATCAGTAAAACAACAACAAATTTTAGGATGTAAGACCCCCTCCCCAGGTCATCATAGGATCTGGGAGTCATCTGCAGTCATGCAGGATAGGCCACATCTATCCATCCTCATCCTCATCCTCCTCCCCGAGACGGGATGAGATTTCAGCTTCAGCGACTATCGGCTATCAAGCAGATGTATTCATGTATATCATTTACCAAGTTATGTAAAAAACCTCAGCAGCATATACAATATTATTATTATTTATTAAATGGATGCTGTATCACTTTACATCTTGTTCTCAAATATCTATAGCAATCCATACAGAGTCAGATCAAATCAACATACTGGCACCTGCAGAAAAAATATACAGACCCAGCCCCCCCGTGCATCAAAGGCCTGTGGGGTGTCACTATCTGGGGGACGTGTTGTGGTTCAGCAGCCTGGTATCTGTCTAATAACTCAGTTATACTACAGCCAAACAGAAACGGTCCCAGGCAATAAGGACGATAAGCCAGACTTGTGGCGGGTGATGCGTAACGGAACTAGGGGTGGGTGTCCCGGCGCTCTTTAATTACAAAGACAGCAGGCACAGAGGCTTGGAGATAAGGAGGCATAGGCCTGGTCCTTTCTGTCCCCCCCCACCTCACCGTCTGTCCACAACTAACATCACACTTTGTTCCTAAGGGGACCGTATTTCAGTTGATTAGCCACACTGGCAGGACAGAAAGTGACCTTAAACCTGAGTTCGACTAATTTCTGTGTTTAATACCACCGTACTGTAAAAAAGTGATGAGGTCATAGGGTAAGAGGTGAGGTCATAGGGTCAGAGTGAGGTCAGAGTGCGGGCGAGGGCATCGCCTGCCTTACCTCTCTCGCAGTGGGGTCCGGTAAAGCCGTAGACGCAGGCGCAGCGGTCGGGCCCCACACAGCGGCCGCCATTCTGACAGCCCATCTCGCACAGCGCTGCAACAGAAGGACACAGCCAATCAGGGCCGCCGGTGGGCAGAGAGGTCTACTTCACCTGTCAGCCTCAGGGAAGAAGTGCCTGTCTAATAAGCCAAGGGACAATGTAGAGGAAAGGAACCGTTATTGTGCTAATTAGAACAAGCCGGGTGGAGCGAAAAGCTTGTTAATGAGATTTTGGCTCTAGGAAGGCCTGGGAAGCCCACCAAGATGAAGGGGTGCCTTCGAGCTGGTTAGGCAACCTGACCAGATTTCCATACTGGGATAGATACCACGGGAACGAACTCTGGCCATGAGTTTCCCACACATCCCTTAGTAAACTGGCCAGCCCCCCCCCCCCCCACCTTCAAAGCAAGATTCAAATTATTCTCAGCATGTGGGTTTACCAGCAGGCGGGGTCAGGTCAGCACCACCAATGTCACCTGCAGGCAATAAGAGGACCATCCCTCCACTGACCAAAAGGTTTCCAAACTCAGTAATTTACTCTTATAGGCCACATTATAGCAGACTTCCAGATAGTGCCTCTACCTGTCTCTGGGAAGCAAAATACATCCTGGAATTCCAATTAACAGACTTTGGGAAAATCCTCAATCAAGACGGAATTTCACCAGAGAGGCACAAACCCTGGACCAACCCAGGAACCACCAACATGGACACCACATTAGATGGAGAGAGCATAGGTACTAACAAAGCTATCAATACAACTGGGTTACTCATCGCAGACAGGAGCGGCAGCGGCGAGGCAGACTCACGCTGGCCGCAGTGGACGCCCGTGTAACCCTTCAGACACTGGCAACGATCTTCGGAACAGAGTCCCCCGTTCATGCATCGGACTTTGCACTGTGGGCCTGCGAGGCACATTCACACACAGAGGGCTGCTGTAACACCACGATACTGCTGTCACTAACCATCATCTGTCTGGCCCGGATAAAAGCATCTCACTCGTCAAAATAGCGGCACCAGGACACAACCACAGGGACACACAAAATGACACTGAAATATTTATTCTTTCTATTCCAATAGTTTCGTACTGAAAATTGTTTGTGAAATAAAAGTTTTGGTTTACCTAGTGCGTTTTCTTAAACGCCCAAATTACTAGAGGGAGCAGGACATGGATGACTAGCATGTGACTCAGTCGGCTGAGCCTCTGTGCACGTGCTCAGGAGCCTGGCCTCAG
>JAODKN010000114.1:91022-104612 GCA_026774425.1 Petrocephalus zakoni
CTCAGGAGCCTGGCCTCAGCAGCCTGGCCTCAGCATGCATGTAGGCCCTTCAAGCAAGGGTCCAGGAAATGGGTGGCCACTTCACAGCCAAGCCTGCTCTCATGGAGAGCAGGACAGGGGAGGTTGAAAGAGAATTTCCCCCTGGGGATTAATGAAGTATTATTATTATTACTCCCTCACTCCATAAGGGGGGAGGGGCCCAGACACTCGGGAAAAGAAACGATCAGTCCGCCAGCGCCCTTAGGCTTGGCAAATCGTGTTGTTGTTATGAGATTGTTAGGGTCAGGCCGGTGTTATGGTTTATTAAGTGATCCTGTTAACTGGTAACAAGCACATTATTATCTGATTACCGGTATCAGTGATACCAACCATGGGCCAAATCGGAAGCGAAAGGAACATCTGCGGTACATCCCATCCCCACACGACCACCATGTCCGATAGTAGGTGACTAACATAACATAGCATGCCGTTTAACACGAGGTTTAATTTAACCCACATCTTATAACAACCAAAAGAATCATCCTAAAGTCCCCGGTTTAAATTACACGAGGGAAAATTTAATGAATAATTAATTCAATGCATTTAATAAACCTATTTATTATTCCCGGGATACTCTCACGTTTGTTTTAATTACTCATTACTACCTTATTAACAATTACCAACAGTGGGTATTACGCAATTGTGCTGAGTACCAACAATAAAAAATAAAACGATAAAAATGAGTCTGCGGCTATGGAGAGAGGGGTAACCTACCGGATTTGGCCCCACACGTCGGCGCTATCTGCCCGTTGGAGCACGTGCACATGTTGGGACGCGAGCAAAACCCGTCTCCACAGCTGTTGCGACAAATCGCTGCAAATAATTAGAAATATAGGTGAGAAGAAGTGGGGATGTGCCCGGCTGCCAGCTTCGGGGGGTATGTGCCCGGCTGCCAGCTTCGGGGAGTATGTGTCCAGAATGAGATTTACAATTCGAAGTAAGTCTGCACACACATGCACACCCATTTACATGTATGCAACAGTTTTATAAGTATAATGTAATAATATAGATTTTCCGTAAGAGTTTCTGCGGGAGTCTGAAAGGGCTGGCAGCCCGGGTGCGTGTGAGTCCCCCACTGCAGGATGTGAGCCCCGTGCCTCTGCACCTCCATCCTCCACACGGCAAGGCAGATGGAGTTCCTACAGCCCGTGCTTAATGCCGGAGACCTGCAGCATTTTGGAGCGCATCCAGGGCCCGCTGTAATTTACGAGTTAGCCAGCCTCCGGCGACTCGGCCGCGAACTCCACCGCGCTGCGGGGGTGCCCTGGGAATATTTAATATCTCCCTTTTCGGGGCTGTTGCTGACCTGTTTGAAGGGCTTAGCCAGGCATCACAACGACTTAAACTGGCACGCCAAAGGTGCAGATTAATTAGCATGGACCTCAACTGCCTCTTCATGCAGGTTGCATAGTGATTAACGGCTTGAGAAGTAAGGCAACAGTCCCAGGACATTATTCCACGAGCAGGACAAAAAGGCGACGCACGTCGGCGCCGGGGCACTTAGGCGGCGCCCGTCACCCGCCGCACCGGGCAGCTGTCTTCGCTCAGACGTGGACATAACCTGAAGTGTGTTTTTATAGCCCGTACAATTAAACAAGCCTGGGGGGTCATCTGTTTCGACCAACACGAAGCATTTATTTCTTATCAACAGCAATTCATTACCTATGTCACATATTAACTAATACAATACTTGGCCTGATTTATATTATGCCGATTCATTCAAAATTTTAGAGGAAAAAAGTATTCCAATAAAGGATTTTTTATAGATCAGTATTTCCCCGAGCTAAGTTAATAGAAGCTTGGGGAATGCATTTTAATAACTATAGATGAAACCCTTCCACAGTAAGCACGGGTGCCCACTGGCGGTGATGGAACACTTTCCCGAGAGAGCCGTCTGCCAGGATACTTACGCACGATGCACTGGTTGCCCCCTGGCAGCGTTTTCCATCCCGGGCAGCAATAGGGATGAAACCGCGATCCGCACACGTTTGGCCTGCACGCCAGTCAGGGAAACATAAGGTTGTGATTTGATGACATTCGTACACAAAGGACTAGCAGGAGACCTCATTTGGGAAACGATCATTAAAAAACAGTGGGTTTTAATATGGGTTAACCATGCAAAACTGGTCAAACGCAAATGCCGTACTTACGTTCGGAAGTACGATCCAGGAAAGCCACAATCGGAAACACACATAAGAAGAAAGTGTGTTAATTAAAGCCAATTGAATGGATGGCGTGGTTGTGTATTAATAGCCCCCTAAAACTAGCGTATAAATATGTTTTGTCGCACGCATGATCCAGCCTGGATGGAGTAAAATTGGTGCTGAATTATTTCGAAACTGCAAAAGACCAAAAGCATATAAGATGCCGCTAACCATGAGAAATTATACAATTAATTATGAGGGATCATAATCGGGCGGCATTGCCCCTACTTTTTTGTTATACGGGGGCAACGCTAAATGTCTTTGTAAAAAGGTTCGTGAACACATTTCACATGTAAACTGGCGAGAGCCAACGTTAGCTCTGTCTTATCCCTTTATTCATGCATTTTCTAGCACCCAATTATAGTGTTTTACATGAAATCTTACCAGTCATATGTCAAAGCAAAACACCCCGAAGAGCCCCGACGAAATATAGTATTTGAGGCTAAACTTAGGATGCGAATGGCCATACCTAGACTGGAAACTTTCATTCGGCTACTACATCACTACATTAAAGGGCAAAAATTATCGATACTTCCTTTATTATTTTAGACACATCTTTATCGGTGTTGTTTTTAGGTTGCTTATTTTCTCATGCTTCAAGTTGTTTAAGGAAAGCAACGCCGAGCAACAGTAACTGGCATAGATTTAATGTTTTTAAGCTACTTGGACATATATGTGATTTGCGTGATGAACCCCTAATATGTTTGGCAGCAGAATCGCAGCAGAAAGGAGGGATAGTAAAAGTTTGCGCGGATGTTTCAGCAAGTAAGCCAGCCAAGAGGCGCAGATAAGGCTGCGGTGTGCTTACCCCCGGAGAGCCTCCTGCCGCCCGCGTCTCCGCACTCTGCCCGCAGCGCCCTGCCACCCTTCGCTCGCCTGCTTCACCGCAATCTGTCCAGCGGCATTTTCTACAATAACTCCTGAAAACATCGTGCACGCAAGCAAGCAATGGAAAATCCGTGCTGTGCCCATCCCGAAAAAGACTCCCAGCGAACAACTTTCTTAGATTAAAAATATATATATATTAATTCCTGCAAAACAAGCTTCACAGTTTGTTAAAAGAAGTGCATTTTGCAATGTTTAAGTCCGAGTCTGCAATCGGAATTCCCCAATTTGGGAAAAAAAAATATCTGCACACATCAAAGACATAAATATTTTCGGAAACGGAACTTTCATTCCCTGCAGGAATTAAAGGACTCTCCTGTCATCGTAAACAGCGGAGAACCGACGGAGTGATGAAGTGGCTTGACTAAGCACCCCGGGGTCGGGCGGACTTAAATGCGGAGAGAAAAAGCAGAAGGCGGGCAGCGCTGGGAGAGCCGCTCACAGACGCGCTCCGGGGCTCTGCTGCTGCAGCCTGTCAGCGGCCGCAAATCAAACCCCCCGCTACGCACGTGTATCGCCTCCGCGCAGGAAGGGGACGGGGTACGGGACTATACCGCGCAGCCCCCAGGCGACGACCCGCCAAATCTACTGCCGGCTGATCTGCAAAATAACATCTTCACATCAACTATAAAATTCCCCCTGGCGCCCTATGCTCTTTAAATACTGACCCGACGGCTGATTTGCTGTTGAGTAACAAAGAAGCAATATTTTAACTACAGACAGAAGTAGAATATTCTGTCTTCTGGCATACAGCGCACAGCATATTAGATCTTCGCATTTAAAATTGTGCATATTTACCATTAAAATTGAGGTTTGACTGCCATTTTTTGTATTTCGACTAGATACTATTAACTATTGACCGTTCCCTTATAAACGTTAAGTGCCAGATTTTAAAACAATTAAATATCAGTATGTTACTATGAGCGGTTATCTAACCTAGTAATCCCCCAACAGGGAACATCTCTTCATTTTGTGAGAATGATATTCTCAAAAGATTCCAAAGGTGGTAGAACAAAAGTAACCTACTGTATTTACTGGGTTAAACTGCTTGTCCAGTAGGCTGGCATGGTTGCAGTGAGTGTGGGAGCAGGGGGCACCCTAGTCAAATTTACCTAGCAGGGCAGGAACCCTTTGGTATAATTTGTGTGAATCATCTGTGATAAAAAACTGGAACTGGCACATGGTACAATTTTCCCGATAGAGGCAGGGTCCCCTCAGTAAAATTTGGACAATTGCTGGTGATGAAGACCAGGCACCCTGTATGATTTGACCCCCTTTGGTGAAATTGAAAAAATGGGTACTCGGGACTCAGAAAGGAGGCACTATAAATTGTTTGTGCAAAAGAGGCTGGTGCTCAGGCACCTGCTCAATACCCTAAACATAGATGGCACTCCCACAATACTGGTATACGCCCTTGTCCCTACTATCCGCACCCAAACCCCCGACTTGTTAAAATATAAAAATCCATTATGCTATTACTCTGTGTCATGTCCTGCCTTCCTGCCCCTCTCATTCTCTCCCCAGGGTGACTAACGAGCCACGCCTAGATTGTCTTGCCTCTTGGTTCAGCCCTCATGTGGATAACTCCAACTGCCACTTGTTTGCCCTCTCGTCAACCCTAGTTTTAGACTGCCTTCCAGTCCTGTGCTCCCCAGTCTGGTCATTGACATCATCCTCCCCTGTACCTGAGCTTCAGTGTTGTGGCTCCTTTGTTTTCCCCTGTTTTGGCTTTAGAGCAAAATAAAGCTCTTTCTGTTTGTTCCAATGCGTCCCCTTGTCTCTGGTTACTCTTGCAGTAGGCATCTTGGTCATTATGCTTTTTGTATCTTTAGCCGAGCATGAGTTTTGCAATCTCGATGCGTCCATTGGAAATTATCGGAATTGTCTTCCAGGAAATCACGTTGCTTGGCTAAATTGGCGATGCAAAGTTGCTTTTTTGAGCGTGTGCTTGTCTAAGTTTAAAATGTTTAAAGCTAGATTTGCCTAAAACATATGAGCTAGATTAGGTTGATAGGATGTAACTGGCATCTTGTCTAAGTGCTCATGGGAATATTCCAGAGGAATGCTCCTTCAGTGTTGGAGGAAAACTGTCTCTGTAGATGGCTGTATGACTGGCAGAATATGCCATATAACAAAGTTCAGTAAATAATGTTTTTGTTTTTGCATTTTCAACTTTTGTTTTTTGTGTTTTGCACTTCAGTGCCACCATACTCCGTATACCGTAATGCATTGTATTTGTGTTGTGTGCATGCCTGGCCACATGGTGACTTTGGCTCACAGCTGCCTACAAATGATGGTTAAAACCATGCTTCATGAACCATTTGCTGTATTTTCTTACCCCAGTAGGTGGTGCTCTCCGCTCAGAAAAGGGCTCAAAGTACGCCTCACAGTAAACCAAGATCACCATCCAGTGCGGCCAGAAAACATAGCAATGAAGTGTGGTTTTGGGCGTCTGTCATGACTGAGACACAAGGCAAGACTCGTAGGCAGGCTGTGGTGGAGGTTTAACCCAGGCAGGGAACTTTATTTGAGTAAAACACTAGATACAGCTAACAATGACAGATCTGGGGAACACAGGACTGGGAAGTACTTAAATACTAGACTAACAAAGGGGCAAACAAGAGGCAGCTATGAAATGGTTACCAGGTGGGCAAGAACAAGAGGTAAGACTAACGAACATCAGACGTGGCTTGTTTAGAGCTACGCCCAAGGGAAACACAGGGAGCAGTCAAGCAGGGCAGGGCTGGACTTGACAGCCTCACTACTCCAAACTGTCAGACAAGTTAGTGAGTTTTGCAGCTACTAAGCAATGCTAATAAGACTCATAAGACCCATGGCAGATGTTTATGATATAATTTATTCTTGTATTACTATTTCTCAAAATGCATATAATTAAATTTTTGCCCACTGGTATCATTGCTTTTATTATTTAATTCATATCGTTTGACATAAGTCACTAATTTTTGGAGTCGCGCTCCCCTAACCCTAATTTTCTCACTGGATATGTTTATTTTAGTACGCAATTTTAATGAACGCAAGTTTTTTCAGGAACACATCAGTCGCTTTGTAGCTGGACTGTATTGTAAAGAAATCAATTGTGAACTTGCCAAAACTAGCTTCACGACCTTCATATGGATACCATACTTATCCAGTACTTAGGAGAGAATAACTCTAAACTCTAACTCTAAAACTACCATAAATCTGGTTAAATGTATTGGATTATACATTATACATTATACACGGTAACTGTGCCAGGAGAAGGAAGATGGGAAATTGCAGGAAAAATCCTGCTAAACTTTGAGAAACACAGTAGGCCTATATTTACTTCTTAAATTCAAATTGAATGTAATGAAGAGTTTTGGAAGATGGTACACGGGGAACCTGGTCTTCAGCCTACAGATGCCGCTTGGCATTTTCAAGCAGAAGAAAATACTTTAAGTGTTCTTTGTGGGGCAGTTATAAGAGCCTTTATTTTCTGCTCCCTGGGTGACTTCCTTGTCACACGTTTACTGCTTGGCTAAACGAGGAGGAGATAATGACAGAAGCAAAGAGTGGAATCCCGCTGAGGTACGGCACTGTAATGCCTTGCAGATGTCCCCACGATGCATGGAGGCTGCCTGCGGGACATCCCATTGTGTTCTTCAGAGAGAACGACAGTGCATATGCAAATAGATGCCTAGATTGTGCTAAACACGTTTTCAATTTGCTTAACACACGCACATGCTTCCATATGAAAGGCGATCAAATCGGCGCAGTTCATATATACGTTTTAGGACTTTTAACCAGTTTAGGACTTTTATCCCCCAAAAGCGGATAAAAATTTTAGGTTTGTGAGAAAAACTAGTCAACTGTAACTTTTTTTTTTTTGGCAGTATAGGGCAGATTTCAGATTTCAGTAGCACATTTTGAAATGTATTCTTTGATAAAAGTTGGGAACAAAGATTTTAAACACAAACATAAATCGAGCATAAACTGAGAACAGTTGCATTTAAGCATTTTCCAGTAACCCATTGGCTAATATTGGGCCTTGCTGTACTGATACAATACAATCTCAAAGCGCTTTGCATTATCTCTGCCCAAAGCCCCCAGTGAGCAAGCTAGAGGTGACCGAGGGGGGAAACAGACTGAAAGGGCGAGCCCATGCACGAGAGGCCGGCAGAGGAGGGCAAGTGGGCAGGATGGGAAGAAGAGTCCTAATTTATACGGTTACGTTTGGATGCAGGGGGCAGGAAGGTGGTGGCAGGGAGGTGGTGGCATGCAGGCGGTTGTGCTGCTTCTGATGGCAGGAGGAACAGTGGTACAGCAGCGGGGAAGGAAGGGGAGCCATCACAGGGACAGAGGACGGGCGGGCCAGAAGGACAGCAGAGGTAGCAAATTTGTCGGAGACTGTGCTTAAAAAAACAAAAAGCCCTCTCTCGATGGTGGCTTGGTGTATTTACCATAATTGGAGACGTTTTTCGGGACTGATTCATTGCATATTGTATGGTCGGACTCAGTTCCCATGCAAATCCTTTCATGCTTCGCATATGAACAGAAATACATACTAAAGTGTGATGGGGCGCTGGCGACCTGGTAGGTGAGCGTTGTGTGAAAGCATCATCCCTGCACCCTTTGGGGTAATTAGCTCCAGTGAGATACAGAGGTCTGGATTTGGTTTTGAGAAGTCAGTATCACTGTAGTCACAAAGCAGTACTTCTCTGCCAAGGATATGTGATCTTCATTCATGTAGAAGGGCATAGCTTAATATCAGCTCTTTCAACTTGGTACCACATATCAAGAGAAAAACATTTATACAACATTATCCCTCTCTGTAGGAGATACTGCGTTTCACATCACAATAATGGAAGGGATACTGTTTCACTGGCCCCTAGTGGACTTCAGAATCATTGGATGAGATTTCATTGGGATTTCATTTAAAAATCCCCCGCAATATATTCATTCGAGTATTATGTAACTATTTGTAATGTAACTAAAATATATTGATGGTTTTGAAGCTTTAGAATGGAAAAGTACGAAACCTGAATCCCCAAACCATAAACCTTCCAGCACAGAGTATATTCTACCAAGACATGATTTGCAAACTGTAATTACATTTCAAGGAACTTATGCAGTGTTACTGCAATTGTTTTTGACTCAGTCCTCTGGCAAGTATGGAATACGGCTGAAATTTGCATATCTGTCTGGTAACTTACTGATTGGAGCCAACAGAGCCCACTCAGCAGACTACAGTCTGTAAGTCTGGAGCGACTGACTGGTGCTAATGCGTGAGGCCAGCACAAGACACGAGTGATACTTGTCCAGACCACGACTGCCAGACTGTTCTAGATGTTCGGCTCCATCATCCTTATTACACCTACACTCTCAAGGGACCCAGAAAACATCCCAAAAATCGTTGTCGCATGCAGAAAGAGCATCAAAGTGGCCAGACGGGACTTGCGGATTTAGATAAACACTTGCAGCGTTACTCTAACGCTGCCAACACTGTCTATGATGGAAGACAGGAGACTTCTTGAGATGCTAATGGCATGTAATGGGATGTACTATAGGATTGACTTGACCTGGGTCATTGGGTGTATGTAGAACCAAACTCCCACAATCATCAAATGCCCTACAGAGGAGTGAGTCTATAGGAAAAAGATTGAGGTCAAACAATTCACAACAACTACATCTATGTGACAACTTAGAGGCTCTTAAAATAAAAAAATAAATACAGTTGAATATAACAGTTCCCAGGAAAGCATGGCTGGGCCATTAATTGGGTCTTCGGAAGAAGAAACAAAAGTTACTCACGCATACAGCCAAAATCAACAAACCAATAAACATCCACCTCTCCATCCTCCAACATCTTATGCAGGACAGGGTCACAGTGACCAATAAACATTTTTAGTGAACACATTTATATGTATAAGTAAAGTAAGTGTGTTTTCTTTTGTTCTGGTTTTCAAAATAGCAGTAACATGAAAAATGAAGCTTAGTGACCAAATAAAACATGAACAGCACACCTCACAATTCCTGTCTTGAGAAATCCTGTTTAAATAAATGGGCCACAAATAGCTTGTACTTAAGAACAAAAGTCTACAACACAACACACTTGTGTTTGAAGTAGGTGCCCTAAAATACAGGTGAGATGTCAGACAATGCTTTTTAATCCTTTGACCTCTGCACACTTTCTGGTATGACTCATTCCCATGACAACCAGTCAATGAAAAATATATGTTTTGGGAAATTTCCTTCATTATAACCTTCGCAACCATTTTTCTACTGGATCCCTAACTGGCGTAATACCCCAAACCGAGAAGCTATGCAGGAGACATAATTAAACTTCACCCCAAATAAGAAATTCATAGCTGTACTATTTATACTATATTTTATTTTGCACTCTAGTGTGGCAAAATACAGATGGAAATGCATAATCAATTAACCAATTAAGATGAATTACAACTATTTCACCAGAATTACAATTAAAACATTTTCTTTTACAGTTATTTAAATACTTGCAAGTAGTGCACATGGCAACATACTAAAGAGTTAAAATATAAGGTTTTTACTTGAGCCTAAAGCAGATACACATGCAGGCCTAGGAAAAAAATCTCAGACAAATCATCCAGCAAACGTATTCCAGCTTGGCGTTCCTGCCTAAGCTATACTTCACGCTGAAGATTTGTTGGAATGTAGTGAAATGCTTCTCCACTTGACGTATTTCACATGCGTGTGTATAACTATATATCTTATCTATATGTGAACACGTCTCAGCAATATGTCAGTGGCTTAAAAATCTGCTGGAAGGAATGTCTGCCGTTCAGAATTAAAAAGGTCCCCAAATAACGTGACCGGTCATATTTTGCCTAAATGTTAAAGAGAGAGGGTCGAACACCAGGCCGTTTACCTACAGCACAAGTTGAGACTGTTAGCAATAACCTAAAAAGTGCTAGAAAAACTCAAATGCCTGCTGGGATAAAATCCTATAAAAAAGTAACACCCATAAGCTATTTTTATTTATTTGGAAAGTCTTTTAGCTGCTAAGTTTTAAACCTCTCTATTTTTTATTTATTTAAAACAATGTCTTATATAATTATTATCTATATCAACTATAAGTTGTGACAATTACTATTCAAGTAAACAAATACTGCTTTTCAGGGTACATGGATCCCTGTTTCTCTTTTAGCTATAGTCTTTTATAGCTTGTTTTAAAGTCTTATTTTTCCACTTATGATGTCGTCATACACGGTCTGGGTGAGAGGAATGTAATCTTTTTTGGACGTGTCCAGGAAGTACAGGGGCATCTGCACGATCGACGGAGAGAAACCCTCCTGGACCAGCTTCGCTTTCTGTTGTTTAAATGTTTCCGTAACATCCAGAGATACCTGAGGAGCAGGGAGAAGAGAGAAAGTTTTCATTTTTCCCACCAGAAAAGCTGGAAAATGATTAGCTAGCAGCACAGCGCTCAATGCAAATAGGTTTTGGTTCAGCATTGGACATATCTACTCTTAATCTCACACACCATGTACATCGACCAAAGCCATCAGTCTTTATTTTGAAGATTAAAACATAGCTCAGCCAGACTGCTATTAGTACAAGTGGGTCGGGACACGCAGCTCAGCACCCAGGGTTGAGTGCCTGTTACCATTAACCGCACAGACCCCAAATGACTCTGAAATAGCATGGCCCGAATCACCCCAGTTATCGTCAAGCTCCTTCCTAAACAGAACCGCAACTCCCTCGGCCAGCGAGGAGTGCTGATGTTCTGTAGCCGGACGCTCCGGCCGGCATTAGCCTAGCCTCCCTCGTTTTGCCTGCTACAACTGCAACAAGGGTTGCACAGATGTCTCCCAGATGTTTGGGGGAGAAGGAAAGATGAGTCGAATGTTTGAGATCCAATGGAACGCACGGCCATCGTTTAGTCGGGGAGTCAGAATGATGTAGCTATCCTACCATACTGACACAAAAATAGCACTGTGCAACTCATCTTTGGCTATTGAAAAAGAATACACTTGGTACACACAGTATATTCAATCACTACACTGTTATGTGAAGAGATACTATGGAACAGAAGTAAAGTGTCGTTAAAGAGCACAGGTTCCTTTCAGTTGTGGTTTAATTGATGTTTGGTCTTCCATTAAGAGTTTGGACTTTTTTTTAGGTTAGATTTTTGGACTTTCATTAGCAGTCTCGAGTTATGAAGAGTCAACATTTCTTCAGCAGAGAAGATGCCTAGTTTGCACTCATCGGCACGCTTACCTGAACACGCAGAAACCGGGGCCAGGCGTAGCTGGGCAGCCTCTCCCACAAGTGGCTGTAGAGCGTTTTCCCATCCAGCGACTGGCTAGATTTTAAGACAACTGCCGCCATCCCGGCTCTGCCTTCATACCCTGGGCCACGGGAAACCACATGGTTACAGGTTCTGCTCGGCTGTAGCTGCACTGCGTAGTCCTGCAGGCTATGGCTAATGGGCTACGGGGGAAGGGTTTTATGTCTGATTTAGCGTAAAATCATACAATATAAGCCAGGTGCTGCCATGTAAAATGCTGTGTGGCCCCTACAACCATTTTAGATGCTTTCTAGGCCAAGCTGAAAAGCTGCCACCTACGCATTAACCTGTAATAGTTACTGCTACCCCGCAGGTGAGATGCCCTGTATCCTATAATGTACTAGGAGGGTGAATGCTCAGTGCTTCCTGAACAGCATGGATGGGCATACTTTACAGTTACTCGAAACCGGCAACCAAAAGAAGTTACGAAGGAAAAAGGCAAAAAAACACAGGCTTCCAAATCACCATTGCTGTGCTCCTACTCTCTGGCTACTCACTGCTGTAACATGGGCTGCCATTAAATGATGCAATTTGCAATGACGTTGGTCACCTGGAACGGACACGGCGTACACGCTCGCCTCCTGTAAGAAAGCCACATCGCCCAGGATCTCTGACACCTCTGTGGTCGCCACGTTCTCTCCCTTCCACCTGAAAGCAAAGTAAAACGACCATCAGTACATCCATCCAACCACCCATCCATCTTCCTATATGCCTATCCTGGTCAGGATTACAGAAGCCTACAAGCTACCCCAGCTAACACAGGGCATCAGGTTGGGTTATACCTTGGACTTGCTGACCATCAGTATAGTAAATAGCAATGTCGAGAGTTAAGCTCCAGTACAAAACAATCCGAGTCATATGATTTCTTCTCTTGTAGGTTGCTGTTATCCTAAGTGACACAGAAAGCTAAAGCATTTTCCCATTTTATGGCATCATCTTTTACAGTTATATAGTATTTTTGAGGCATTTATGTCACGTTTGTGTACAATAAGAGAGGCCTCGAATCAGACCTGGCAGTTTCTGGGTTTAGCATTAAATAAAACAGTATTCCTACATAATATTTTTTGTATCGTATTTCCTTTTCCGGATTGAGGAATTGACTTTTTAAAACCCGTGGAGAGAGGGCAGTTTTGTCATTCTTTACAATGTTACTCAGAACCGGTCACAAGCTGAACACTAGATGGCACTACTGATCTGCGTGTGAACGAGACACTGGGCAAGAGACTGCAACGCACTCTGTTTATATTTAGTCTAGGTCATGCCTTAGTCTAGGTCTAGGTCTTAAACACAGCAAATTTTGGGGGGTGTTGGGGGGGGGGGGGCACAGCACTCACATGTCCTAACATTTTTTGGATGTCACTTGACACAGTTACTTGCATGTTCAACGATTAATCCTCAGTTTGGGTATGGTGTGTGCAATGGGTTACTGTGCCAATTGTGGAGTTCTTCTGATGGGCACCTACTGCTCAGATGAGCGTAAAAAACAAATGTCCAGTAGTCAGGGAAACAACGAACCCTCAGAGATCCCTGGGTTTACTGAAGAAGAAACTGAAAATGTGACCAAAGGGAGGGCAGAGGAGGCTTAGCCCAGAACCCTGCCAATGAGTCGGAATTCAAGGTTTATATAAGTATAAAATCTGTCCGTCTATTCCATTCAACATACATTAGTTCTGTGTCCATTGCCGCTGTGAATCTTGACAATACAGCCACATTATACATTAAACATATAACAAACAAAACATGACAAAAAAACATTCAGAGCTTAATCCTCAGGAGCCCGGTCGCCATTCTGAAGGAAACGCCATGTCAGCAAATAATCATAATCAGGTGTTAGGTTTCTAACTCATCTTTGTTCACAAAGACACTTGCATAGTGTGCGACTCAGTGGGTTAGGATGGCGTGCCTATCATCGGAAGGTTGCTGGTTTGAATCCCAGTGTCGGGGGAGTGCTATCACCGCTTCTCATTATGAGGCCCTTCAGCAAGGCCCTTAACCCCCAGTCGTTCCAGGGACTGCCTGACCCTGCTTTTTCAACAAAAAAAAGCTCGCTGCTTTGGATAAGTGTGTGCTAAATAAATAAAAATGCAACGCAACACAGTAACCCCTTCACATTCGCAAGGGTAACTACAGACACATAAAGGTTTAATACTAAAG
>JAODKN010000114.1:119594-130963 GCA_026774425.1 Petrocephalus zakoni
TGGTGCTGAAGAATTTATCCCTCACTCACCACCTGTAGAATGTTCCAGAGAGTTTTTCCTAGCTGTCTCCTTTGATAGACCTACGAACATCAGCATGGATTTTTTCGCTTTATAATTAATCCCCATCCACACAGTCTCCTGCTTGTAGTAATTTCAGATAACCATAACATACCGTGCTACTATTTTTCAGTTCAGCAGGTTCATAGCTTACAACGTTAACAATTACCCACCTTGCCCAAAACAGAGTATTGTATAAAAGCAATAAGTCATGCCTGATTTGTTTTCGGACAATTACAGCACATCTAGAAACTTAATTTAGTTTCCATTTTAATGCAAATCTAGGTTGTGAATCACAATGCTACCATCTGCAACCTAATGCCCCTGCATTAATCTGCCACTGATAGCAACTCTGATCCTGTGCACTAAAAATTTGAAGTGCTGTGCATTTAAAATATTACATCTTAGGCTTTATTTATGATGCACATGAATTCACCCGTATTGATCCTGGAACTGCACCCTTCTCCTCTGAGACTGCGCCCCCTCCAGCTGTGGCAAATCCAGAAATGCTGGACATGGATGGCAGACCTCACTCACTATGACATCTGGCATATGGCACCTGTACTGCAATGCAGGGCTATCTCAGCCCCATGTGCAATATGGTCTACAGGGCAACTTCTCGCAGCTGTCATAGCTGCTGCACAAAGCCGTGTAGATGTGTATGGTTATTTATTTATTTATAATTTAGCTTTTAAATGAAAACGTTTTACTTCATAAATAAGTGCACTGGAAGGGACTGCATCCTCGTTGTACTCCTACAATGACAAGTAAACGATTCTGATTCTCATCACCATAGGGATACCAATTACAGAGTGAAAATTGGATGCTTGCCCTGAGCTCATAAACTCAAAGTGGTTTGGGGATTTGACAGTCATTGGAGAGGGGCTAGCAAATATGCCATCTAGTGGCATGTAATGACCAAGCGCTGAAAACACATTTATTTGGTTTACCAATCAAGCAACTGGCAGATTGAATGAGTGTGAACTACTTTTTACCTGGTTAGAAAAACACCCAAACAAGCAGCAGTACTTTATCCTAGGTGCAGAATACTATGCTAACATTCAGAAAATGCCAGTTATGACACTGTGCAGCTAATAGGAGCTGTCACATTTGATTACTGAGATGCCACACTGTCTCGAAATCACTCCACGGCCCTGCTGTCTACAGCTATTGCCTCCATTTTTATTGGCAAATGATTAATTGTCGACAAGGTGCACTATAAAAAAAAAGCCCGTAAAAAACGGATAATGTCCTGGCAGAAAATTACCAGTACATTATTCGTTTGTTTACGGATATTTTTTTGTTAAAATGTACTCGCTCCCACAATGCACTGCGAGATTCAAATTAAAGGGTAAAACACCTGCGAAATTTTTATACGGAAAATTCCTTCATATAAACACGGTACATTTGACCCTATTTTTACGGACTTTTCTTGCAGTGTGGTGACTATAAAACAATCCTCAATACATATTTAACTTAACTTGGCCTGTTTTGTTTTGTTAGGAGAACCATTATAAATGATTGTCATGTTCAAGATACAACATGCTCATAATAAATTTTTTTCGACGCAATTCATGAAAGAATACTTTAGGTAAAAAAAATGAGAACGCAGAGCGCTTTAGGCAAAGTACAACTGATGCCAAGATGTGACAACTAGAGAAAGTATCCAGTATGTCCAGTTTTTATTTGAGTTAGCACTGTTTAGTTTAGTTAGCACTGTACTGAAGCCCCACACCTCTCCCATTATTGAGGGCTTAGTAATAAGACAGAAAAAAGGCTAACCTTTATTTTTAGTGACCTATTTGTAATTTTAATACTAAATAACAAAGGCCTAATGTCAGGATAAGTCCCTGTTTTGTCCCGTTTATGCGTGTGTCCCCGTTTAACCAGCAGGTGTCGCTGGCCATCCTGTTTAGCTCCTTTCACCATCCCTAGTGCAGAGAACCACGCTCTCCCACCATGGTGGATTCAAGGCTGGTCAGAAGCCAGCTTCAGCCTTGTTGAACAATTTAAGTTTTGGTTTCCTCTCATTAGGTCTGCATTCACATTATTTCTGTTGGTTCTTGTTTTGACACCCCATGTTTTTTTCCTGATTGTACCTAGTTATGTAATGACGTTCTGTAATTCCCGTCCCTACGATCTCCTAGTGCAGTGATTCTCAACCCCGTCCTCAGGAACCACCAGACACCCCATGTTTTTGCTCCTGTACCAGGAGCTAGGAGGGAGCAAAATCGCGGACCGTCTGGACCCGAGGACCAGGTTGGGACATACTGTCCTAGTGTTTGAGTCATTAGTGTTGGTGATCATGACCCTTGCCTGGATGTTGTAACTCCTACTCTTTAGTTATCGGTTAATTGTCAATCTTTAAAAGCAGCGGGAAAGAACAGCCTAAACTGATCATCTGCAGGGGTTTAATAAGGCAGAGATGCAAGAAGCACATTCAATTTCAAGCCAAATGTGTCAAGTGTCATTAATGAAACTGGCAGAAACATGCAAGGTCACAATCATTCTGTAGAATAGAGTTTTCTCCCAGGGTAAGCTGAGAGAGCCCAACTTGGCCGCTATATTCGGGCGGTACCTCCGGTAACAACGACACAGTAAACAGTCACAGCTTTGTGGGAAACCCTTGGGGACTGATACATGAAAGGTGGCAGAAAGTCTGAAAGTCAACAAAGGTGTAAAAGCAGACAGAAGCTTGACAGGGTAAGATACCATATTATAAGTAACAGTGAACATCCAGAGTTAGGCAGCCTGCTACTGAGACGTGTAGGAAAGGTGAGGTCTGGGGTGCTCAGTCCTGCTCCTGGAGATCTACCACCCTCCTGGGTTTAGGTGACATCCTAAGTTAGTACACCTGATACAGATCGATAGTCATCTGTATTACAATCCGGTCCTTCACTAGCATCTCAGTATTAAAGCCATTATGTAGAAGCGAAACTGGGCAGGGTGGGGGATCGCCAGGAGCGGGAATGAGCAGCCCACTTCCATGTGTGACTTCGCTTAGCAGCTTCTCTGGGTGTTGTCTTCCCACTTCCAAAGATGCATAAAATGTGACAGGCATTCCTGCCATTGACAAGTCAGCTCCCCGTACTCGGGGGGAGCGGGGGCGCCCCGAGCGCCGCTCCCGGGCCGCGATATGCTCCTACAACTCGCGTCACGTGACTCGTTATAGAGTTTCATAACTAAGAAGAGCAGATGATCGGCTTCGCTCACATTTCAGTGCCGTAGACTCGTCGGATCGGCGTCGGCGGGCTATTCGCCTGCACATGCATGGTCTTTCAATGAGTTGCCGCTAACCGCAGAAATATTGCAAAACTTTTTCCTTTAATAAAGTAATTAAATAACCACAGCGCAGGGATGCTAGTGTCGTTAGCTTGGCTGGCAGCTGCACTGGCCGGCCTCATTGCGCTCCACGTCGCCCAGAAGCGGTGCTTCCCTTACTTCTGGAAGGACGCCTTCTACTTATGGAAAGTAATCCGCTACGGCGTGAGGCTGGAGCTATACAAGCGGAGCCGCAGGGTAGTCACCGTGCTGGACCGATTCGTGCAGCGGGCTGAGCGCATCCCCGACAAGCCGTTCCTCATTTACGATGGGGTCCCGTACACTTATCGGGAGGTGGACGAGAGGAGTAACAAAGTGGCACACGTCTTCGAGGCGCACGGCGCGGTGAAGAGGGGCGACACTGTAGCGCTGCTCATGAACAACGAGCCCGACTTCATCAGCGCCTGGTTCGGGCTCGGCAAGCTGGGCTGCGCCGTGGCTTTCCTCAACACCAACATTAAGGCGAGATCGTTCCTGCACTGCTTCGGCTGCTGCGGAGCCAAAGTCCTGGTCGTCGGTGCGGGTGAGTATGTCACAGCCGTCGCCGCTATTAGCCGCCCGATTGCTAATTATTCAGCTGGATGTTCAATGCACTTCATCACTTTCCAAGTTCATATCCAGTAACTCCAGCATTACAAGTGCTCAGACGACCAGTGCATTGGTAAAACGGATTATATTTTAATCTTGGCAACGAAGTACTAGTTTATGATGAAATGTTCTAAACGTGAACGTGATTTGGATTTTTAAAGTGGTAAAAACAACTTTTTTTCCACATAAGGGAAGGGCCGGGAGTGTGACAGGACCCGCCCACGTGTCCTGCGCTGTACGGTTTGGTATGCGGCATGTATACAGTAACAGGCATCAGCCGCAGCGCAGATCATGGCCGAGGCATTCTCAATATTATTGCAAGCTTTAGTTATGTATATTTCATTACTACAGCAATGACCAGTTAGAACAAATTGCAGATTAGTCACCAGTAATTATCAATTACTGAGTTAAAATTGAATGATCGAATAGTAACTTAATGCTTTAGAAAATATGACTTTGATAACTTGGAAAAGTGATGATTGTAATTTTACTGGTTTTATATGTTCTGAGTATTTAAGTTTATCATTATTCTGAGTACTAAGTTACTGATCAAACTAGTAATATTTTTGATTATATTTGTTCACATTTCTTTAGCTATGTGACAACAAGAATTCAGATTGCTGGTCTTGGGGATTTTCACGTTTTCATGAGCTGGCCTTATGTTAATTCTGGGTCAGTCCTGTGATTGAAATGAGGTTTGAAGGCAATACTAAGCTTTGAAATGACACTGCGCTGTAATTTAACAGCGACATGGTAGCTGATAATACCAGTGATCAATTCAATATCACCCCTTATTCTTAAATTTTCAAGAATTTTCTAAAAATGTTGTCATGCCACGGTGAAATAGTGAAACAAGTCACATGTTAGTGCTGCAGAAGTTGGCTTTCCTCAAAGAAACACCTTAGCTGAAAGGAAAACTCTTCAGTTTAAGATAAGGAAGTTTCACAGTGGAAATGATGGAAATGGATTGCAGATGAACAGATTCACTGAAAATGAAACAAATACGAGATGTTTAAACTGCTTTCTAGTGTTCATATTTAACTTTGTCTAAGACTTTTATTCATTACGATTTTCCATGTTAACTCACCAGCTAAACAAAAAAGAAAAATTAGCAATTGGCAATTTAGAAACACCAATTTACCTCAAACTCCCATGGCTTTGTGGGAGGAAACTAGGGTACCCAGAGGAGACCCACACACAAGGCCATGGGTGTGAATCGAACCCTCAGCCCTGGAGAACTTGGGCCACAGTGCTAATGCTTATCCTACTAATCATGTCTTTCCCGGGGCCCTGTGAGGGAGCTATCTGTTGCTGTAAGGCATCATCACTTTTTGTTATGCCTGTTACCTGTCAGACCTGCTCTACATGTTGGAGGACATTCTGCCCAGCCTTTTGGAGGACAATATCAGCGTTTGGGCCATGAAAGCCGAGAGCCACCTTCCCGGGGTACAGACCCTGCTGGACAAGGTGGAGAAGGCCCCTGCCCGGCCCGTCCCGGCGGATCGCAGAGCGGTCACCTCCGTCAGGACCCCCACACTCTACATTTACACGTCGGGAACCACCGGTACCTTCCCTTATCTGTTGACACAGTGGCTAGTAGTTTAGTGATCCCAGCCTAATTTTTATGGGTACATATGACTAGAAAGGAACAGGTTCTTGTGTCCTTGAGCCAGGTAGCTATCTGTCTTAAGTAATAACTTAAATAAAAAATGCTGTTTTGCTAATAGATTTAAGATTTTAATCTTAATTAGATTTATGTTTTAAGATATGCAAATCGGATTCTCCTTTACTGTGGATGAAATTTTATCCTGTATAATGCTAATATGTCATATAAGCTATTATATTTGCTAAAATGCCCTTGCAATAAAAACATTCAAAAACAATATAAAAATGTTTTCATGAATGTTGAAGGCAGAACGTCTTTTAGGAGATTTACGGTTGCCTTATTTGGACAAATACAATGATTCCTCTGTTCAGAAACAATACATCAGGATGTTGAAAGCCAACGAAATGGTACAGCCTTTATCCTTAGACACGCATCAATCAGCACAGGGCCGAGAGATAAAATGAGGGATTTGTCTAGCATTGTGATGATTGTTCCATCACTTTTAACTTTATCATGTCCGTCATCACTGATTTTGGGCTATTGTTATGAAATGGTTGATCTATTCAGCATAGAATTCTTTTTCTATGTTTGCCAGTGTGGCAAGAATGTCGATGCAGGGAAGCTCGTTTTGGAAAATTCACTTGTAATCAAGTATACTCCAAAAGTCTGCATAATAATTGGTGTTTTATATTTGTCAGCTCCCTTTATGTTACTCAAAGTCTCTTGTAGCCTGTGGTTTGTGATAGCATTGTGGTGCAGGTTTACTTTGTGTTGAACATTTTACCTCGCCCAGCCTCACCCACACACCTACCCTGCTCCACCCGGTCCTTAGGGCTACCCAAAGCGGCTGTGATCTCACACATGCAGTCCATAAAGGCAGCCGCGGGCTTCTGGGCGTACGGCGGCCACGCAGATGACGTGATCTACATCCCACTGCCCCTGTACCACAGCGCTGCGTCACTCATCGGCATTGGGGGGACCATCGAAATGGGTAGGATGCATCGGAATCTCCTGCATTATATGCTGATAACTCAACAGAGTAAAATCATGTGGTATTTATGTTTAGGTGCTATGGATAAGTTGGTGGAGGTTGTATTAATGTTGAACATTGCTTAAAAAAACTGTATCAAAGGCAGATTTGTGCCTGGAGCGCCGTGTGGTTGTGCTGTGGTCATCATGGTCTCCTCACACCTCTGGGGACCCGTGTGTGTGTGTGTGTGTGTGTGTGTGTGTGTCTGTTCTTCTTAGGTTGTTTAAAGTTGAACTGGTGCCTGTAAGACTTGTATAAGCTGTTGGAAGATGGATCAATACTGGGACATATACCTGTCATCTGTGTATGAAACTGGCAGTGACAGCATCTAAGAATCTGCTCCAACTGTGTTTTAATCACACAGGGGCGACCTGTGTTCTAAAGAAGAAGTTCTCCGCCTCACAGTTCTGGAATGATTGTCAAAAGTACAACGTGACCATCTTTCAGTACATCGGAGAGCTCTGCCGATACCTCTGCAGTCAGCCCAAGGTCATTCAAAGCTTGTGGGTTTTAAACTTATTAAATTGTAAATAACGAAAAGCACATAATTGTGTGCATGTGTGTGTGGTTAAAAGCTATAGCCTTTAGGCTAGGTTTCTCAGCTCATCATAACTTATGTACCTGTGAACCATCCTGTAAAATATCCAAGCGTTTATGTAATTGTAGATTTCAGATGAGAACAGGTTCTCAAATAACATCTTTGACCTGAATTACACTTTGTAAACTTTATACTGTGTGTGTGATTTATACTGGAATGGTATCCCATTTTAGGTGTCCCCTCCAATTAAGTTCATAGTACAGGCCCTAGGCTTACTGTGACGTTACACTGGATACATGGATGCATGGATGCATGGTATACTCTCAGCAGAAGATGGTTTAGACTATTGTGATTTCTGTATTGCTCAGTCTTAAGGATAATTCTTTTTTACATACAGAGAGGGGTTGTGCTCAAGGTTGCAAAAATAGTTGTACCTTTACTCAGGAAACATTGTTCATCAACTTGGAGAAACACTTCAGTTTTTCAAGATGCACTTATCAGGCTGGACCCATTTCCTAATGAGGGACATTCTTTGTCCAGTGCTGAACAAGCAGAGCTTGTCAAAGAGCTCTTTGTCCTTTCTATTCTTCCACGATGGCGTAGGCTGGGAGATGCTAGGCTGCAGCACACATTAGCTCAAAGAGAACATTCACACACTAACACTTGCAGTAGCTGTGCTTGATTCTTTGGTTGCAGCGATTGCACTAATCGATAGCATAAAGAAAGTTCTGCTTCTGGCTCTGTGTGGAAGAATCCATGCATACATGGTTTATGAGGACTGTTCCCTCAAAATTTGGATGTCCCCTAACTTGCAACCTGTGCTTCCCCCAATGGACTACAGACTTTGACCTTCTCATGAACAAATTATCGAAAACTGATAGATCATGATAATGATGGTAGTTATTATTATTACACTCTGACCAGGATAAGCATTTAGAAGATGGGTAGAAGACATTTTGTTTAATACCAAATTAGCCAAGATGGTCTGAGTGAATATAAATCAGTGAACTGCTATATCGATCTTTGTCAACGAAAGCCAATCAGAATTGCCAGTACATTTGCATTTTCCTAAGTACAGTAGCCTTCCCTTCAGGCGCACACCATGACACAGGCCACCCCATTGGCCCGCCGGAGTGGTGTGACGCTCTCAACGATGCATACAAATGACACATAAGAATAGAAGATGACGTGAATGAACACAGCCTCATTGTGGACCTCTGGCGTCTTCAAACCTTGTTTCATCTACCCACTAGCAGGACCACAGTGAGACAAACACAAGAAGTGGCCTACTGATTAGCATCTGGGTGCACATGCGGTATCACTCAGAATAGAGGAGCCTGTACATTCAGGTTTTACTTGTCAAACTGCTAACGGCTGCCCTTTGCAAAATTAGCTCGTGGCTATAAGCCTTAGGAATAGAAGTTGGGCCCCAGATGTACATTAATTAAGACTGAAAGAAGTTGGATGGGCAGCACCATCTTTATGCGTGTATGGTCTAGTTTTGAGAAGGGACTTCCTGGCATTCTGGGACTTTTTTGATAATAGAATAGAATAGGTAATCGCTCTGGAAAGAAGCTGTTCCTCAGTCTAGATGTGCAGGTATAAATAGTCCTGTAGTGCCATCCTAATGGCTAAGAACTGATTGTCAGGGCAGTGGTGGGGCCTTTGTGATTTGAGTGGCCCTCTACAGGCAGCAGGTATCCTCCTGGGTAGGGATTTGGGTTTCCTGTGATTTTGTTGGGGTTGCTCACAACTTTCTGCAGTGTTTTTTGTCAGCAGGTCAGAGGAATGGCTGGTGTACTGCAATAAGGTGCAGTATGTGAGCATGCTTTCAGCTAATGGGAGATTCTTACACACACATGGTCTGAGGGCAGAACGGAAAATGACTGGTTCAGAGAGATAACCAGTCATATCTTGTGTCAGATGTCAGACCAACCAATCAGATGCCCTTCTCCACAATCTGATTGGCTCTCTCTCTGAAACACTTATTTTTCTGTTCTGCCCTTAGAACGTTTGTGTAAGTAACTCCCAGTGGAGAAGTTCACCAGCAGCTGTTGATGGCATTCCTAAGTGTCTTAATGAAGTATAGGCGCTGCTGTGGCCTCTTGACCAGGATGATGGAGTTGGCCTCCCCTGAGATGGCATCTTAGCTGTTGAAATCTGGAGACTCTCTGCACTAGGTCTCTGGTGATGTAGACTGGAGCAAGTTCATTGCTACATTTCCTGAAACTGATGATGCGCTCCTTGGTTATAATGGGGCTGAGTGTCAGATTGTTCTCCAAGCACAGTCTTGATAAGCTTTCGACCTCCTTCCTGTAAGCCACCATATCACCATCAGAGATTGCCCCCATCATAGGTGTGTCACCCACACACTTAAGGACGATATTTGTGGTATAGGTGAGACAGCCGTCATACAGGAGAGGGCTGAGAACACAGTCTTGGGGTACATTAGTGTTAATCATCAAAGGTCTAAGGTAGATGGGATCTCACACTATCTATTTGAGGGCAGTTTGTATGGAAGTCAAGAATCCAGCTGCAGAGTGCTGGCTGAGGCGCAGGTCAAGTAACTTTCCTCATTTCCTCAACTTTCCCAACTTATCCTCACCAATGTGCCATGGTGTTCAAGGTGGGGTAGAGCAGTGCACTTGTAATGGCATCCTCCATAAATATGGTACACATATTGGTGTTGTTGGCTTTGATGTATGTTAAGGTCAGTCTCCCAAAGAATTTCATAATGATGGAGGTGAGGACAATCGGACATTAATCCTTCAGGTTACTGGTGGATGTATGTTTTGCCTCTGGCACAAGGGTGGCTACCTAAGGAAATGGAATGAGTGAAGTTATTAGTAGATACTGGCATTAGCTGGTTAGCACAGTACTTGATATGCCAGGCAAGTATTCCATCGAGCCCTGCAGTCTGTCATGCCTTCAAAGCATAGCTAGAATACAGAAGAGTAAGACCAAGGCACTGCAACTCAAATATTAAAGATGTGTCAAACTGGCAGCAATAAACAAGCTAAGCACAACAAAACCATGAAGCACACTTGAGCACAACCTGATGGGGGAAGTCACAAGCACAGAATAGCCAGGACTGAGCTAGAATTGCAGCAACTGCAGGAACTTAAATAGATTGTAATTAGTTCTTGATCACTGCCAGCTGTGTCAGGTAAGCACTCAGGCCATGGCAACAGGGAAGGTGGGCGGAGTCAGGGCCCAGGCGTTCACCCTGGCCAGGAGCCATGCCAATGGGGAAGGTGGGCAGAGTCAGGGCGGAGGCCTTCATGCTGGCCAGGAGCCATGCCAATGGGGAAGGTGGACAGAGCCATGACAATTACATCTATTCATGTATCTGACACTTTCATTGAAAGCGACTTACAGTAGAAAGAAGGGTTACAAGTTATGTGCAGTTAGCACAGCGGTTTTCTTGTTGAGCTACAGCAGCTGATATATCCGGGTTTCTGATAAGACCAATGTTGTTTTTGTTGCGTCCTAATGCTGCAGTTCCATCTGCTCTCTTTCTCCTAAAGTCGGAAACAGACCGGCAGCACAGGGTACACATGGCCGTGGGCAACGGGCTGCGAGCCGACGTGTGGCGGGAGTTTCACCGGCGCTTCGGCGAGATCCGCATGTGCGAGCTGTACGGCTCCACCGAGGGCAACCTCTGCTTCATGAACCACGTGGGCAAGATTGGCGCTGTGGGACGGTCCAACTTCTTCTACAAGGTCAGTTCCCTCCCTCGTCGGTCAGATGGTTCTGGCCGCCAGAGCTGCCTGGTTACAGCTTTGGGCTGGGTGGAGAGGACAGAAAAGACAGCTGCTTCCACAAATGAGATGTCTGGCTGTGTGCTCTGCCCTATTTGGCCTAGCGCCAAATTGTTAAAATTAGTAGTCTTTAGCTACAGATGAATGAAGAGACACATCACCCCACACTGGGCCATTTTCTAAATTAAAGGGGATTGTTTTGTATATAGTGATAGATTTTTAAATAGATGACACTAGGAAGTAACAGGAAATTATTTTGTTTTAAACTGACAGGGTTGAAAACAATGTTGTTGAGTCTGTTACTAGTGGACAGCGGTCATATGACATGTCAGCTGAATTACTACTAAATTGGGTTAGAGTCCTATCAGTCACATCTTCCCGGTTTCTCTTGTCTGGATGAAGTTCTGCAGCTAGTTGGAGTTGCACGTCGGCTTGTCCTGTGCCATGCTCGCACCCTGCATGCATTGG